>CM053573.1:32579532-32636582 GCA_028646485.1 Cryptoprocta ferox
TCCCCCATCAGCCCTCAGTTTGTTCTCAGTATTCAAGAGTCTCTTATGGTTTGCCTCCCTCCCCCTCCCCAACTACTTTCCCCCCTCTCCCTCCTCCATGGTCCTCTGTTAAGTTTCCCCTGTTCCACTTATGAGTGAAAACATATGGTATCTGTCCTTCTCTGCCTGACTTATTTCACTTAGCATGACACCCTCTAGGTCCATCCACTTTCCTACGAATGGCCAGATTTCATTCTTTCTAATGGCATGTAGTATTCCATTGTATAGATAAACCACATCTTCTTGATCCATTCATCAGTTGATGGACATTTAGGCTCTTTCCATGATTTGGCTATTGTTGAAAGTGCCACTGTGAACATTGGGATACATGTGCCCCTATGCATCAGCACTCCTGTATCCCTTGGGTAAATCCCTAGCAGTGCTGTTGCTGGGAGCTATGACCCTTTCCATGTGGGGTCCCAAAAAACTGCTAATCCCTCAGTCTCTTTTAACTGGCACACAGTCCTGCAACCAGTCAGTCAGTCTACTTCAAACACACCTGCATTCCTTTTAAATAGATTTTCAATATTGTAAAAAATACCATGTTTGCCTTCGTTATAATTGTTTAGTTTTGTAAGCTATACATACTGTCAAAAAGCTACTGGTTGTTCTGCATAAGAATGCTGAAAATATGGAACATTATGCCATATACTTGACTTACCGGTCATTTCAAAGCGTTTCCTTCAAACATTGTCTATGCCAGAAATGTCTTCTTTACTGTTCTATGTTATCAAATGTCACATGGACTGTTTTGAAAGTATTATTTATTTATTTATTCATTTATTTATTTTGCAGGATCCTTTTTAAACTGATTTCCTCACTGGATAACCTTGGCTACATCTGACTCAGAACAATTCTCCACATTTTCTACAGGATTATCATAGTATTACATGGTTCTGTTGCTACAATATCATTGCATTAAAATAATAATGCACCCCAGATAGGATCCCAGATTATACATTTTTTAAGGCAAGAAAATAAATATTTTCCCAACATCCTTAGGACTGAATATTTTCATGAATTTATTGTTATTTGTTATATTGTTATTGTGTTTAGAATATCTATACACCAAGCTTTGTTTACTTTTTTGCTTACTCCTCTTCAGTCTCACACTTTTATAGAGACTTTTGTTACTTATTCTTATTACTGCAGAATTAGAATCAGTGGGTTTCTGTTAATAAAGGCAAATACCTAAACAATTAATAGAGAATTAAAAAACAATAGAAAATTACAGTGGTCCCTGGTTGGTGTCAATACACAGATGCCTTAAAAGAACAAGTCTGCATTGTTATTAAGGCATTTAGAAGAAGCAACAAATCTATCACCAATATTGCAAAAAGGATTCTTTTTTTTAAATTTATTTAACATTTTTTTAAATTTTATTTTCTGAGAGAGCACGAGCAGGGGGAGGTCGGAAAGGGAGACACAGAATCCAAAGCAGGTTCCTGGCTCTGAACTGTCAGCACAGAGCCCAATGTGGGGCTCGAATGCATGAATGTGAGATCATGACCTAAGCCAAAGTTGGATGCTCAACCGACTGAGCCACCCAGGTACCCCTGTAGAGAGGACTCTTGATTCAAATGAAAGGATAGAGAAAGGGCCCACTAAGATTCTATGATTCTAAATGAACTCAAAATAGATCAAAGAAAAGAATTTTTTTTTAAAAAGTAATAATTTTTAGTATATTTTCTGTTTGATATTTGGAAATCAACTCATCGGGTTATCACTGTGTAAAGGCAATAGTCATGGACTCTGGAGAATGATGGACTTGGCTTTGAATGCCAGATTTGATGTTTATTTGTTATGTGGAACTGGGAAATTTACTTTACCTTTTGGAAGTACTTTTTTGTAGTTGGTTAAATGAGATTAATAATACCTATTACTTAGGGTTAATGTAAGAATTCAGTAAAATAAACTTTTTAATGCAAATATAATTCTCAGCAAAGAGTGAGTGCACAATACATAGCTGCTATTACAACACACACAAAACAGGAGAAATAAAACTTTTAAATAGCCATATTACTGAGAATGTTTTAAAAAGTTATAAAATGAGGGATGCCTGGATGGCTCAGTTGGTAGAGCATGTGACTCTTGATCTCGGGGTCATGAATTCAAGCCCCACATTGAAGCATAGAGCTTACTTTAAATGAACAAACAAATAAATAAATAAAATTAAAAAAGAAAAGTTGTAAAATGTATTGCACTCTGCTGTGTATAGAAAGGATTCATTTATAAACTCATTAAATCAGATCAATATATTTATTATGTTTTAATTGTGACTTCTTCATCTGTTAATATTTTTTGTGTGTTTATGTCATCCAAATCTTTATTTTGATATTCTCTAAAATCACTTTAAATGAATCAAGCAATGTGATTTTTTTTTTTCCTGTTTGGCAGAAATACCTTTTGGAAAAGTTGTAAATTTTAACTCATTAGCATTGATGGATCTGAAGGAAGTCGCAGGGCAGTGGAAGGAGAATAGAAGTACTCACTGAGAAGAACCTGTTTATTATACAATACAGAAATAAATGTTGGCATATACAAAATAAAAGTTCTAAATAAATGCAAGGAGAAAATCAGCCTTAAAATTCTAAACACTAAATAGAAAATTAAGAAACCAAGGAACACAACAAAAATAATGAAATGGGGCCTGCTTGATATTCTCACTCTCCCTCTCTGGCCCTCTCTCCTGCTCGCTCTCTCTCTTTCTCTCTAAAATTAAAAAGAATCGGACTTACAGGATAATTAGTTTAAAGTAGGGATTATACCCTTTTGAAATATTCATTGTAAATTAATTCGTTTTTATCTTTGGATTGTAGCATCGTAGCATAGAAGAATGAAGATATCATAAACTTATCTGGTCAACCCCTCTGCCTATATCAGGATTGAAGCATTTCTAGAGCATAATGAACACAGGCATCACAGATAGTGGACTTCACAAAACATTTGTCTTGATCCTAAACCATTTTGGGAGTTATTTATTGGAGAAAAGCTACTGAATCATGACTTATAAATTACCAACAGACATCAGTTATTTTTTAGTTACTAAGGCAGTGGGCAATAAAAACATTATTATATTTCACTGATTTTATTGATTATTGTTGAAAAAGAAAGAGAAAATTAATGTCTCCAAACAACAGATATGTTGAGTAAACTGCACTCAACCAGAATATAAAACCGAGATTCATGTATTCTTAATTTGTATGTATTTACTTATTTATCTATTTATTTTTATTTGAGCATAGTTGACATACCATGTTACATTAGTTTCAGGTGTATAACAAAGTAGGTCAACAAGTTAATGTGTTATGCTATGTTCCCCACAAGTGTGGCTACCATCTGTCCCCATACATCACTATTACCATATCAGTTGCTATATTCCCTATGCTGTGCCTTTCATCCCTGTGATTTATTCATTCCATAATTGGAAGCCTATATTTACCACTTCCTTTCACCCATTATGTCCAACCGCCACCCCTCTGGCAACCATCAGTTTGTTCTCTGTATTTATAGGTATGATTCTGCTTTTTGTTTGTTTATTCATTTGTGATTTTTTGTTTCTCTTTCTGTTTTTTTTTAGTTGTATTTATGGGTGAAAGCATATGTTATTTGTCATTCTCAGTCTGACTTATTTCATTTAGTATAATACCCTCTAGGTCCACCCATGTTGTTTTGATTTTTTTATAATCTCTAAAGTTTGCTTCTGTCAGAGCTTAAGTCGCAAAACATTAATAAAGCAGAATCATTTTTCTCTCTTTGATTTCCACATTACTAAGTTACTTCACTACTCCACTAACAATACTCATTGTCCAATATACTTCTTTGGTTCTTCCACTCTGTTCTCTGATCTATGGTACCTAAAGCTTGAAGATTCAAAACCGAAATAAAAATAACAACAATAGCTCCAGACTTTCTCTATGCCCTTCTTACTAAAGATATTTCTTGCTCTGCTTGCTAATTTTCTTCCTTTTCAAACAATGAGGGGCTTTCTGTAATTGCAAACATATTTTTGTATTATTGTGGTACAACATAATGGGAAATATGGAAGATATTTCATTAGAGGCTGGGAGGTTGGGGAGGGTATTTTTAAGGAGATTTAGATGTTAAGGTTTGATACTAGTTTTGCTGAAGGTAGATAGGAAAGTAATATCACAATGAACCTTGTATCTTCTTGTGGAGTTTGAGGCATGTAATCAACTTTGACATTTCTTTTGTGTGTGTGTGTGTGTGGCTAGGGTGTGTTCTTTGACCAACACAAGACTAAAGACTGCATGCTTGAGTTATGGCCATATTCTCTACACAGCTACATTTTGCTACCAGTTTATTGAATTCTTACTGTAACTGTAAACAATATTGAAGATGGAGCACATTGGTATTATTTTCAGTAAAACCTACCCCGTACAGAATCCACCCCCATTTACCTGGCAGTGGTATTCATCTGTGTGGTAATACTATTATAATTGTGCCTGGAAATTAAGTGTATAGTACCGGCTAAATCACATGAGGACACTTAGATCTACCTTGGGGGTTAGGCTTTGAATCAGGTTTAGTAGGCATTTATGTTGCAGACAAACTGAAATGTCATGATGAAAGGAATTTGAGTTAAGTACAAGAAGGCTAAATTGCAAGTTCAACTGAGCTCCAGGGTACTGCATACCCTTTGCTTGGCCTACTGACTCTCACCATATGAGTGCCCATAACAAATGAGCTTGCACATCCACAAAGTTCTGCCTGGCCTACCGGTTGGCATTACCTGCCTAGAAGAAAAATCCAAGAACTGGGAAATAGAGAAATCTCTCTTCTGAGACGTAAGGTGGCCTAGGATGAAAGTAACTGTTGCAGCCTGACCCTTCTATGCCCTAAGAGAGCAGTGGAGGTAGACACATATAATGAGCATTATATTCCACGCTCATCACATACATCATCTCCTTTAACCCCTACAATGACCATATGCAATAAGAACTATGTTTATATTTTATGGATTAAGAAACTGTGATGTTCAGCACTAACATTTTCCAAATCACACCGCTAGTTTGTTTTAGGGCCAGGGTTTGAACAAAGTAGAACAGGGTGTTTTTTTTTCATATTACAGGACATCCTTTCAGACTGCTTCCCTTTCTTTCACTGCTTTTCCATATATAAGAATACACCTTTCTAGATTTTCCACTCTTTGTTTTTCTATCACACTGTTGTGAAAACAAGGACAGCATTATTATTATTGAGATAATACACCTCCTAATAAGTTGCTGTGAAGAAAAAGTCTAAAGCTTTGATTTATATAAAACAAATTATCCTAACAATCAGGCTTTTGTCCTAAATTCAAACAACCAGATAACTCAAAAACTAATTTTTCCCCCAAGATTGCAATGTCATTAATGAGGTTCCCAAATTGATGCAAATTTTCTAAGTGGCTTTGAAGCCATTAAGGAAATATTAAAATATCTTTAATATGATATTGGCGTTGTGTGTATTTTTATTACATTATAATACCTGGGACGATTTTCAATTTATTTATGGTGCATGTAGTTATTCTCAGCCAATTCCCTGATTGTGACTTATAAATGAAAGTTTAATAGAATTGTCTTTATTCAAAGCTACAGGGTCACTGAACTTCTCCACTGCTTTTCTGTACTAAAATATTTACTTTTAAAGTCCTAGAAATTATAGTATGCAGTGAGAAGAGAAATATTCTTTCTACCAGGGTTGCAAAGTTTCCAAATATAAATTGAAGTAGAATCTGCATAAATATTTAAATGCTCCTTGGCCTATTATTATCCCTGTGTTCATAGTATGAGATTCATCTGTGAAAGGAATCAAAGGCTGAATTTAAATTCTCTACCAAGATAATTACCCATTGCATCTAATTCTGAGAGTAAGTTATTAAAGAAACTGGGGTCATCTACTTGTAGAGGACAGACGTTAGCTAAAATCAAGGTGCAACCCTTCCTGTCATATCTTAAGATTAATATCTTTCCCTCACAGTTTTTGTGCTTACTTTCTTACTGCATTAACCAAAGAGTTTCCAGAGTGTCCATGGAGAACTGATGCCTATTTGCATACAGATTCTTATTGTGAAAAGTTACATGGTCACGATTCTGAAATAATCTCGGTGGCTGAATGTGAATACACCAGTATTCTCTGGTGATGTTTTTAAGAGATTCCAAATGGGTCAGACGGAACTCAGGCTTTTAAAGAATTTCAAATCTGTATCTACTCTGGGATGCTAGCTGCCAGCTCCAATTTCTTTACTTTTAAAGGACTAATCTCCTTTTAAAGAAGGGCATTAACTCACCCAAAAGGAAACGGTGTGCTTGTAATGACAAATGAACATGACTCTTCTCTTCTACTTGATAGAAGAGCACTCATTCTGTCCAAATTGTATATTCTTTTGTAAACAGACTCTCCAGCCCTCTAGCTAGAGGAATCAATGCCCTGTGCAGATGGTGCCAGACCTTTATTCAGAAATGCATGCACTTGATTTATACTAAAGTTTTTATATTTAACCTTCTGTCTAAACCTTAAATCAGGGCCCCAGGGCAAGGACAAATGTCTTCATCTTTTTAAATTTAAAAATTTGTTTCAGACTATAGAAGAGAAATTAAAATCCCAGAATGATTTGAGTCTGTGAGCATAAAAATAGCCCTCTAGCATAGTATGCATTTATAACGAGAGTCATAATCTAAGGATCAGTCTCACAAAATGAGAATGAGAATCAAAAAGAATTAGAGGGAAAAAGTTTTGTCTGTAGAAAGACATGTATAAAGCCCTATGAATATAAAAACCAAGCCAACTCAATTAAAATTCAGGCTTATTTAAATACATCTCTATACCCACTTCTTCAACATACATACAAATATACACATAAAAAATACAATATAACCTAAAATTATGTTATTTAGAATTTTTTAAAAGTAATTACAGGACTTAACTCATACGGCAGCTAGGGAAATTATCACAGGTTGTAGCTACTGCCACCATAAGAATTGGTTTCAATTCAGCCTTTAATGAGATCAGCTGTTTCTATTCATTTTCATGGGTACCTACTTCTGTAATGAAAAGGATTAATTTGAAGTTTCTAGAAATGCATCACCTAGCTCATGTTGGAGGGTAGCTAGTCGGCTGGCCATAAATATAAATTCTTCAGGTAGTAGGTTGACTATTTCATTAAAACTGATGATGTTTTAGTATTTCATATGCAGAGCCATGCAAAGGTTGTATAAAGCAGGGTTTTAATAAAGAATGTATTTGTGGAGGAAAAACTGTCATGGAAAGGTGATTGTTGGTTACTCAGAGATGATTTCTTTCTCAAGCAAGTGCAGAATAATCTCTGAATCTCAGGTATCTCCCACGGATAGAACAGGCCCCCAAAACACATTCCCACATCTAACATAGCCAATACAAATGTAGGAGAAGTCCTCGGTGGCATAGCTACCCTTCAAACGCCTATGTTATTAATTTGTTTCACATAAAAATAATAACGATTAGAGGGCAACATTGGCAGTTTGGTAGAAGGCAGTGCACATAGTAAGGATTCCCAGACCTCCTTGGGTTATCGCCAGATTGGAAGTGAAGAGTTCCCACCAGTCCTTCTCCTACCCTGTAATCAATGCCTTTCTGATAGTGTTGGCAGTGGCAGCTCACTGTCATGCTAAATGTGGGTGTAGCTGCAAAACTGACATAAGACCCATATAGCACAAGTTCTTAACTTCCCTGAGAAGCCTACCATGACTCAGAACCCCTTGTGTAATGTAAGTTGTGCATATGTAATAATCGAACCAGGAATTTAGCCCCAGTTCCATCAATTCACTGAGGAGCAAAAAAGTAAAATAAAAGATAGCCATTCTGGTTTCATATGAAATTAGGGGCAATTGGTGTCCTGGACTTTTCACTTTTCCTGTTACAGACATGGTTTCCAGATTTCTATTTTCCAGTAAAAAAAGAATTGCCCAGGATTTTGAGATCTAACCATTAAAAACATCAAAAAATTTTTTTCTAAAATAGTGATTAGCCATCTACTTTTTTAAGGTGGAAATTTTGTAGAAAAATGATAAAATGTATATTTCTTTGAAAATTATTTCCAGAAGCTGTTTTGAATCTTAACATAGTATTCATCATCTTGCAAGTGAATAATACCCTATAACGATTCTTGGCCCTGCTGCAGAAATCCCAATTTGAGACCACCATCTTCTGTGACATCCATAAACCAATGACAAAATCACCAATAATGATGTCCTGGACAGCAATCAGCCATAAGGTACTAAGCCCATCCAGGATTACCGTCCTCCCCTGCACCAGATAGGTGAGGAGGGAAACTTGTAAATGATGTATGAATCCTTCTGTTGTACCTAACAGACATAGAGTGTTTATCTTCCTAAATTTTTGTAAGACTCCTGTCACTTAGATATATAATACTCAAGGGAGACAAAAGGAAGAAGAAAAAGGGAAGTTTAAAAAAATGTATTTTTGAAGGCATTGTGCTCAGGAGTGTCGAGGGAGGGAGGGGTGACTGCCAAGTTTGAGTAGCTCTTCAGTGAATGTGTGGATATAAATGTTTGAAAACCATAAATTAATTCAGTGAGAAGAAAAGAATGAAAAGAATTCCAACATCATTATTTCCCTAATACAGTCCATAACACTGACTGGATTTTTCACATGCAAGTATCCACTGGTTGTTTTGTGGGTGTCATTGTAATGAAAGCCACAATTAGTAGAATATTATATGGAATGGAAAAACATTTGTTGTTTTTCAGCTTTATTGAGGAATAACTGACAAATATTGCCTTCTCTTAAGTATCCAACTGCTGTGGAATTTAACCTCTAAAAGAAAACATTTATTCTACCTGCAGCTAAGCAGGGTCCTGTTAATTACTAATAAGGACGATTACAGATGTTAGAGCTTGAAGGACCTATAAAATTCATCAAACTCAAACTAAAGCTAGAGTTGAGAGAATGGTGCCATCTAAATATAACTTCTAAAATAAATCATGAATTTATGCTCATGATATACGATGAATAAAGCAAATAAACTTTTCTCAGTTGATGATTGTGTATGTTCAACATTCATGTCCCCTTATATGTCTATTTTGTTTATTATGTAGTTTAGACAAGGTGTGTAACAAGAGCTGGTTTGTAATGTTAGACCTAGGTCCCAAATATAGTGCCTCTACTTCCTAGGACTATAAACAGGCAATTACTTTATCACTCTCATCCTTAGTTCCACCCATTAAGTGGGATGAATACTTCACTGGATGACTATAAGAGAATACGTGAAGCAACATATGTACAGTGAATAGCATATGGAAAGCATGCAGTAAATATTATGTCATTATATTTTTATTTCTACATGCACAAAATATTTCAATAAATGACTTAGTAAAAAATCAACTTTTCATTAATTCATACTATGAAGCAAGTGTTAGTTACAGTTTGAAAAAAGTAGAACAGAAGATTACAAGAAATTGAAGATAGAGATAACTAGTATTCACCATAATTGAATTTCCATTTGTGATTACACTTCAGCTTCTTCATAACTATGAAGATACTAGAATAACATTCATTACTATAAATCATATCATTTGTTGTGGACATCTCCATACATGAAAAGACAAATTATTTCTGACGGCAAGGTACCAGAGTACTTACACCGCACTTCACAATTAGGATCCCAATATCAGTTCCTGATTCCATATGTAGATACAACAGGAAAACCTGGGCAATTTGAAATTCAGTGTATAAACTGTATTTTTGTTTTCTTAAATAGCTCATTTTCTTATACAGTTAGTTATTAATTTAGCAAATATATTTTGAACATATACCACATGCCAAACACAGTGCTAGTGTTAGCAGAAGATATCAAAGTTAATAAATAAGATTGACACACACATTTGCAATCGATTGAAAAAGAAATATTGAACAAAATGACCAGCCATAGATTCTAGAGTTCATTGGGATTTTGATAGGTAGAGATTAAAAGAAGGAAATTATTGGCAGATAGAATAGCACAAACAAATGTCCAGAGAATGAAAACATGAGATATGGTTTATTCTTTCTGTCCTTTGTCAGCCAAAATCCCATTCTTTCTTCAAACTCTAATACAAAGTTTAAGCTGACCACTCATTTTCTCCCTTATCTTCTTAATTGTCCTTTTCCCATAACATCTTTCACTTTGCATGAGTAAGTTAGAAGTTCTCTAGATCAGGAACAATGACTTGGCAGGGTTTAGTTCTCTAGGACCTTATGTGATACTTGACACATAACAATCACTAAAACACATGTTCATTCTAGAATATGAGGAGTCAGAAAAAATGAAAAGCTGTCATAGGGTTATTTATAATATAATATATATATGCTCTTCCTCCACATTTCGGGCACAGAGCTCCTAAACCTCTTGGAGTTTTCTAAGTGATGAGAATGATAAAGGTCTCTTTTGTTATAATGATCTGACTTGTGGGTTCCATCTAAGGAGAGGAGCTGGTTGCCAGGAGAACAAGCCATGTGATCAGAGGGTTGGAACTCTCAGTCCCACCTCTGTACCTGAAGGAAGGAGGGAGAGGGGCTGGAGGTAGAACAAAATACCAACGATTTAATCAATCATGCATATGTGATGAAGTCTCCATAAAAAAGGTCTGGGTTTGAAGAACTTCCTGATTGGTGAACACAGGGAGATGCTAGGAGAGTGATGCACCCAGAGAAAGCATGAAATCTCCACATCCTTTCCCCATACTTTGCCCTATACCTCTCTTCCATCTGGCTTTTCCTGAGTTATATTCTTTTATAGTTATATTCTTTTATAATTAACTAGTAATCGAGTAAATACAATGTTTCTCTGAGTTCTGTGAGCTGCTCTGGTAAATTAATGGAACCAGAAGAGAAGATCATGGGAACTCCCAATCTGTACTCAGTCCATCAGAAGCAGAGATAATAACTTGGATTTATGACTGGCATCTAAAGTCGGGGATGTTGGCAGTTTTGTAGGACTGAACCCTCAACCTGAGGAATCTACTATCTCTGGGTAGATGGCATCAGAATTGAGTTGAATTGTAGGACACCCAGCTGTTATCTGGAGAACACTTTGTGCCAACCTCCCCATATTGAAATTGGTACCAGAACCTACTTAGAAGCCAAGTTGACTTCTAGAAATTAAGTTTCAGTGACTGGGTGGAAAAAGACAGAAACGTGGAGCTCTTGAAAAACAAGGTGTTTTAAATTGAGAAGGGGATTATCATGATTCCAGTTTCAATGATAACTGAATAGCCAAGTGAGGTTTCTGGTCAATGTTTGCATTTATACGGCTAGAATTCAAAAGGAAGCCAGGATTTTAGAAAGAGATTTGAGAGTTGTCCACATAATGCTCTGTAAAAAAAAAAAAAAAAAAAAACAAAAACAAGAAGTACTCTAATAAAAGAAACATGAGGAACAACTCTTTGGGGGGTAGAAAGAAAATGAAAATGAAGAAGATTGAGTAAAATTAGAATGATAGCTAGGAGAGTTCACTTATTGTTAGAGAACAAAATAGTCAAAAAGAAAGGAAAGTGATCAGGAAGAACTGAGAAAGTTTATTAGATTTTTGACTTCTGTGGTCACTGGATACCATCAAATTATTTGGGGGCAGAATGAAAGTCATTTTTACAGAAGGGAATGTTTTTTTCCCGTGCTGGGTACATTTAGTCCTAGGAACACCATATCACAGAACAGAGTCTATAAAAAGTAATATGATATATCAATAGCTTTATGAGGAGTGAAAAGAAAGTATTTATTCAAAGCAATTTCAATATATTACTGTGATTTGCACATAGTGACACCATTTTAATAGTGCATTAGATGAAGATTTTCTACTTTCTTATGCCTTTATAATATGAAAAATTTTAGAAGCCTATTATTAACATTTTTAAAACTTAGAAAATTTACACCAACTATCACAATTAAACTACAGTGGGAAATCATTCTTGATTCAGGAATAAGAAGACTACATGCTATTTTGGAATCAGTGGTTACTATTTTTATGAAGAAAAGTAGATGGACTTATAAAATACAGTAGGAGGAAAATCAGGCTATCCACAAGTAATTTAGCCTGCAGGTAGCCTGAATGTTTTGCATTTTGGAAATTGTGTATAGCTTGAGAGGAGAGGAGTATAAAAAGTGAAGAAATAAAAATACATGGCCAGCTACCCAGAGAAGATCCCTGATGCAGTTTGCAGCAAGTATGTAATTAGATGTTTAGATCATCACTCTTAACCTTTAAATTATTTCAATTCTGTTGAGAGTGAAAGTCAAATTACAAATTGTAGGATCTGGTTAGTTGAGCTAGTTTAAGACAGAATACAGTTACACTGAGGATGGACTTGCTTTATTGTTATATAATGAGCAAAGAAAACATTTTCCAAAGTAATTTGAAGGTGAGTACATTTTCATGGTTAAATTAATTTAGTAACCTAGAGTTGTGTCCTGTGAAACCATGTAGAAGTATATTATCCTTTTATCCTTTGGAGTAGATATTTGTTCAACCATCCACTGATTTATCCATTCAAATAATAATTGAATGTTTACTATATATCATGCACTATGGTAGTCTATGGTCATATAGTTATGAATAAGACTCATCTTTTACTCTCAAGAGCTGAAAACCTAGTAGTACATTCTAGATTTTTAAAAAATTGTCCAAGAAAATTAATAGAACAACTTTTGAAATCCAATATATATGTCATACATCTATCACTTAAATATTTCATCATGTTAACTAATGTTCTTAGTTCTATAATGATATATATCTGATGTCTATAGCATACTGAGTGCTCAAAAATAGAATCTCTTATGTACTTTAATATTTATTCTTCTACTCGTTGAGGGCTTTTGTGTTTTAGTTTTTACCAAGAATATAATTTGGATTTGTCCTCAACATGTTTCTGTGCTATATTTATGATTATAATTATGTAAGTCAATTAAATATTGCTTAAACTGATCAAATATGATTGTGAAAGTGTTTCTTTGATGTTGTTCCTATAAGAACTAGGTTGAATGCTTTAAGACTCAATAAAGTCACCAGTAGGGTTAAATTAGCTTCAGTACACACAACTTTAAACAACTGAAGGAAAAATTTACACATCTTAAAGTCTTTTCTTACCTAGGCAAGATTACTTCACAGTGGTCTCTAAGTTCTTGCTCCACTTAAAAATAAAACTGGCTTTCATATAATATACATTATGTGTAAGATTTATAATAAAAGATGGTGAACAACCAATTCTTGGACTCATCCTTAAAAAACTAACAAGCAAAAAACAACTTCGGTCTTATATTTTTAAAAAGTTAATAAACATGTATTTATAGGGCTTAGCTTAATAGAAAACCTTTAATGCATGCATATTACAAATTATTTCATGACTTTTCACTGTAATTAATTTTTTTAAATTAATTGACTGTCTACCTACCCCACTTGCTTCTTTCTTTATTTATTTTTTGTTTATTTATTTTGAGAGAGGGAGTGGGAACAGGGGAGGGGCAGAGAGAGAGGGAGAGAGAAAATCCCATGTAGACTCCATACTGTCAGCATGGAGCCCGATGCAGGGCTTCAACTGAGGAACTGAATGGTGAGATCATGACCTGAGCCAAAGTCAAGAGTCAGACACTTAACCAACTGGTCCACCCAGGTGTCTTTTTGCTTGCTTCTGATGGAAGGCTTTTTGCTCTGTTAGCCACAGACAATCCCAAAGATACATGGATATGGCATAAAGATGTTATGTACTAAATGCTTATATAGGTGGATATCATCTTGTTACTTTAAAACAGAGAAAGATGCTTTTGCTTCTCAGTGTGAAGAAAGAAATGGGAAGTGATTATTCAAATTACAAAAAGTCAACTTACAAGGACAAAAGAGACTTCATACATGCACATTTGTCAACTACTTCATAGAAATGAATGCATTTACCTTGTTACATAATACCACCCAACTTCTAGGAAATAACCAAATGTATTATTTAAACTCTGTGCTTAGGGGAATACTTTATTTTATAAAAACACTTTTTACTGGAAAAAAATAAGAAGTTAGAACTTCATAGCCCCAAGGTCCTATTGTATGCTTACTTCTTAGAAGCACAATACTTCTCCTAGTTGATGGATAAAAAGTTCACATAGGGGAGCCATGAGTAGGGTAGCATGTCTCTGGTAAGAAATGAGATATGAAAGCTTGAAAATTGAGTTTTCTATTGAAAATGCTGAGTTATTTAATTCTCAGTGATTCAGAGTACTGGCAAATGTTTTTATTTGGAATGCACATCCTTGAAGGTTATGTTGTAAAAATGTCCAGAAAATGGGATCTGAACAATGGAAAGAAAACAAAGAAAAACAAAGATTTATATACTCTTTGCTTTATTAAATTATCATGACTTCATTTGTCGCCTATGGCATTTTATGTAGAATTTTCTTATTTTCCTCACACACAGGCATTTACTGGTCTTATTTAGTCTCCACTTGCTGACTTACTGACTTAGTTAATTATAACATAAAAACTAAAATAACAGTTTATATTATTTAAAAAAAGGAAGAAAAATCCTCAGAAGGTTTTCTCTTGTGAATCTCCTTGGAAAAGTGAGAAGCCTCATTGTACTTAGTCATTTGGTCTGGAAAAGATACAGAATCCAAATTATGACTTCTCTTTCCCATTTATACTTTACTGTTTTATTCCAGTTGCTGACTTAAATAAAATGGCCATCTTATTTAGCTATCTCCTCCATTTACTTTTAAATCCAATTGGTCATCAAATTGTTGATTCTTCTTTTTCCATCTCCTTCATGATTCTCAAAGCAGACAACCAAACCAAGGTCCTCTTTCACAGACACCTGGAGTAGCTGACACAAAAGTGTTATAGGAATTCACTCTAGCTTATTTCCTTTTGCTGTCCACACTGCACAGCATTTCCAAATAAATCTTCCTCAAACGTTGTTTTTATCACTTATTTCTGCTTAAGAATAAATAAAACAATCTATTGACAACATCGTTTATCTAAATGCCTCTTCTTGTAATTTAAACTCTTCCATAATCTATTCCCACTCAACCTGTTATTACAGTCTCTTCTAATCTATTTGTAATTGGATTAGTTTGGAATATATACTTTCTTTTTTTAATGTTTATTTGTTTATTTTGAGAGAGAGAGAGAGAGAGAGAGAGGAGGGGAGGAGTAGAGAGGAAGAGAGAGGAGAGAGAGAGAATGTCAAACAGAACAGAGCTGATGTGGAGCTCCATCTCACAAACCATGACATCATGACCTGAACTGAAATCAGGAATAGGATGCTTAACCAACTGAGCCATCCATGTGCCCTTAAATATATAATTTCTTAATGTCAGCATAAATCCTATAACTTAAAGGAGTGCTCTGAAAACTATGGCCTGATCAAATCTGGCCTATTGCCAGCATGGCCTGTGGTCTAAGTATGGTTTTTGTATTTATTTTAAGTTTTTATTTAAAGTCCAGCTATTTAACATACAGTGTAATATTAATTTCAGGTGTATGATTAGTGATTCAACACTCATCACAACAAAGTGCACTCCTTAATCCACATCACCTATTTAACCCATCCCTCTACCACCCTCCCCACTAGTAACCATAAGTTTTGTTCTCTATGGTTAAGAGTCTGTTTCTTGGTTTGCCTCTCCCCCCCTTTATTCACTTGGTTTGTGTCTTAAATTCCACATATGAGTGAAATCATATGATATTTGTCTTTCTCTGACTGACTTATTTTGCTTAGCATAATACTCTCTAGCTCTATCCATGTCATTGCAAATGGCTGGTTTCTATATTTTAAACAGTTGGAAAAAAATCAAAAGAAGAATGGTATTTCATGATATGTGAAAACTATATAAAATTCAAATTTCAGTGTCCATAAATAAAGTTTTATTGGAACATAGCCACACTCATTTGTTTATGTATTTTCTGCTGATTTCACACAACAGCAGAGTTGAATAACTGCAACAGAGACCATATGGCCTACAGAGTCTAATATATTTACTGTTTGGTCCTTTACAAAAATATTGTCAACCCCTGGCCTAAAGAATATCACATCAATTGGTGATAGATACACATTTTCCCTTATTCAAAACAATGTGTGCTCGCGATTCTTATTTTCTACTTCATGAGTAATTTTAAACATGAATCTTTTCAGCAAACTTAGAAAAATGCTTTCATCAAAATGCTACTTTGGGTTTAGTGGAAAAGAACAGTAAGAGGAAAAAGGGAAGAGAAGAGGAAATGTAAGCATGGGACAAGAGGAAAATTCAGTGGAAGAAAGAAGTAGGTAAGCAGGGCAACTCGGGATAACTCTTATAGTCAACAGAGAACAATAGAATCCAGATTATTAAGGGAGAGCTGAAGCAATACACCCACATCTAGCCAACCCCTGCCATGCTGCCTTTTCTTCCTATTAAAAACAAACAAACAAACCTCTACTTATTAGCTCTTATTTCTAAGATTTAATTATATCATCTCAAGCCTCAAAACAACCCTAATTAAGGAAATGGCATTATCATAAGTTATAGATGAGGAGTGTAAGTTCTAGAGATGTTGACAAAATGACAGGCCTGTGATTGTAACTCAGGTCTTGTGCTAACACCCATTGCTAGAATACCACACTAACTTTCATTATTTTTTTAGTATTGTGCTCCTTATTCAAAAGTGCATATTTAGTTCTTTAGAAAATCATGCATTTTTAAAATTGCTGTGGAATACTGCCAAATTGAAACTTAGTTTGCCTCTTACACTTAATAACCTCAAAATCTTCTTGTAAAATCCAGATGTTGATTTTTACCTAAGAGTCTCTTGTCAGAAAGAGTAATCGAGATTTTGTTGACACAGAGAAATAAACTAAAGCTGGTAGGTTTCAAGACTATTGACTGGTGATTAAATATGGTCCTAATAGTGAATATTTATTGACCTCTTATCATGTTTCTGTCATTCTTTTCTCACAATAATCCTAAAGGGTAGGTACAATTATTATCCCCATTTGCATCAGATAATTGTATTGCAGAAAGCTTCTAAGTAGGTTGCCCAAAGTTACAGAGCTCGGCAGAAGCTGAGATATGAGTTTAAGTAATCTAATTCCAGAGCCATAAGATTAACCATTATGCCAGGCTAAGAAAATCTTTAAAGGAGTTAAATATGTAAGACTCATGAGGAACTAAATGCATGAGAACTTATATTAGTGGATTCCATTTTCAAATGAAAATGAATTATCTTTCCTTGATAAGAAAAGAATTTGAATATATAATAAGACTATTGAAATATATATAACATTATTTTTGAAGACAAAGCAGGCTGGCATCCCGACTACAAAACACACATGTGCACACACATATACACCCTGTTACAATCGCAGTGGTGTGATGTGCTCTTGTGGTCAGAAAGATCCCATACGGTGTTATGCTTACCATTATGCTTACCAACTTACCAGTAAATAGAAATGCCTGCTGTGATAAACTGCATGCTTGGACCATAGGAAGAGGAGTTGCTTTAGGTTCAAGAAGTATCTCTCCTTCAGGCAACACTCCAAACCAGTTTCCCTCATCATCAGATCTTGATACTGTTAACATAAAATGTTTGCTATCATTAGTGGGCTGTGAATGGTGCATAATGAACAATCTGCCGCGGGAAGCCACAGTTCATGTGGTCCCCAAACACTGATGAGCACAGAGATTGAGCTATCTGTTCAACCTTATTACTGTTTTTAAGTCGATTTCAAGATATAAGAGGTCTCTAGAATGAAGTGGAGGAATCTCACTGCTGCTGATATAACCTTTCATCTGTAAATTGCTTTGGATATTTTATCAACACAATACACTGCATTTTACAGGAACTATAGTATTTAAAAGACAAATGTTAAAATTATAATGTTATATTTAGACACTCCTTTCCTGTAGGTCAGTGTGAGGACACGGAGTAATTACACCATAACATGAGATACTTAATTACAGAGGTGCACATTACCTCTACTAGATAAAATCATTTTTATTATAGCAATTTCTCATTTCTAAGAAACACTTTTTCCCCCTATATAGGAAGTCTGACACTAGATTGACTCTTAAGATCCTGAAATCAGATGTAAATGTATATGTTTAGTGAGGTGATAACTGTCCCCAAATGTTGATTTTAATGCTAAGGTCCATCTTACCTGGAGGGCCTCTTAAAATGGAGGGGGGCAGGGGATGAAACAACCCGATATTGGTATGGTATGGAAATAATTTCTAAAAATTTAAAGTAAGCCCTTTGAGTGTTTTCCAAGGCAGCTAAAAATTGAACATGTTTGTCCAGATAACACGGAATGCTCAGCACCTCCTCCTGACAAAGGAAACATCAATAGTGGCAGCAACTATAACGTCTTGTCTCTCTTACTACTAGAACCAGCATCCTGTGACTAGTGAGAATTAAAAGTTCCCAACCTTCAACTCAGTTGATTGGAAAGTTTTCCTTAGAAATAGGTTCTATTGTGGCCCCATAACCTACATTTTAAAGCTCATTATCCTCTGTTTTAGCACTGATAAGCTGACAACTGTAAAACATTCATGAAAACACAATTGCAATCTTGATAAATGCCTCCACTGTGTAATCTATTGCAGCAATGATCTGTGCATTACAATTACTTCTTAAAGTGCTAGAAATTCACAAATACATATTGTTTACACACGCACACACACACACACACAAAGATATAGTTCTAGGTGTTAAAAGGTAGTTTCAGAATGATGCCTTCTTCTTTTACTATCAAAGATTTTTGCTTGCCCTACCCTTAGAGTTATTTAACATAAACAACTTTCTCTTTCCATCCATCAAGCAGCAGTACTGGCCAGGAATGCAAATAACTCTTAGACAGTCAGTCTTGAGAGTCAAGAAAATGTTAATCACTCTATGCCCTGTGGTACATTTACCAAACTGTTATGTATTGTTTTCTTTTTTCTCATATAAAGTGAAGAAATTTGCCATTGGTTTCAACTAAAAGGTTTCTTTTATGTAACTACCAAAATGGTTGTATAAGTAAAAAATAGAAACAAACTTACTTTCAGTTAAGATTTAAAGTTCAAAATGAACAATGTCCTGCGTAGATTCAATAATAAATGAAATGTTCCCTCATTACCTTAATCTTTATCGTATTGAAACACTAAACATATAAATATCATGACTTTACACTGTAGAAAAAGCATTGGAAAATAATTTCCAAATTATACCCCTATAGGCCTCTAGATGGCAAACTTTAGCAAATTTTTATGACTGTCCTGAATTCACAGTTTCTTACCAATTCTGTATAAACCACCTATTGAAATGATTTTTCTGTTTAATAATCTACTCAGATCTATTTGCGCTCTTATGGAACAATGCATGAAAACCTGATTTATAATTTTTTTTCTAAAATTTAAGCCTTTATTTTTAGAAAAACCTAATTGTACCAAGATGGTATCCCAGTCTCTCTGGTGCTCTGCACAGTCCGGACAAGTTTTACCTGATGAAGTATTTCAACTGGCTTCTAAAATCACCTATTTTTTTATAATTATAAAGATTAGTTACAGTTTTTATTTAGAAATTTCAGAGATGCCAAAGAACAGTAACAAAAGTCCTCTGAGAAATGAGGACTTAGAAAAGTCCTCTTATGAAGTAGAAGATATATGTGTGAATCTTACTAGAGCCCTTTTCAAACCAAGCATGCCCTTTATAAAACAAATATATAACACAATTAATTTCCGAAGCATGAATCATTTTGTGATATCAGTCATGTCTGTTTAATTCTATAATCATTGCAATTCCTTTAGTTAAGTTAAAAATATTTATTTAATGCTGACTATATTCAAGAGTTGTTATGGGATGGAGGCACCTGGGTGGCTCAGTTGGTTAAGCGTCCTACTTTGGCTCAGGCCATGATCTCAAGGTTTGTGAGTTCAGGCCCCCCATCGGACTCCATGCTGACAGCTCAGGGCCTAGAGCCTGCTTCGGATGTTGTGTCTCCCTCTTTCTCTGCCCCTCCCCCATTTGCTTTCTGTTGTTGTCTCAAAAAAAAATTAAAAAATAATTTAAGAAATTTAAAAAGAAGTTGTTGTAGGATGACCAGAAATAAAATCAGTAAGGGAGTTGATAAATAAAATGTATGCAAGAGTTGGGGCACCTGGGTGGTTTAGTGGGTTAAGGGTTGGTCTCTTAATTTTGGCTCATCTCAAGGTTGTTGAGATGGAGCCTCCCCATTCCCCTCCCCACCCTGCCACCATAGGGCTCTGTGCTAGGTGTGGAGCCTGCTTAAGATTCTCTCTCCCTCTTCCTCTGCCCCTCCCCCAAAAAATGTATGCAAGGGGCTTTGAAAAGGACAAGTCCACTTTGCATATAACATTACTACCAATAATGATGAAGTATAAAATCCAGTTATAGCTAGAATACATATGTTACATTTTCAATAAGGGTTTGAACTAATATCCTAAAGCTACAACTAGGTTTGAGAAAATCCATTACTTAGTGTGCTGAATATTGGAGAACCCCTTGTCTGAAATACAGTTCCTCCTCCATACACATAGTAACTATGGAAAAATATTTTAGCATGATGTAATATTGACTGACAACAACTGAGCATCTGACCTGGCATAAATCTCTGACAAAAGCTGGGACAATGTTCTTTTCAGACTTCAACTTCTGGTTACCAGGATGGGTCCCTGATCCAAGAAGTACTAAGAGTCTTTCTCTAAAGAGTATAAAACTAGAAAAAGGAGAGCAAATCTCTCTCTAGTGTCTGAAGTTATAATATATACAAAGATTTAAGGTTTATGAGTTAGAGCCAATCACTCTGGGTTTGGATTGGAGAGGTGGAGGAGGTTGAACTGGGGAAAGACAGGGAGAGAGATGGGGGGATAGAGTTCTGAGGGCAGTAGACCCCTGATTCCAGTTTTTATGTGAAGATGAGCTATTTTCTTATCCTCCCAATCTGTAAGACAGCCTAGAAGCCATTCATTAAGTTTGCATTTTACTTAAGCTTATCCAATTTTATTTTGAACACTTGAAACTAACAGAATCTTAAGTAATACTCTTCATTCTGTTGTAGTTATAGTTTGAAGATAAATCATTTTAGAGGTAAATTAAATAGACACATTTTAAATTCTTATTTATGTAAATATAAACAGAATAAACATATCTTCTAAAATATGACATAAGCAAGATATACCATCTCATAAAATCCAGTTACATTAGTTATCATTAATAGGTAGTAAATAAAGTAATACATTTAACTAAGGAGACTTCAAAACAAAGAAAAGTTTGTGATCAGAGAAATGTACAGAGAATGTAAGCAAATAAAGATGGTAAACTTTTCTTGTATTTACATTATAAGTGTAAATGAGTTTTCCAGGGGGTATACATACATGTATCATCCAAGAAAAACAAAGATGGAGACTTTTATAGCTCTTGTAAAAATATTTTGACCTAGATTGTGCGTGTTCAACTGACACGAGGTATAGAGTTTGAGCCCTGGCTGGAGCACAGCTCTCCTATTCACAAGCTGGATATCCTTTCAAAAACTCCTTAAACTCAGTGTCACAGTATTTTCAAGCAATAGAATTCCTTTTTTCAACACAAAACCCTGAGATTTGCTCTGTAAATGTTTTTTAGATGCTCATAGATTTCTCTTAATTTTGGATGGTGAAAAAAAAAATCAGATAATTTCCACTAGGGGCTCCTAAAGCCCTACAACTTGAAGAGCACCTGCCTGAGAATTAAGTCCATTCACAGAAAGAAGTAGAGCAGGTGAATAGAGAGACAGTGTCATAAAAATATCACTTGAGCACATGGATCCAGTTGTGCATGAGTCAGTCCTGCTCTTTGACTTTACATTTATATGAGCCAATAATTTCTCACTTTTATCAAACCACCTTGGGAATGGTTTCTTTAGGAACCAAAGGAGTCTTGAAAAATAGTCAAAATCCACTTTTCTGACTTATGTTTTCAAATGGAGTAGTTTATTCCTCATTGCTCTGAAGAGTAGAATTTGATGATAACAGAGAAATGAATTGTCTTTTTAGAATCTTCCTAGTTTTATACAGGAAACTTTAGTATGCTGATGGCTAGATGGAATTACATATGTAGAAGCAGCATAATGATCCATGAGATTACATATCCAATTGTTTATGTTCAGAAAAATCTTATTGACATATAATGATTAACTCAATAAGGTCTTTGAAAATTTTGAGAAACCTGGGGCGCCTCAGTGGCTTAGTCCGACTTTGGCTCAGGTCATAATCTCATTGCTCCAGGGTTTGAGCCCAACATCGGGCTCTGTGCTGACAGCTCAGAGCCTGGAGCCTGCTTCAGATTCTGTGTCTCCCTTTTGCTCTGCCCCTCCCCCGCTCATATTCATTCTCTCTCTCTCAAAAATAAACATTAAAAAAACTTTTGAGAAACTAAGAGAAAAAAGTGGTCAATATTGAAAACGTGAAATATCAAAGACATTTATTTTAAATATAAGATTAGTGAGTGCAACCTAACCGATATTTTCAAGGGAAAAAGATAGAGGGTTTTTTTCAAGGTGGTAAAAGACCTGAACTCTGGAAACTGTAAAACATTGATGAGAGAAACTGAAGATGACACAAACAAGTGGAAAGATATTCCATGCTCATGGATTGGGAGAAAAAATGTTATTAAAATGTCCATACTACCCAAAGCACTATACAAATTTAATGTAATCTCTGTCAAAATATCACCAGCATTTTTCACAGTATTAGAAAAAATAATCCTAAAATCTGTATGGAAGTACCAAAGACCTTAAATATCCAAAACAATCTTGAAAAAGAAAAACAAATCTGGAGGTATCAAAGTTCCAGATTTCAAATTATATTACAAAGCTGTAGTAATGAAAACAATATGGTACTGGCTTAAAAATCAACACATAGGTTAATGGAACAGGATGGAAAATGCAGAAGCAAACCCATAATTATATGGGTTTTGTTCTTCAACAAAAGAGGCAAGAATATGTAATGAGAAAAAGACAGTGTCTTCAACAAATAGTATCGGGAAAACTGGACAAGTTTTTTTTTAATTTATTAAAATTATTTTTTAATTTTACATTTTTTAGAGAGAGAGAGCATGAGCAGGGGAGATAGGCAGAGGGAGATAGACTCTTAAGCATGCTCCATATTCAGTGCGAAGCCCAATGCACAGATCCATCCCACAATCCTGGGATCATGACCTGAGCTAAAATCAAGAGTCAGATGTTCAACTGACTGAGCCATCCTGGCACCCTAGACAACTTTCTTATACCACACACACACACAAAGTTACTCAAATGGATTAAGGACCTATATGTGAGATCTGAAACCATAAAAATCCTAGAAGACAACACAGGGAATAATTTCTCTGGCATCAGCTGTAGCAACATTTTTTCTAGAGATGTTTCCTGAGGAAGGGAAATAAAAGCAAAAAGAAACTATTGGGACTTCATCAAGCTAGAAAAGTTCTGCACAGCAAAGGAAATAATCAATAAAACTAAAAGACAACCTATTGACTAGGAGAAGATATTTGCAAAGAACATATCTGATAAAGGGTTAGTAGCAAAAATATAGAAATAACTTATAAAACTCAACACCCCCCAAAATAATCTAATTTAAAAATGTGCAGAAGACATAAACAGACATTTCTCCAAAGAAGACATACAAATGGTCAACAGACAATAAAAGGATGCTCAATATCACTTATCATCAGGGACGTGCAAATTAAAACTACAATAAG
This sequence comes from Cryptoprocta ferox, assembly GCA_028646485.1. NCBI lineage: Eukaryota > Metazoa > Chordata > Mammalia > Carnivora > Eupleridae > Cryptoprocta > Cryptoprocta ferox. The sequence goes on from CM053573.1 coordinate 32,603,300, forward strand.
ATAGCATCTTGTGCTTGTCATAATGGCTAAAATCAGAAACACAAGAAACAACAACTATTGGCAAGGGTGTGGAGAAAAAAGAACCCTAGTTGGATGGGAACACAAACCAGTGCAGCCATTGTGGAGAACAGTATGAAGTTTCCTCAAAAAGTTAAAAGTGGTACTACCCTATGATCCAGTAAACACACTACTGAGTATTTACCCAAAAAATAGAAAAACACTAATTCTAAGGGATACATGCTCCACTATGTTTATTGCAGCATTATTTAATGGATAAAGAATATACACGTGCACACACACACACACACACACACACACACACACCGGAATATCATTCAGCCATGAAAACAATGCAATGAAATGGATGGAGCTAGAGAGTATTAATGCTAAATGAAATAAGTCAGTCAGAGAAAGACAAATATCATATGAGTCCATTTACTTATAAAATTTAAGAAATAAATGAATGAAAAAAAAGAGAGGGAGAGACAAGCCAAGAAACAGACTCAACTATAGAAAGCCAACTGATGGTTACCAGAGGACAGGGTGTGTGTGTGGTGGGGAAGGGATGGGTTAAATAGGTGATAGGGATTAGAGTACACTTACTATGATGCTAAGTAATGTATAGAATATTTGAATCACTATGTTGTATACCTGAAACCATATGCTAACTATACTGGAATTAAAAATTAAAAATGTAACAAAAAAATAAAACCAATGACCACAAATCTCAAAAAAAAAAAAAAAACAGTGGGGGTGGTTTAAATTATTGCAGGTGTCCAAAATGACTAATGTGACTCAATGAAATAATAACAACAGCATAATAATGGCATGAAGGGGGATATTTTGACTGCTTTTACTTGGTTTTCCTTACTCTGTAATATAATTTTGCTAAATTCTGAGTACCAACATATTCATAAATGGAACACTTGCAGAAAAGTTAGCTAAAAACTGGAAGAATGCAGGTCAGAATAGAGAAAACTGTGGGGAAAGACACACACACACACACACACACACACACACACACACACACACACATACACACACACACACTGCCAAAAGTTTACCTCGAGTTTTTGATCTGTCAATTGCAAGAGATATTGTCTTGGATAAATTGCCTAATTTCTCTATGGATCAGTTTCTTCATCCATAAAATTAGATTGCTGTAATACATAATAGTGTGATTGTTTTCCCAACATCCTATCCTAGACACTATCCACCACCCATATGGCCACTGTGACACAGCCTTGTTTATCAGTGACCTTGGTAATTTCCTGGGTGAAGTCTGAAACTGGCCTCCTTACATGGAGGTCAAGGAGAAACCAAAGAAAGAGGCAGATTACTCCAGGTTGGTAGGTGACAGTGTCAATAAGCAAGAGAATTTACATATGAGGTTTGTCTTGAGTGGCTGCAAGGTGAGTAGATCTTCCTATCCACACTTCATAATCCTAAAAGCTTTTATAGAGACCTTAACTAGGCTCAGTATACAACTCCCCAGACGGTCTCAACATCTTACTTTCTTAAGACTATTTCCCTAAGATTGAAACAACTCCTAGAGTGGATGGTTGGTTTAGTTTTTCAGGTAGCGTCCTAGCAACAATGAGATCAAACCACATTTACTTCTGAGTTACTTTTACAAGACACTTTACAGCTGATTGGGATAATCTTTGGCTTTTGGAGTTCCTCTCTGTCTCAGGTTTTTCCCACGGTTCGTATCTATTCCCAGGATTTGTCAGTTTCCTCCAGATCAGCAATGGATTGTTCAACATATAAATGTCTTATCCCACAACTGTTCTCAGTATGGATATCAGCATCTCATACCAGGTGCTGGGGGTGGATTTAGCTTTCATTCCTGCAGTAATGAGAACATGATCAGGGCCTTCAAAGACGGGGCATGGAAGGTTTGTCTCCTTCTTAACTACCTAAAAATGTGCTGTGCCTCCTCTATAGATGTCTAGGGTCCCATGGACATGTCATTGTGCCAAGCCTTCCTGCAGCCTAGAAAAATCCACTTTATAAGAAAGTGAGTGCCTGAAAGTCTCCAAGCCATTATGTGGTAGCTGCCAGATGACAGGGTGTGTCGTGATGTTGCTTATTTTCTCTGCCTCCTGTCTAGTCAGAGAAATACTATCACTCCCTGTATCCCATAGCTAACTAACCATACCTGGATACTTTCCCTGGCCTTTTGCTGGAACATGGTAGCTATACTAATAAGCTCAGTGGGAGTATACCCTCTCATCATGAACATTTCCTGAATGCTTCTCTGCTGACTGTGGTTGCTGTTACTACCCTTTTGGTTTCCTTTGTGCTTGGGTCAGGACATTTTGGCATGCCCATCACCAGAACTTTTTCCTCTTCACTTTCCTAGGGATTATACCTCTTAATTTCCCAGTCGGGCTTTGTCACAAGTGCTTAGACCTCAATGTACCCTTGAGCTTGCACCCTCCAACTTTGCAAAATAGCACGCTAAGGTCTCTAAATTATCATCCTGTTCTCCCACCTTGTCTGCCAGACCTGAACCTAGCAGAGTAGTGGACAACTGCACATCCTTCTCTAATCTCAGCTTTTCTTCCACCTCTCTAACTTCAGCTTCAGCTTTTAGTTGAGCACCAGTGGCCAGCCAAACTGCCCACAGGAGAGACCAGTCTGCCGTAGCATCAATTCATTTCTCTTCTTTGCCAGAGTGTGCTATGTGTATTTCTTCTAACAAGGGCATTAGACCAGCTAATGTTTTGGGGGTGTCCCCATACTCACATGGTGGTCCACAAGCATCTGGCACAGGGCTCACCCCTCCCCACACAGAGGTTGAATGTCACCAGTGCTTTCCCCCTCATATGATAGGAAAAAAATAAGATAAAATAGACAGAGGGAAATGATTAGAACCTGAGGTCCCTGGATGAGGAAAGATGTATTTTCGAACAATGCTGGGAGTGTCTGAACCCAGGGGCCAGACCTCCTCAGGGGTAAGTTTCCTCTAAAGAATGTAACAGACCCCATTTACTCCACCTCCAGTTTCCTTCAGGAATTTGATTAAAGACCTAAGTATGGCCATAGTTACAATGAAAATGAACCAATCAGGAAAGGACAACCCAGCACCAAGAGTTATCCAGCCAAGAAGGGTAGACAGAACCTGAGAAGGAACAAGGGGGAAGGAAAAAGGGTGGGGGGGGGGGACCAGAACCTTATAAAACAAGTAACCTTGCTTATTGTCATGGGCACTTTCGAATGCCCCATCTCTGTAAAGAGAGCTTTCTTAGTATTCTTCCTTTCTCATCTTATACTCTAATAAACTTTTGCCTGCTGCTCATTTTGTGTCCACCTCTTCATTCTTCAAAGGGGTGAGACAATGAATCCCTGGTAGCATGGTAAAAAATCCTGCAACACTCAGACCTCTCTTTTCCCAAGCCTGTTTTTTCAGTCTCATGACTCTCTCACCAGTTGTTGATTTACACCCTCAGAAGCCTCCTGGTGGAAATTTGAAACTGGCCCCCATATAGGAGGGCAAGGAGAGGCTAGCCACTCTATGTTGATAAGGTGGCAGGTTTAATAAGCAAAGAAACTTACTTATGTGGATTGTTTCTGGCAGCTGTAAGATAAATCTCCACACCCACCCACCAAAATCTTGAAAGTTTATAGATAAGCCTTAACTGGGTTCAGTCATTTATTCTATCCAGATGGTCTCAATAACATTGCTCTCTCAAGACTGCATACTTGAAACTCGCTCCTGGTGTAGGATGCTGGGTGGAATTCCAAGGACAGAGGAAGAGGTGGAGAGCTTCCTATTTACCTGATCCAGCTCTCAGATCAACCTGTGGTCACATCCTCTTGACCTCCCCCAACTTCAATGTTTGGTTTTAAGAGATCCATGAACATGATTCTGGTTAGTTCATGAGGCCTTCATGGGATTTGTGAACAAGAGATAGGTCAGATTGTCTTCAATAGCCAAAGCTGGGATATAATAGCTAAGAAGCTGATGATAGTTACTACCAAAGAAAAGCAGCCTGCTGTAAGAAAGAAGCTGATAAACAAAGAGACAGTTGAAAAATAGAGTCATGTTGTTTTGCTGTCTGAGTCATTTGAGTTCAGCTGTGTTCTATGATACTAGTCGCTTGGTCATTTACTTTTCCTTGGAATCACTTGCCAGTACATTTCTCCTTTTTTACCTCATCTTTGAAATTGGTATCAATCTATTGCTGCCAAGAGGATTCCTAATTTGATTAACTATTCTAATTTCATATATATGTATGGTTCTATCGAACGTAAAACAGTGTTACAGTGGTCATTATCCACAAACAGTCTCAAATGTTTGTAAGCACTCTCATGTAAAAGAAGAATTTCTTTTTATAAGTAGTTTCAAATGGTAGCATCAGGGGAAATAGTTTGGTAAAATTTAAAGGGAGGAAGTTCAACTCAATATAAGAAAGAAGGTTTTAAAAACTTCTAGGTTTCTTGTGTTCAACCACAAAATTCTGTCACTAAATCTCCATGATTCTATTCCAAAGTCTGCACCACTTCTAGTCTACAACAGTATTTCTTTAGCTCTATTTTTTAGATAAAAAACTATTTTTTCAAATTTTCCATCACTTTTTTAATATATGCACACAAATATTAAACATATTTAAGTTCTCTCTATATATATGTATATAGTTTTTAAATCAGTGATTCTCAAAATATAATGTCATCAATGATTGTTACTTTCTTTCCAGCAACCGTCCCCATTTGTTGTGGCAAAAATAAAGGATTAAGATTTAATGTAACCATCCTTTCCAATTCTTTGTCCACATTTTTCAGCTGAATCTGAATCTTGGGCTGTGATTGTTCAGGACTAAAGAATGTGGCCTCAAGCCCACAGTGTATTGAATTTCCTGCCCATAAAAATTGATTAAGGGACAAGCACATAACCTTAGCTGGGTCAGTTAGTGTGAAATCAGAAGTTGCTCTGAACCAATTAAATGGGCCATTAGGAATTTTGCTGAGAATTCAAAGACTGAGTTTCTCTTTCTCATATTGTAGGTATTTAGTCCTAGAATCTACTGTCCATCTTCATGTATAGGACCATGGGAAAAACTGTCACAGCATAAGTGCTAATACCTTGAAAACAAAATGGAGGAAACCAAAACTGTCCTTGATGACCAGGTTGAGTCAGTGGATTAAACCTAATATTAAACCTATCACAGAGGTCAACTCTGTGATAGTGTTTTTAGTGTTTAAGACAGTTTGAATTCTATTGTCTTTAACTTGTAACTGAAAAGCATCCTAAACAATGTGGGTAAAGGGAGTGATGTATGAAATGTAGAAAAATATGCTACCCTCCAAAAGACCTCTTTGGTATATGGATTATTTTGACCTAAAGGACATTGAGAATGAGGAGTTATAGGAAAACCTCCTTTTGTTTTCATTTTGTAAAAGATATTTACATTTATAAAGGAAATCTCCATTTATAAAGGTTTCACACTTCTAACTCTTATCATTAGAGAAGGCAAGCCTTAAATCTCCATAACAAACCTTACTAAAAAACCCTTATTTACCATACTTTTCCTGATCACCTTCCCATAACTTGCCTTTCTAGCCCAGAAGCCCCAAACCCTTCTTCCTTTGTTTAGCCTAAGATGGTGTATGAGCCCATGTTCTAACCACCCCTTTGAGCTACTCGACACTGGATGCTCTATGTGTATGTATGATATAAATGTTAATAAACTTCTCTTAGTTTTTCTCTTGTTAATCTGTTTTTTACCAGTGTATGGGCCAAGGGCAAGCCAGCCTCAAATACCTCCCCCACAACTGCCTAAAAATAATTTAGATAGAGGACCTGCACTCTGAAGAGAGCTATCACCAAAAATATCTACATTATAATCTATGCTATGTATGGTAGACAGGGAGGAACCTAGCAAGGCCTTTTTGACCAAAGTTTTCTTCCTCACATTGTTTCTCAGTGGCCTAGTAAACATTTGCTTACCAAACATTTACTATTTTCCATCTTCCTGTGAATTACATTTCTTCTTTGAGAGCCCAGACCCCTTCCCTTCTCCTCAGTTCAGAGTGACACATACACCTCATTTTGCTTGTCTTTGTAATTTCCATGTCTGTGTACATGGAAATATATTCCCCATGTGTACAAAATTAAACTTGATTTTTTCCTGTTTATCTCATGTGAATTTGATTCTTAGCCCAGTTAGATGGACTTAAGGGGAAAGAAATTGTTTTTCCCCAATATGTCTAATTTATGGGGCCCAGCTGGGGAACCTAAAATGGTAGAAGAAAAAGACTACTTTATTCCTCCCTTTCAAGGACAACACTGCCTCCACTGTGTTGGCACAAACTCCATACACCTGCACACTCTGACATTTTACTCTAGTGACATTTACAAAATGCATCAAAGTAAAGGTTGAGACAGCAAAATTTTAAAAATAAAATAAAAAAGTTTTGTATAAAAAACTTATTCAAATGTCCATGGACTATGAATTGCTTGGTAAATATAACTGAGAAAACTAAAACGTCTTGAGCTCTAACTTAAGTGTTGTCAGAACCATATTCCTCCTCTCTCACTCTGAACTTATATGCCTTCTCCTCTGAAGAAACTATGAAAATTAGTAACAGGAAACCTCATTAAAATGGAGACAGGAAGTTAGGAGAGCTCTCATGCTCTACCATTCCTAGTCAGTTGCAGACCCAACAGGAGACATATTTGACCTTACATGAACTTGACCTTGCACATGGATACAACTCTACTCTTCCAGTAGCAGAAAAAAGTGCTTTCTTCCCCCACCTCAAAACAGCTCAGCCAATGAGAACGCACCACACATCAGACTCCCACTTTCCACCAATGGATTTTTAGTTTATGACAGCCTTCCTAACTTATTCTTTTCTTCTTCATAAAACATACCTCTCCTTGTTCCCTGGTGCCTAATGTTTTGTCATAGTTTGTTTGTCTCTGATTGCAATTCTCTTTTAGTTCCAAATAAACCCATTTTGTGGTGATAAAATGACTGGCAGTTTTTATTTTTAAGGCTAACAAAATATATACACAGAATATACACAGACATTTTGCTCATCTGTAACTACACACATACAGTGAATACTTCCTGATTTCCAACATCTTTTCTTTTCTCTGCAAGAACTACATGTGGATGGGTATTGGGGTGGAAAGGACTTTATATTTTCCAATTCCCAGAGTTAGCCACATTCTAAGAGAGTATGACTATGTAAACCAACAAAAGTTGAACTCTTGTAATAAATGTTTATAGGAACAATTATAACAGAACATAACCGAAACTACTGTAATAGATATAAATCTCCTAGCCCACAGACTTAGGTGAAAAACAATACAAAACAAAACTTTATTTTTCCAAAGTTTAATTTTGATCTGCACTCTTCAATCTCTCTCATGACAGGAAACATATCTGTGCTTGCTCTCTGCCTTCTACTATTGTGTCCCTTCTGGGGAGGGGGATGGAAGTTACAGATTCTGATTCAGAAATATAAAAAATAAAAACCTGTATCAAAATGTTTTCTACCACTGTTTCAATTAGTAAATTTCTGAGAATTAATTGAGATTTCTGAGTTAGTCTGATTTCTATACATGTAATAGAACTTTATCTAACCCAATCTCAAAACCTCACTTTCCAAAAATAATATTGGTTTGGGGGTATCCTTGGAAAGACAACACTTCAGAAAGCAGAATGAATGGCTAATGGTGAAATCTCCAACATCAGTGATTAGAGGACAGAAAGCAGACCATTCACCCTATGCTAATAAAATGATTCAGAAGAGGAGAGAGGAAGGAAGAACTGTTCTTCAAAGAAAGTGTCTGATAACCAGAATTTGCATACAGTTTCCAGAAAACAGATCTGATAAAGCAAGAATAGAAGATAATGAGCTAGGACATTTCTTCCTCTCCTGCAAGTCTGTGCAACATCATCAAAATTAAACATAACCTGGCCTGGCTACAAGTCAATTGGTAAAATAAATTATCAAAAATATAATTAAGCAAGCAGAGAGGCCTGGGCAAGCTTCTTGTGCTTTTTTTATATCAAAGCTGTAAAAAATGGAGCTTCCTGGGGTCATTCCATCAAAATCACTAACAAAGCCTACATCTGGCTTGACTCTGACCAAAGATCTCTCCTCAGAATCAATTAGGACAATTACAAACTAGTCGTGCACAAGGGCACATCTGTGGTTAATTGAGTAAAACATACTTAATCAACCTTTCTGAGTAATAAGCATGTAGAAAATCAAAATCCCTAGTGTCCATTGGCTTCTTAAAATCTGGCTCTTTTATGGATATAAAGAGGCAAATGTTTGAAGGAGGAGAATGAATGGCTCAGAATGACTTTGCTAGCATAAGAGGATATTAGATGAGTCCTCTTCTTATCACCACTGAATGCTTTCCCGTACCTCAGAAGACTATTTTGTTTTTGCCTTAGTGAGACCACAAACATGTAAATACAAAAATAACCGATCAAAAGCAGCTAATCTAGAAGTTGCATTGGTCTTTAAACTAAACATGAGCCTTAATCCAAAATTCTAGCTCTTACATTTTTTTTGTAAGGATATTAATTTAATATCACTCCCCAACTGATGACATATTCTGAAAATTAAGTTTAAAAAAATATTACCAGATTATCAACTTAGCTCAGCACTCCTGTTTTTAAGCTATTCCAGAAGGCAAGACCAGAGAGTGCCTGCTTTGGCAAGATAGCAGAAAACATAAATCATGCTGGAATCCAGCATTCTCCAAATATAACATTTCAGAGTCAATCTCCAACATATCTCATTTTTTAAAAGATAGCTCTGTTAGGAAGAATAGCCAAAAACCATTTCTACTGGGCATGGGAGGAGGGCTCAAGAGCTAATTACAAGAGAATTGGGGTAAATGATCAAAGTCCATAGGTAACACATTTCTAACCTTAGCCATGTGAAGAGTGAGTCCCTTGTATCTATGGAAAGACTACTGTCTAATTGTTATCTAATGCACTGGGCAAATAAGCGAGTACTATTTTAAAGAATCCAAACAGCTCACATTCTCCTCCTGCTGGGTACACTTCTAACAAGTTGGCATTAGCACACACCTTTCTCTGAATGGAAGAGAACAAAGAGAAAGAACAAACGAGATATAAAACAGAAAACAAAAATGCCCTAGGGTTGTTCTGAACTCCAGCAGCTCAGACTAGGTGAACAGTGCTTCATCGGCGCAGTGGGAACTTCCTAAGCAGGCAGGTCCCATGCCCTAGAAAATGCCTCTGATGTGGATCTCCAATCAAACTAAACAAAGAATTTTAAACAGAGGATTAGAAAGAAAAAAAAAAGGAGCACGTTTTTGTGGGAAGGATATTGCCTCATCTTCTCTGGAATCAGGGCTCTGGCACCACAGAAGTGCGTGGAGTGTTCTCTCCCTGCAAGCCAGGCTCCAGTTATTTATATTTTCATTGTGTCATATTACACTACGATGCAAAATAATCAACAAAAAGAAGCCTCAGGTGACACAGATGGTAGCACCAATTGTTTAAGAAAAAAAAATCAGATCACAAGCTTTGCATTAAAAGTACTCTGACAAATGAAATCATCATAAGAAGGAAATAGAACTTTGACTGAATAATAATTCTGAGTAAATGTCAACCTCCCCCATATCCGCATTCATCTTTGGCATTAAAGATGGCATTGGAATAAAATGAGAAGGACACTGTTTCTTGTTTCACATGAATAGAGATTAAGTACTATGTGCTCCTTAGAGAAGCAAGGAGAATTCCTACAAGGTATGGGTGGGCCCAAACTTTAGAAAATGAGGGTACTTGTATGTATGCAGCCTATAAATACGCCATTCTATCCTTCACACATGGACTGCTTCTTCGTGTTTCATATTTCAGATAAATGGAGAGAGAGGTCAATAAATTAACAGAATATCAGAAAAAATAAGATGCTAACCTAAATTTAAATATTCCCATTTTGTTCATGGCCAACATGGACGTGTTAGTGTTTGTAAAACTAACAGATACATAGAGCATTTAGACAACCTTCTCTGAAATGTTTATGGTTGTGATCTCATGTTGAGATTATCATTTGTATAGCTTTCATATTTAAGATGTCACTACAACTCTTTAGCTTCTTGCTCTTTATATTCAACAATGACGCAGATGACAGTGACAGAATCAAACACAACTGTTAAGTTTGATATATAACCCAGGGTCCTTGTAAACCCTGAGTTCAAATGGCCATAACCCTGCATTTATAACTGCAGGCACTCTGGGCAGGTCTTATTTCTGAGTTTGACACCGCTCTTGCATACGGAACGTGGTTTCTCTGTTATTCTTTCTGTCTGTCTGCTTCTAGAGAGCTAAGCCAAAGATTTCTCTTTTGTGAGTCTTTTTAGGTTTTGCTGCCTGCCGTTCTCAGTCTGCCCCCCTTTCTCATGCTATCCATAAGCTATTTTGGCATCTTGCTGTCTTTCCTCCCTTGTGCGTGACTTGCCTTGTGAAGCTCACTTACAGCTGCACACTTTCCATGCTGGTTGGCAGGCTAAGCTGTAGGATTTCATTTTTAGTGATTGTTGTGGTACTTGATGTCCCTTCTGATGTAAATAGAGCTCCACTTTTCAGAAAAATAAATGGAGCATTCCACTTAAAACCTTGTGAGTAATGGTAGAAAGCTTCAAGGAGATTAATGAATTTGTCCCACTCTGGATGACTTCCCCAAATACACCCAGAGTGAAAAGTTGGCATACATGACCTGCCCTACTGCCTCATTTTTCACCATGTCAAAGGGTGGTCTTGGAAAAGGGGATACTGTTTAATAACCGCCCTATGAATTCTCAAGCTATTTTAGCACCCCTAAGCAAAGGTTAGACCTCTTTTATCACCTACTGCTATTAAGAGTAATTTGTCAGAAGTCTTACAAGACACCATGCTATGCTGACAGCTTTTGTTTCTGCATCTCTAAGGGTTACCCTTGGCATTGAGAATGGTTGTTGTGGTGCAAGATGATGACGTTATTTCAATCTTCCAAATGAAGACACTCTCCTATGTATCTGTTGTGTGTGGCTGGCTCTTTCCAGTGAGTTATGGTGTATGCAGAGCAGTTCTGAGCGTTGTAAAGATATCCATAATTTTTTGAGCTAGAAGGGCTTCCCCAGAGGCCAAATTTATATTCTAATAACATAATCCTCATTTCTCATCTCCCCAAGCAGGCCTTCACGAAAAGATGATCCCAAAGCCAAATCTACAAGCTATTTATGCTTCTACACCATTATAATGGGCAATGGCTCTAACACAGCCCTCAATTGTCACCCACAAGGCCATGACCTCATGTACTAGCTTTGGATTGTAATTAATTCTATTCATATCCATATCTATTTAGAAGTACCACAGTTTGGGCCCACTGATAATTGAAAGCACATGCATACAAAGTTCTGAAACATGTATCCAACTATTCATATTATTTCTTGTATTTCTCTTCTATCAAGAGAATATTGTTGTTACTGGAGGCAAAAACTCCCAGTGACTCTGCCACAGTTATTTAGCACTGCACAGTGACTGATTGGAAGCAGCTCATTCAGGGATTGTGCCAGTGCTGGAAAGAGATGACAAGTCTTGCCAATTGCCGCAGTCAGCATTTTTTTTTTTTTTGACTCTCTTCTTTACAGATAGTGATGTCAGGCATGCTGCATCCTGAGACACATTATCAGTGCTTTATGGGAGGGATCCTTGGAGATGTATAACAAGCCCCTTCTTGCTTAGAAATACTTGGAAAGAATGTGGCAAAGTCCAATGGCTTTACTATTTTCATCCACCTTCCCTGTCAGCTACAAGCAAAGTTTAAATTATCCTTAGCAGCTTCTTGAGTTTTCTGTGCAATAGAGGACCTTGTGCATAATGGTAGCAAGCTTTAAGGAGATTGATAAATTATTACTACTAAGCATTCCTTCTCCCAAAGCCCTCCCAGTAAAGAGGTAAAACCCATATCATTTCTGTCACTTGATCCCATAAGATACTGCACAGTGACAACACATGAGGAGCCCAGGAGACATGTACAAACATAGACAAAAGCCAGAATTGGGGAAAATGCATATGTCTAAAGGTTATTTCCTTTAACCCTTAAGGATCTGTCAGAGCTAATCTTCCCATGCAGACCTGATCTCTTTGAAAGGAAGTGAGTTTGGGCAAGGAAAATTTCGAGCTTATGATTTGGGAGTTTGGACAGTAACTTTGTCATGAATAGGCTTTACCCTCCCAGCCTCTAATTTTCCATATCTTATTAGGATATGTTGTGTGACTATTTAAGGAAATCCGTCATTGCCATTTTTCTAGTTGTCAACTGTGGCTTACAGTTCAGGACTTGCCTGCTTCTGACTTCAAAAGAACCATATTGTTGAACTGAATGATAAAACATTAATATTTTAAAATATTTCACAGATGAACAGGACCACACATCATAGCTAAGAAGAACATAGGTCATTGAGGGAAAGAACAATAAGGAAATTTATTAAACAAGGGGGGTTTTTTAGACATAAGAACAACAGCATTTCTTAAACACTTATTTTATGCTAGGAAGAGTTCTAAGTGTTTTACATGTATTCACAACTTAATGCTCATAATAAAATTTATGAGGTACTTGCTATTAGTTTCCATATTTTATAGATGAGAAAACAAGCATGGTGTGAGTCAGTAATTTCATTGATGTCAAATTATTAGTAAGTGCAAAAATGAGGTTAAAGCTAAGTAGTCTGTCTTTAGAGCATACTACTTTAACCACTAGTCTGTACGATCTATGGTCAGCACTAATTATTGTTTTTTTGTTTTTGTTTTTGTTTTTGTTTTCTTTTTGGTCAGGGATATTGCTTGATTAAGATCACCAATCATCATAGGTATGCCAGTTATGTATTGTGACTACATAATAAACCACTCAAAACTGGCCGATAATGATGAGTATCTTTTTGTCATGCATCACTGGGATTCAGCTGATATATGCCAGTCTTGACAGGGATTGATTGGACTCATTCATTCTTCTGCAGAGTGGTTCTAATTCCAATGCCTCTCCACCAGTGTCTACTTGCATTTTGTGTACCAACATTCCATTGGCCTATTTCAAGCTCCCGGAAGAGTTCAAGAGTCAGAGTGTGAGGGTCATATCAGAGGTATATGGTAATAGGTATGGACACAAGGAGAGGTAAAGAACTGGGTCATTATGTCAGTCTATCATAATTTATAACAAGGAAAGTGAATTGGATTGGGAGCCAAATTCTAATCTATTCATTTTCCATTCATTCATTCATTCAGTAAACTCCCTTAAGTTTCATATATAAGCACTATCTTTACATCTTAGGCATACTGAGATAAAATTCAGAGTTGTTCCTTCAAAAAGGCTTGCAATCTTATAGTCAAGTCAGTAGTAAAATACACCATAATATTGTCATGAATATTATGAACGCAAAGGCTAAAGTTCCAAAGAAAGGTTGTATTTTAACAGAGGAAAGGAGGGGCGCCTGGGTGGCTCAGTTGGTTGAGCGTCTGACTTCGCCTCAGGTCCTTATCTCACGGTTTGTGGGTTCAAGCCCCGTGTCGGGGCTCTGTGCTGACAACTCAGAGCCTAGAGCCTGCTTCAGATTCTGTGTCTCCCTCTCTCTCTCTCTGCCCCTCCCCTGATCACATTGTCTATCAAAAATAAATAAATAAATGTTAAAAAACATAAAAAAAAAAACAGAGGAAAGGAGAGCAGAGAGGAGTGACTTTATTAAGATAGTGTTTGGGCTGAACTTTGAAGCAGAGGTAGTTATCAAGAGACCACGAATAAAGCATCTATTACATTCAGCACGATGTCAGGAGATGAAGATATGGAAGTCAGATCATAAAGGGATTTACATGTCACCCTAAACAGCTCAAACGTTATCCTGAATGGACTAGGAAGCTATGAAAGATTTTAAACAAATTATTAAACTTTGCACAAAAAGTATAAACAATGCCTGACAATTTTTGATTGATACTTTAGAAATTAATATATAGGTAACTAAGTGGTAACATGGAGAGGAAACCTTTTATAATGGTTTCTTTCTCATTTTTTTTTTACATTTTTTTAATGTTTATTTTTGAGAGACAGAGAGACAGAGCATGAGCAGGGGAAAGGCAGAGAGAGAAGGAGACACAGAATCTGAAGCAGGCTCCAGGCTCTGAGCTGTCAACACAGAGCCCGACCCGGGGCTCAAACTCACCAACTGTGAGATCATGACCTGAGCCGAAGTCAGCTGCTTAACTGACTGAGCTACCCAGGCACCCCTCTTTTTCATTTTAAAGTTCCCAAAGACACTGTCTTGTTGATGTTCCAGAATGGGATCAGGTCTTGAATGACTGGTTCACAATTAACTAATAAACAATATGTAAGATAAGTACCAAAGGATCAACTTATCTATATGCACTGAGAAATACAACTTTCACACAAACCATACATATTGGAGATAGCAGTGTTGGCACATTGGCTCCCAGTGGCCAAATTATATGGCCATGCAATAAACATAATCAAAGTCTGTTTTACTGATTACTGTGAAATTGTAGTGACGGGACTGAAAAACAGAAAGGGTGGCAGACATAGGATTTCTTGGTGAGCACGAAATGAAAACAATCATTGTTAGATGAATTCATTGTTTAATGGCAACAGAAGAGGATACCTGTTGTTCCATCTCACTGTAGAGTTGGACTTGCCATTCAGATCAGAAAGACTTGAGGGCCCCTTGTTCCAAATCTGAGGGTCAGTCTTGCTAGGGGGATATAAACAACTTGATATCCAACGACTAGGGTCTTCTCTTCATTTCATGATAGTGACCATTTCCCAAAAGACATGGCTTTTCTTATATTTCCATGGTTCACTAAGGCCCCTTCTGTGCAGCAACTTTTTCTTAAAATATGTTAATACCTCAACCAGAAGCCATCTGGTCTGTTGTAAGTCTGCTGATCTGTAATCCAATATTGATTTTATCATTTATCTCCCAGAAAGCCAATTATTTCCTTCATTGTCAACATCCCTAGTGGGCTCCTTATTGTAGCCTTTTAATACTTAAAAAAAAAAACCAAGGACACTAAAATGTGTACTCAACAACGGTTATAAAAACATACTTATGGAGTCAAATTGAAAAAAAAACACATTTTTGGTTATTTAATGATGGAGCTTTACTGGTGAGTTCTGACCTGCAGTAAAAGCATATGAGCTTTCTCTAAGTTATTTAGATCAATATATTCATGAAAACATGTTTTTTATTCACTGGAAATTTTAACTTCAAGTAATGTATCTTTCTAATTATATAGTAAAGGGCAAAAGATACCTCCAGGTAATCTTTGAAATAGGAGAAGAAACAATTTGTTTGTTCTGTGATTTCTCATTCTCTTTCTTACAATCTTTATTACCATGAGCAAAATATTTGAATGAAACAGGAATTTTGTTTATAGATGACTGTCTTCTGTTAATGTTGAGAAACCCTCCTGTCTCCTAAATAATACTTTGATTATATTATGTATATTTCCCTGGCAATGAATGAAGAAAAAGAAAATAAAGTCAGCAACCTCCAAATTGCTCGCTGATATTGGCTATTTATGACTTCAACAATATTGCCATGAGAGAAGCAATTAAAGTAAGATATTGCATGCACCCATGACTTACATATAGAAAGTCAGAAAATAGTTTACACTCCTATAGAAATACTGTTACTTATGTGTATTTGTTTCTCTTTCTCCTTATTTTTTTAATGTTTATTTATTTTAAGAGAGACAGATAATGCAAGTGAGGAAGGGACAGAGAAGGAGGGAAAGAGAATCCCAAGTAGGCTATGCACCATCAGCAGAGCACTCAGTGCAGGGCTCCATCTCACAAACCTTCAGATCATGGCCTGAGCCAAAATCTGGCATTAGAAGCTTAATCTACTGAACCACCCAGGTGCCTCTCTTTCTTTCTTGCCTTTTTTTTTTTTTAATACATGATTTAGGGATTGGAGGATGGAGGATTACCACATCTTTTAAATTTTTCTTTAATGTTTGTTTTTTGAGAGAGAGACAACACAAGCAGCGGAGAGGAAGAGAGAAATGGAGACACAGAATCTGAAGCAGGCTCCAGGCTCTGAGATGTCAGCACAGAGCCCAATGCAGGGAGGGCTCAAACCCACGAGGGTTAAGATCATGACCTACGCCTAAGTCAGACCCTTAACTAACAGAGCCACCCAGGCATCCCAGGATTACCACATTTATCAGAATGTTTTTGTTTGCAAAATTGTAAAAAAAAAAAAAAAAAAAAAAAAAGCCACTCAAATAGGCTTAATTAGTAAAGGTAACTTACTGTTTTTGTGGCTGAAGACTTTTTCAAGTAGTGCTTGAACAATAGTTTAAAAGGTATCACTAGAACTTATTTTTTTTCATTTTGTACATCTCAATTCCTCTTTCTGGGTGTATTATTCACTTGTTAGTGGCTTTTCTTCTCATAGTCCAAGATGGATGACAGCGGCTCCCAAGAAATCCTATTTTTGCATTCCTCTCCATCAAAGGAGAACATTTCTGCCACAAACTCCAAATAAGCATCCAGAGATTCATTCTCATCAGACAAGTTAAATGATAGACCCATCTCTGAATAAATCACTATGGCCAGGGAGCCGATGTGCCACCTATGTACCTAAAAACAGAGTCAGTTTCTTGACCACATGGTCTTCATGGGTGCAGAAGGAGATACTCATTAAAATCAGGGTAGTATACCAAAAAAAAAAAAAAAAAAAAAAGGGAAATACATTTAGAAGTCAAGTAAATGACTTCACACTCTGATTTTAACATCAAATACACACATTAAAAAAATCATTACTATTTGTAGTCATGTATTTGGGTAACATGAATAGGGGATACAAAGAAAATAATTTCAATGGAGAAAAAGAAAAAAATTAACTTGTGTAATGAATTAATGGGAATAGTGAGAGAACTTCACTTAAGTAGACTGAGGTAATTGATATTTACCTTCACCTACACCAGAATTCCATAAGCATTTCCATTTGCCTTCAGGGTGTCCCGAAGTACCACTGCTACTCTATACCTAATGCAAGCTAAGTTCAACTTTCCTTTTTATCTTCTAAGTAGCCACAAATCCACTGTCCAGTTTTGCTTATTAACTTCTGTTATCATCCTTCTTTACACCAGTGAAATGATGAAAAATGAAAAGCCAAGAGGAACTCCAACTAGTCACTGACAAGGAAAAAATGGCTCACCCAACCTCGAAGTGCTGAGTTTGCCATCAAGTTAGGAGATTTGGTCATTTAAAACCTAGAAAGCAACTATCACATGAAAACTGAGACACATTTCTGCATTGTAATCGTCTACCTGTTTGCTGTTTGCTCCATATTTTACCTTGTTTTAAGTTGCTTTTATGGAGAGATTCACACCTTAAATTTTTCCTAAAAAGCTACTAATTAACCTTGGGTAGTGACTAAACTAAAAGTCTGAGTCTCTGTCTTCAGGGTTATTTAAACCTTTTATGTCTTTATTTGTTTCTATTTGCCAGACAGCATTTACCTTATTTCAAGGGGGACAGAAAACTTACTTGTTCCTGCAAAAGTAAGTTCTTTTGCTTGCAATCTAAAAACAAGTTAAAGGGATGTGACAGGTCTCCTCTTTATCTCTTTCCAAGATGGATTGCCATTTTCCAGGTACTACTAGGCTGGCCCGCCTCACAGCATCTAGATTTCACTGAACTGAACCATCAAGCTATTCTGTGCATTACATAAATTGTACATTGGCAATGAATATTTCTCAAGGTTGGTGTTACAAGGATTTAAGATGCAGAAACTTAGCAATAAAGTGTATATATAGCCAATAGCCTTGGAAAAGAATTGATTAAATGTGGGTTTAAAATCAAGTTTTACACAATCTCATGAGTGCTTAATGAGGTATCGGGTATTTTATTCGAACAAAAACTTGACCTCTATGCTAATCAACTAAGGAAAGATGTATTTGCTATATTAATACTTTTATGTAATATAACTTAATTTACTTCAAAAGCTCCTGTTTTAATTTTTGCCAACTTATGCATAATAAAGGAAAAAATGTGAGTTACTGTTAAGTACTTGAACTAGTAAGATATTCTATTGTTTAATCACAACATAAACCTCTTTATCCATATGTATTTGTTATAATTGTAGTTGACTTCAGATGAGTTGTTGATATTAAAGAATGGTTAATTCATTGTATATATTAGATGAACACTCAAGATGAGGAAAAAGGCAATAAATGGAAAAGGAGGTTTCATAGCACATTTTCATAATTAGTATTCAAATTTGTCCCCTATGATCATGCTACTCAAACTGCCCTCAGTATTCCAAGTTCAGAATAGAAGCCACTGCCTGTAGACTGGTCTTTATAACTTCATCTCTTGATGATCCAGGAGTGTTGCCCACTTCTCCCCTTCAGGAGTTATATACATATTTTCCCCAGTTTCTGACAGTCTAGACTGCTGGCAATTTTCAGCTGAGTCCCTCTCCATAATTTCCTAAAGCCAGTGGTTCTCAAACTTTAACTTGCATTAGAATGATAGAAAGAGTTTAATGCACAGATGGCTGTGCCCCCAGATTTCTGATTTAGTAGGTCAGTCATGGGGGGGTGATATTCTACCGTTTACATAAGCACCACGGTGATGCTAATGCTACTGTTCTGGGAACCACACTTTGAGAATCAGTGCCTTACCCAAGGTCACACCCTCTTCCTTGGAAACAGCCCAGATCCATTGGGCATATAAAAGCCAGACCTCCTTGCAAATGCAAATAGAATTACATTTCTATATTCCTCTCTTATGTCCTATGTCCATTTTTCCCTTATAGGGGCTGATCCTATATGTACTCTAAGACCCAAATTGATCTACTTAAATATTTATCTAACATTTTAGTGGCTCTCCAATATCTCTAGAATGGCATCCAAACTCCTATCTTTTGCATTCTCTCCAATTCTGGATTAATAAAATTACCTATCTTCTACTGGCTATTGAATGCTGCTGAGAAAAATGTGTACAAATTCATAATGAGCAGTTCCAAATGAGCCCTCTATACTGCATGATAGTACTAGAATATGTGTGGGTAGCCTTCTCACACTTTCCACATTAATTTTTTTGCTATTTTTTATAATTTCTCCCTACTTCTTACTTCACCATTTCCTAACACTCTCAGAAGATGGCCTTTGCATTGCCTTACCAATTGCATAAACCAGATGCCAACATCATCCTTCACATCCTTTTCCCTTAAATCCCCAAATCTAGTCCAATATCAAGTTCTAATGAATCTATCTATGAAATATTTCTCCATTTTTCCCACATCTCCACTTCTTACTGTCTATTCATGTCCTAGTGCAGGCAAACATTATTTTTCACTCTGATAACACAAAAGCCTTCCTGACTAGACCCAGGCCTATGTCACGTCCAACCTATTCTCTCCTTTGGCAGTGTTTCTAAAACAAAACTCTTCATTTCTCCCTTTTAATGAACTCTGTCTATACTCCTCTACCATAAACATCCTCATGACATATCCCCACTCTACACATACACTTACTGATCTTAGAATAAAGTTCAAAATTCTTAACTTGCCTCACAAAGCTGTTTATGTATATATTTTGCTTATATCTCTTGCCTCATTCTGTTTTCCTATATACACTACAATATACTCCAATTTATGCTAAACAATGTGAAGTTCATGAGCTCTTGCATAAGCCACACAACAAGAAAATTATGTCTGAGTTCCCAAGGCTATAAAAACAAGCAAGCAAACAATCAAAATGTATGGCAAGAAATTTTAAAGCTTTCTAATCCTTGAGAATATATCCTCAGACTCTGAGAGGCTGTTCATGAATCCCAGGTCATGAATCTATACTGTCATAGATGCAATACTCTAATATATAAGCCAAATATATATATATATATATATATATATATATATATTTATATATTTATATATATAAATTTTAGAGCCAAATATATATATATATATATATATATATATATATATAAATTTTAGAGGTAGAATCAACATTCAATAAAAGAAATTCCAACCTTCTTATTTTCCAAATAAAGAAATTGATGCTCAGAGAATTTAAACCATGTACAGTGGTTATTAAAGGGGTCAGACTTAGGTTGGAAGGAGGGTGAAAAAAATAGAAGGAAATTTAGAAAATAATATCCCAAAGAACTAAAAAAAAAAAAAGTTGTGGGGGGGGGTTTCGCAATCAAGTTTGAATTTCAATAGAGATAAACTCAACGCATATGTAAGGTACAGGGGACAAACTGGGGGACAGAACCCAAATGTCACCAAGACTGACTGTTCCTTTCAGGAGCACTGTTGACAATGATTCCTTGTTAAAGACCATGGAGACTTCAAATGAGAAGATTTACTTACATTTTCATCTCTCTGAGCACACTGGGCATGGCTGTGAGAGCTAATATCTCAGGGAAAGTTGTATTTTATATTATTAATAGTATACACACATGAAGAAAATATGCCCATACATACAACTAAATCATAAAAATTTTCACAAAGCAACGTTCTGATGTTTTCTACCTTATTTTGCTCAATTCTAAATCATCAAGAGAAGGGCTAATTGTGACCTGCTTCATTGTTTTCACAGTCCATTAATGGGTTATAACCTACAGTTTGAAAAAAAATGTATACTAATTTCTCATTATTTAGTCTGGATTTGAGGTCTTCTTTGTGTTCTTTTATCCATAACAGCAATAATACTTTATAATACCCCTCGTGTATATTGCCTTCTTGGTAAATTGCATTTGGTCCCACAATAATCCTTCTTACTAAGATTAAGCTGAGCAGTAGGAAGAAGAAGAATATAATGGTCTTAGTCAGCTTTGGCTACCACAGTAAAATACCACAGACCAGGTAGCCTAAATAACAAAAATGTATTTTTATTTTTATTTTTTATTTTTTTTTTACAATTCTAGAGGCTGGAAGTCTGAGATCAAGGTAGCAGCATGACCAGGTTCTGGTGAGAGATTTCTTCCTGGCTTTCAAATAGCACCTTCTTGCTTTGCCCTCCCATGGGGAGAGAGAAAGGAAGCACTGATGCTTCTTTTTATAAGAACACTAATCCCATCAGGAGTCTACTCTCATGACCTCATCTAAACCTAATCACCTTTCAAAGACCTTATCTCCAGGGGCACCTGGTTGCCTCAATTGGAAGAATGTGTGATTCTTGATCTTGGAGTTGTGAGTTTGAGAACATTAGGGGTAGAGGTTACTTGAATAAATAGAACTTAAAAAAATTCTAAAAAAGAAAGGACTCCTTTCCAAATACCATCCACACAGGGTTAGGGCTTCAACATATGGGCTTTGAGGGACACAATTTAGTCCATAGTGACACTCTTCCAAAAAGAGATCTTCTAGTCCCTGGTGGGGAAAGTGAAAGGTAGCCCTTTGATGCAAAAGTCCCATCTGCCTTGGGATCAAAATTCTCGGATAGATTGTTAGAAATATCCATATTAATGGATGAGGGCTTATTCCTCATTTTTAGATTAGAACTTATAAAATTTCAAAGCCCTTTGAAGAAACAGCCTGACCACACAAGGGAGTATGGTGGCATAACATAGTTAGGCAGAGAATAGATCTTGAGATGGTGACATCTTCATTCTCTACAACCTGGGAAAAGAGTGAAAGAAATCTAGAAGTTTGTGTGTGACATCTCGGTGGTCATGTGGTAGATACCCCAAAGTCAGAAACATTCATATTATAGTATCAGAAATCTTTGCTAGGATTTCTGTGAGGATTAACTGAGCTGTGTGCCCTGGATAATAGAAGGAGAAGGGCAGCATTCCAGGAATTTTCTTGTGCAGAGAGAGAGGTGACATTAAGACACTTCACAGAAGATACAACAAGAATAGAAACCAAAACTGGAAACCAGACAAGAGACAAGACATCTCAATCGGAGCTACCCAGAAGTCAACAGATAAGGATAACCTAGTGTTATGTTGGTTCTCAATGTGCCTAAATGTCATCCAGAGAAAGTAGTAAAAGAGCGGGGTAAAAGAGACAAAACCTGCAAATCTGGATATGTAGCACAAAGATATTGAAAAAGGCAGAAAAATTGTTCAACTGAAATAGACTCTGATATATTTAATTGCTAAGTTTGTGACTTTAAAATGTGACACTATTATACTTCACTTTTCTTTCTATGTTCACTCTCCATTAAAGTATTCTGACTTGTCATTATAACTTAAGAAAATTATAAGGTGATTTCTAAAAATATAACATAGGTTATCATAAGAAGCTTGGGTCAAAAACAATGTGATTTTACCCTTTTTTTTGGAAACAAGTAGTTAACTCCTCACTTCCCTTTACTCCAAAGATGAGAATAGATTGAGCTATGTCACATGTGAATATTACAGTTGTCACACAGATTTTCACACAATTCTCATTTATAAAATGGGTGTTCTTTGTAGCGTTCTCTACAAAAATAATTTTGAAGTCCTTTAAAACATATGAAAGATAAATGTAAAATAAAGGTTAAATCCAAGATAAACAGTGACCCATTTCTGGATAAAATTGTAACGTAGAATAGAATGAACTCCATTTCGTCATGGAGCACCATAACACTTTAGCTATCTGTGCAACCCATAGCTATTTCTAAGTCATCACTGACTGACTTTATGCCTACTGTGTACTTACCGCTGTGATAAGTAGGCACTGAAGGCACAAAATGGCCAGGACAGGATTCCTGTTCTGTCAAAGCCGATTGCCTAGATCCAAAAGAGAGAAAAATTAAATAGTTACAAACCATGAATATTGCAACCTGTGGGATGCTTCATGTGTTATGGGAATGGGAGGCAGGATCTTTGCTATGCAAAGGGGCTGTGTAGGGAATACTATAAGGGACATCTTCACACAAAGAGGTGACAACTGGACTAAATTTTATGTTATAGAAAGGAAATGTTGTGTTAAAGTTTTTTGTTTGTTTGCTTGTTCTAATATTCCTTTTCCACACTGGAGAGACCTGGTAGAATCAAGTGAAAATTTTAGAATGGGGTAAATTTGTGCCACAAAAAATATAGAGACTTATTTTTGTGGATTGGGTGCTATGACAAATAAGACACATAATGATAACTTTTAAAATCCATTCACTAGTTATTTTGCGGAGACTGCAATATGTGCCTATAAATATGAACAAATACCAATGGTCCTAATATTATCAGAATGACTACTTGTAGCTTGGAATAAAATATCAAGCAACAACACCATGACCTAATTCAAATATTTTTTTAATTTTTAAAAAAAAATTTTTATTTTAGAGAGAGAAAGAAAGCATGAGCTTTGGGGAGAGGGGCCGAGGGAGATAGAGAAAATCTTAAGCAGGCTCCATGCTCAGCACAGAGCCTGATGCAGGGTTCAATCCCATGACCCTGAGATCATGACTTGAGCCGAAATCAAGAGTCAGACGCTCAACCAACTGAGCCACCAGGTGCCCCCATTTTGATTATTTTTGTACATTAAAATATTTAGACAGATAAAGACAAGGTAACCAGCAAACTTTTTGATAAAAATGGTTCAAGTAATGTTGATGAGATGATTATAAATGCATAATACCTTGGCCCAGGTTCAGCCAATCAAATTCACTTTCTCAAGAATGTTTAATCAGACTAGATTCTAATTGGCTTTGGGTTCTGGACTCTGTAAATCATGTAAAATTAGGACTGGGACAATCATATTTGCCTACCAGCTTTGTTGGGCAAGAAGTGAAAGTCCAATTGAAGAAAAGTAAAGGGCAGAAGAAAGCAGAACTAAAGAGCCACATATACCCAAATGCAGGGAGGGAAAGACAAGGATTTCTGGGTTGTCTTGATTGCCTTGGTTTTCATACCTAGTTTTAGTCTCTTACAGGGTCTGGCTGAACTTTGCATGCTTGAATTTCCTGAGATATGCCAACATTGCTCCAGGTTTTGCCAGGTAATTATGACTGGATTTTGTCATATCCAAACAAATAATACACTTGTGTCTTTAAAAATATATAGAGAAGGTAGGTAGCCCAAGACCAAGTAAGAAAAGGCAACAAATTATTCATAGCACAATATATGCAACATCCCTATCATTTTTTGTTATTGACTCTGCTGAATGAAAAGCAATAGAATATAAATAAATTCAAATGCTGTCTTTATAGTCCCCTGGGGCACACAGTAGAACTAAAATCATATGTAATCTTCACTGAATGAAATGTCTCCATAATTTTATCCATAATATTCAGTTTAGAGGAAAAATTATTCATTTTATCATTTCCATGTTTATTCTTTTGTTAAGTAGATTAAACTAAAATGCTCGGGTGATCCTGGAATTTCATTTAGGATTATGATTCTTTCCATCTGGAAAGAAGGCTAAAAGAAGAGTAGTTGATTAGTCATTTATTTCCAAATACTTGAATATATTGAGAGTCTAATTGAATTTTCAATAATCTAGATGTTGGACATATGTAAACCTTAGAATAATCAACTTCTACTTGTAAGTCTAGGTTAGGGTAGCATTGGGCATAGAAAAAAACTTTGAAGAGATAAATGTGGCCTTAATACCATCAACTAATTTTTCTATTGAGTGGCTAGCCTCATGATCCTATTCTATTATTCAGGAACTTTGTAGAAGCTCTCCTTGCCACTGGCCCTCTCTAAATTCCTTTTCATATTAACTCTTCAGAAATTTATTCACACAAAAGGGATTGATAGTTGCTCAGTATAAGCCCTCCTAGGAGAACTGTCACTTTAAGCCTTTAATTAAACAGAACAATCTTTTAGTGTAGGATTTTTCAAAACGTGGTCAATATAAAATAATATGTGAGGAACAAGGAAGTCTCCCAGCTGCTTCTTACCATGCCACATAGGTGACTGTCCACTCCATTTCTCTCCTTAACAAATCAGGTTTGTTTGGCAGAAAAAGTATTAAGCAGAAGTAGTTCCTATTACTAATTCTGTCTTATTGTAACCATTACCATTGCTATTCTCATTCATCAGTCATTTTTTTTCCCTTTAAAGTATACTTATTCTCCCAAAAGGAGAAGAAAAAAAGCTCAATTGAACTTATGATGATATCATAAGCATTAAACAGATGATATCAAGGGGCAACAGCAACAATGTCAATTTTCATGAAAACATATAAAATAAAATTAGACAAACAATAAAAGTAATGTACATAAAAGGTAAGAGGTAACTTATTCAAACCTATTTCCTGTGTGTTGCTCTCTTGCAAAGTTCCATGAAAACTAAACTCTCAGTACAGATGCTTAAGGCAAATAATGCTGGTAGAGTATGGCCCCAGTGAATAGGTGGCTTGTCTACCAGATTGTATTAACTGTAGTAGTAGAGATAAATTCTAATCTACGATTGAGTCAGGCAAGAGCTGGTACTCCCCAAACCAAGACAGCTGAGGTGGAAGGTCATGCTTTTGGCCAGTATGTCACAGAGCTGTAACCACAAGCGTTGGGCCTGTGATCATGACAGTTAAAAAACCCCACCTCCTAAGAGCTGAGGTCTCTCTCCCAAGTCTGGTATCTGTTTCAGTCATAGCGTAGTGGACGACAGGAAACCCCACATCTGTGAATCCTATTGTCTTATGAATATTCTATATAAATACTTCCTCAGGATAGGCATGTGTGAGTTCTGACCACTTGCATTTTTTATGAAAATATAAAAATGTAAAATACAATACAGACATTTAACAGAGGTGCATCTGTATTGCTTTATCAAGTACTTACTCTTCATTCATTTCTCAACAAATAATTTCTGTGCCAGAAACTGTTATATATAATACATATACATGCTTCAAATACAGGACAAAAAGCAAGAATGAGCTTTGGAATTAGGGTGATGAGTTCTTGCTTCTGCAGCACATACACTAAAATTGGAATTAGGGTGATGGGATTAGAATCCTTCTGTTGCAGGTGACTGGCTATGTGACTTGAGTAAGTTATACTCTCCAAGCCACATTTTTTTTGTTTCATAAGGTAGATATGCTTGCAAGGTTGTCATGGGGATTAATGAAAACATATGTATAGCATCTAATGTTAATATGATAACTATAGTATTCCATCTTGATCAAATTGTTTATATTATTACATTTTTCTCTGAAAAAGAATTCTGGTAATCAGGACACACATGTACATTCTTAATTTCAAAAAAATGATCAGGCAAACAAATTGAAGTAATATTGGATCAGATTAAAAAATAACTCTTTAGTAAAACATGGTGATGGTGACTTTTATAGAAAGTCTATTTGAGCATGGATGCATAAAACTAAAACAGTATTTGTAAATAGTTTCTTCCAAAATTCACACCCTAATTGTTAATTATTAGACCATTAATCAGTGGGAAATATATCTGTTCTTAGTAACAACAACAATAAAAAAAAGAGTGGGAGGCCCCTCAAGAAATCTCACACACAATTCCATAGAACACATCTAAATAAGTCAGTAGTGTGGGTGGGTTGCTAGGAAATGCTGTAGCTTCGAGGACTTATGTTATAGCTTAGAAAACATGGGTCCTGTGGAAATTAAGTTATAAGAATTAAGTGGTCAAAGCCATCCACAAGCACATATATTGAAGATATTGCATGCTGTCACAGATTGTATAGAATAGCCTACTTGTAAACTCTAATAACCATGTGATTTCTTCCTGCAAGAGATGCCCACGATACAGTTGACAGGATGCTCACCATTTAACAGGAACAGTCTTTGTCATACTTTGCTCTGGTTGCAGCCTAAAGATCCCTACATTTAAGCAAACAAGCCCCAAGCATCTGGTCCAGGGCTCTGAATACAGAGATTCCTCAGGGATGTTAGGTAGAAAATTAACTAAACTGATTTATTCCTAAGGAATTTATTGTCTAAGTATTGCTATTCCTACTTATATTTGAAAAATTTATTTCCCCAAATTATTATCATAGAATGGATTTAATTCAGAATATATTTATAGGAAAGCATAAAAAATGTCTTTTTAAGAAAAAAAATCACACAGTTTGCCTATTTTTGTGAGACACGCTTACTCCAAATACAGGGCCACGACATTTTTAACATCCAGTGGGTACACAGTTAGTTAGGTTAGCTGTTTCTAATACAATTCAGAGTAATAGTAAGAGCTCAATAATTACAGGAGCTTTGCAGAAAGAAAATGTACATAAGTGCAACACATGGTCCTCAACTGAATAAAGTGTTTAGAAGCATAAATAAGTAATAAACAAGCAAGCAAACAAGTCAATTCTCAGCCTTTGATGCTTTAAATATATGGTCCTTTTTCACGTCCACAAGAACTCCATTTTACAGATGAAGAAACTGACACATCATGAGCCTTTCTTAATCAGAAGGGAGTGTTGGAATGGCAGTATTCTAGCTTGGGTCGCAACGTCAAATCAATCATCATTGCAAAGGGGATAGGTGGAAATCAAAAGATTGCTGAAGAGATACATAAAATACACTCATGCAATCTAATCATGGAGGAAAAAATGACAGAAACATATTTCCTATTACTGAGAGAGAATAAAGAAAAATGATCCAATCATTGGTATCTAATTTGACTGGTGAAACACAGAACAATGTTCTGTATAGTAGTTGAGCCTCCATATGAAGGTACATAGGCTACACTTGTAAAGGGATTAGGTATTTTTGTCTAAAAACAATGAGTTTCACCTCAATACACTGTCATCTATACTGCTTCCTTCCTTACCTGAAGAGAGTTAAATAAGTTATTACTTTTCCCTAAATTAAAATAAAGTTCATAGATGGAATACATTTTTGAGATTAAAATCTGTAATAAAGAATGGATTTTATAGAGCTTCTATAACTTTGCCATCATTTTTAGAGTACACAGTTGAATCAGCTGAAGGCTTAGAAAAAATACACTCCAGGGAGCCATTCGGTATTGGCCCAAAAAATACACTCTCTTTTAATGGGGGGTTTTTGTTGTTGATTTTATCACTTGTTTCTAAAATGCTATGATCAAGCCCTTGGAAATCCTGACTTCTCAGTTTCTTGCATGGATTCTATGGAGTGCAGAATAATTTAAGCTTTTCATCTGAGTTAGAATCTTCTGTAGTTCATCAACCTTATCTGTCACGTATATGTCACTGAAATGAGAAAAACCTTAGAAGGCAGGAAAAAAATTAAAAACAAATTAATGTGGGAAGATGATATAAATCAAGTGGTGAAGCCAAGAGTGAATTATCAAAAGATCTTTCATCAGGAGTGAATACATTTTTCTTTCTCAAGAGGAACCCATTATGTGTTTTTGTTTGCACTATTATACATCAAGTGGCATATTAAAGAAATAGATTTATTAGGATTTAGAATGTGTTTTACTCTGATAGGAAAGAATAGTGGTCCTTCAAATTTAATTTGAAAAGGCTTAAACCGTGAAAGTCTACATAGACCCTGTCTAGTAATGAATGCTAAGAAAAACAAATACTATTTTTAACTTGAAAGGCATGAATGAATCCTCTCCCATAAGAAAAAAAAATACAAAAACAATACCAGTTTAGAATAAGCATTATTCATTCTATCTAAAATCCTCAGAATTCATTTAGTCAAATATGGCAGTCTGGCGTTTTTGTGGTACATCATGCTCTGTTTACTGAAAGGGGAAAGAAACAACTAAAGCAAGGATTTTCTAAGCTTGTTTTTCCTCAGGGGCAAACTGACTGGTTTTACCAGTGAGTTCTTCTGAAAGGCACATCTGTGTAAAACAGAGATCTCAATAAGGGTTTGGGATTGCCAAGCAGTTTGGGAGAACATCAAAGGTACATAGAAATTTGGAGATAAAATTTGCATTTCTGTGCAAAAAATTGCATTTCTGTGATAACCTTCTTGTAACTTTCTCAATCACCACACCTGTCCTTTTATTAGAGAAATATAAATAACCATATTGGAGTCTTTCTGGAGAAGAGAGAGAGACAGAGAGACAGAGAGACAGCAACAGAGAGACAGTGACAGAAAAGAGTGTTGGTTGTTGGAGAAGAAATGTGTAGACATTTAATTTGGCCTAATGTACTGAGAAGTGGTAGAGAGAGACTATAACAATACAGAGAATGGTCTAACCAGACATTTGCAAACGTCTTACAAGTGAAGCAGAAAATGGCTTTTCTTACCAGGGAGGAGCAAACAGGCTAGAAAGAACCATGTGTTCCATCATGGGACCAGGGGTGTCCTGATGGGACAGTAGATCAGAGACTGTTTTACTGTGAGTCCAGCCTATTCTTGACCAACGCCCTTAAGGTCTGGTTGTATGCTGGCTCAGGCTGAAGCGGAGTCAAAGTACAGGTAACTGGGAAAGAAAAAAAAAACAAGTTTAGTTAACTATCATTTTGTTCTGATTGCTCAGAGGGGACAAGCTGTTCAGCTAAACATGTATGAGGCAAAGAATGAAAATTTGGAGAATCTGTGTCTGGCCTTGTCCTGGGTAAACAAGGAGGCATCTGAGTTTATTGAAGTCACATCCCATAGCGTGATTCTCTGTAGGATGCTATTTCCTGGAACACAAAGGGTAGGGGGATTTTTTTAACCTCCTCTGTGTTCCACCATCGCAGAGCTAGGGCAAAAATTCAACACTGTCAGACTCGATGTCACTCTCAGTTCTGCCTTTCTCCTTGAACTTATCCTAAAAAAAGAAAGGCTTATCCTCTCCTGCCAGAAAGATCTAGAAGAACCAGTTCCCTGTACCAAAGTGCTAGGGCAAGGGTCAGGAAAGAAGAATGACATTGGAAAATCTTTAAAAAGGAAAAGGACTACTTGAAACAACAGTATCTGAGCAGAGAATGGCCTGCTAAAAATGATCGTGGTCCCTCTAACAAGATAAAAAGCACCTGGAAGGAACATATCATGTCATAAAGTCCTCCCAGCTGATCAGAGGGTCACTGCTGGAGTGTGTGGCTTATTTGCTGAGCTCTGAGCATGGGAGGCATTAAATGCAGCCTCTGGGCAGGCTGGCAGAAGAAAAAGCAGTGTACAAGGAGTTAAGTGTAGGTCTGAAGCCTCTTCCAAGCACATGTTGGTGACCATGTTTGGTCTGAACAAAAAGAACAAAAAGGTCACATCTGACAGCAGATTTCATCAGGGTGAGAAACTATATACCAGTGATTTTATTATGTCCCAGAGGCCCAGAGTCAGGAGGCATGTGAAATTGAGCGGGTGGTGATTTTTTTCCCTCCTGGGAAATAAATGCTGCATAAACTTGAGTAAAGTTCATAAACCTTTGAACTCCTTGTGTTTCATTTTCTTAATCAAGAACACCACTTACCACTTTGATGACTGGTAAGGTTTACCCTGTGAATTCATAGGCGCATAAGAGCTTGAGATAAAAGTTCTTCAAGGAAGAACACCAAGGATTGTCATTGTTACATACACTACTACCATCAAAAGCAGCAAAATGCATCATAAATTATATAATTAACTCCATAAAGGTGAAAAGAAATTAGTTCTGCTCATAAGTAACAAAATGCTGATAACTCACATTCAATTTCACTGTTTAGGAGCATTTAGACCTTTTATCAGTACTGTGATAAATTAGAAGTGGGAATGGAGTCTGTGTTTTCTGTAATTTTGCAGTAATAATGCCATTTCTGACATACTTTGTCTCTGTCATTAGGTAATATGATTTCCTTCTTAATTACATTTCTGGGTGAAAGTAAAATAACAAAGAACCACACCAATGAATTCATCTCCTTATAATACACGTTACAGTGAGCCTTGGTTAATGCTAAAGAGATGGAAAGGAAAGAGGCTCAGGAAACCAGATTCGATTTTCCCTTTCTCTTACTTGTCCTAGTTTACAGAATGTGATTATTCTGCATTCGATAAATTAAATGTAATTACATTGTACTGTCATCTCCATTTCTCACAACGTTGAAGTGTTCATTGTAGCTTACCAAGAAGCCTTAAATGTGGGTGCATGGGAAGCAGGAATGAACAAAATTATTCCAATCCTGCTTTCTGTATCCCATTATCAAATCTTCATTTGCTGCTCTCCTACAGGAGGGGTGGTCACACCAAAATGATACCACTAACTAATGCAGATCACCTACAGAGAATCCCAAACTTCATTTTCTCCCCTAATCATCACACTGCAAGGTCAGTAGGTTCTGTCCCCCACCAGGTCTCCTCTTAAAGCTGTCCCATCTTTGTACTGCTTACAGCGTAGACTCCAGCAGCCAGCAACAGCGACTCGAAAAAAGAGTCTCTTCCTCCTCCTCCCTCTCCACCTGGAGGAGCCAGCTGAGGGCAATACTGCAGATCAGGCTGACCTCAGCTGATGCTCCAAAAACATTTATTTAGCACTGCACTAGATGTGAATAGAAATAAAGATAAATAAATACAAGGCCCAAGCCCTCCAGAAGCTGACAATGTATTAATCCACTTGGGAAGATTTGATAAGTTTATTCACACTAAACTGTTATTAGCTGACAAGTGTTAGTTTCATCAGGTGTGATTGCAACAGGTTTCTTAGCAACACACTTTCTCTTTCCTCCGTTGGTATGTAGCAGGGGGAGAGGCTGGGTTACTGGGTATTGTGTGGGAACAGCTTCAGAGAAAATCTGTCAGAGGATTATAAAGTTGCCCAACAGAGGCTCCAGAGAACCGGCTGTCATTTTATTTCGTCCTGGACCTTTTACAGAATTGGCTCCCCGAAATGTCCCTTCACAGATTCTCTGCCAAACTAAGAGGGCAAGTGTGCAGGGCTGACCTTGGATCCAGGCGTCTCGGGAGACTCATTTTCTCATTAAGGATTTTATTCCCTTTAAAAGCACCATAATGTAGCTTGAAAAACTACTTTCCCTTAAGAGCTTGTTTCACAGCCTCATGTACTTTTCGGGGTAATGGCCACAGAATTTAGGTTCAACTGGCAGTAAGCCCAAAGGCCACCATATCAAGTGTTCACAACATTAGGAATTTTAGGCTGGAAATAAAGTGGCCTTCTGAGTGAATTTCACATTTCAGTGAGTAGATAGCAATGTGTCCTGAAATAAAGCTTTTTGGGGAAAAAAGTTTAGATGGCCTTTTTAGGGACATATCTGTTTTTCTGCCTGCTTATCTGTCTATAGATAATATATATCTATATACCCAAAATAGCATATGTGTATATATACATATAAAACTTCTTAAAAAGAATTTTTTAACATTTATTCATTTTTGAGAGAGAAAGAGACAGAGCATGAGCAAGAGAGGGGCAGAGAGAGAGGGAGGGAGACACAGAATCGGAAGCAGGCTCCAGGCTCTGAGCTGTGAGCACAGAGCTCAACGCGGAGCTCGAATTTATGAGCGGTGAGATCATGACCTGAGCTGAAGTCGGACGCTTAACCGACTGAGCCACCCAGGCTCCCCTACGTATAAAATTTCTTATATTAATTTGTGGTTGTTTAATAGTGAAACAAAAAATGAAAACCAGGGGCCAACCTGCTTACACAAAAATTGTAAGATATTTCTTTTATTTTGTCTATAAGTATAAAACAGTAAAAATATAAAATAATAACAAAGAAAAAGAAAACTAGGGGACAGACTACTGAAAAAAAACGATAATGACCTCTTCTACAGTTTAGGCAGGCCATTGAATACATTTGGGTTTAAAATATATGAGATCTGCCCTGTAGGCCTGTAGGCCTGTAGTCCTTGGGCAGTTATCTGGAATAAGACTTCTTTCACCTCTGAAATTACAGATTTAGTACACTGTTGTCCATAGATACTTTCCTGTCTTCCTATGCCCTAATACCAAGGTATAATTAAGTGGGGAAGAAAAATAGAGTATGGGGTGTTCCATAGTCTGTTTGTTTTGTAAGTTGTCATGACATTTTCCACACAACTGCTACCATGAAACGTCCAGTAGATGATATGAGATGCCCACATTTCAATGGCTCAAAATAGGAAATAAACTGTTGTAATGGATATTTATATTGCCTGCCATCTCAAGTACAAAGAAATGAGATGAATCATCTTGGGAACAGAGAGCAGATGTGTTGGAAACTTGAGGGAGTATAAACATTGTTGTGAAGGGGGCTGGGTTGTGTGAGTTCTTCTTGGAGTCCCACCACCATGGGATTAGAATCTGTTGTAGAACATGGTGACTGTAGTTGATGACCTTGTATTGTATAATTGAAATTTTTGCAAAGAGAGTATAACTTAAATGTTCTCACCAAAAAAATAATAATAATAAAAAGATAGATATATGAGGTGTTGGATGTGTTAATTTGCTGAGGGGAATTCTTTCACATTATATACATATATCAAATGAGCACACTCTACACTTTAAATACCTTACAATTTGGGGAGGAGGACAAGATGGC
>CM053573.1:32637082-32649438 GCA_028646485.1 Cryptoprocta ferox
AAAAAAAAACACATACTCCTAAGGAAAAATGAAAGTGTTCAATTCCCCAGACTTTATAATCATATTTAAAATCTAGTATGCCCAGACTGAAGGACAGGAGAAGGTTATAAAATAAGTGTAAGATATTTCACAGTACGTGGATATAAGGAAAAGAAGGTCTGCTAATACATTTAAAGTATTTCTACAATTAATGCTGACATAAAGAAAACTATCAGGCAACGGATATTTATGGACAGTCTGATTTTCTAGATATCTGTGATTCCCCTCTATAAGCATTAAAACTGGAAGAGGGAAAGAATTTTTTTTTAAGTTAGCTCTCTAAAATGTATTATACATTCCCTTGTGGCTTTAACAGAGGGAATTAAACACTTGTTGAAATTGATTTGTATATGCTGAACTGTGACATGTTTGAAATATGAACATTTTTCTCCTGAATTCAGTAAGGAGAATATTAACTTTTATATGTGTCTTTGGCAGCAGTTTTCAACCCTGGATGTGCAATGAGGAGTACCTGAGGAACATTTTAAAATAAAGATGACTGAGCCCTATTTATATCCAGTTACCACCACCACTACCTGTCGCCCTTGATCCTGATTCTGTGGTCTGCAGTCTCATGCCTTAGCAGATAAAAGTCAGACCTGAGAAAGCAAAAAATAAAGTGGATACAAGGACCAGTGTCCCACTGATAAAAGGACAGGTTTTTATTTAAAAACCAAAGGAAAGGAGAAAGGGAGGAAGGAAAACTCACACCAGAGTTACAGGGAACGGATTCTCTAAACCTTGATAGTAATGAATACGTTTACAGATGATAAAATGTATTTTGCAATGAAATTTGTCTCAATCCCTATTTTAAATTTCTAATTTATTTCTTATTCAGAAATAATTTATATTCTATCCCGTTCTTCATAATCCAATTTCCATACTGGTTTATTATTCTCAATCATTTTGTAAACTTAATCTCACTTCAATCACTAAAGGCATCCATGCTGGCTCAAAATTTATTCATTTGTGGTCCTGAGCATGTCTATGAATTTCTTCATATCATCTACTTTTCGTCTGTTTTCCACTGTAGCTAGGAATGCCTTCATTAAAGGGTATGATGAACCTATTCATGTTTCTGGTCTTATCCTATAGTTGTTACCCATTATTTAAAATATTTCACAATTTCTATACCATGTATCCACACAAGTCAGTTTTGCAAAACAAAATTTATCATTGCTACTTTAAATGTCATTAGTAAAATTGGGTGATTATCTTTTCAACACTATGTTCTTAGGAATTGTATTTATGATTTTTATTTAAAAGCTGTAGCAGATATTGGCTCTTGAGTCAGTCAAACCACTTGCTGACATTCCTTCCTGTAACACAGAAGGTGTCAAGCTTAAAAATCACATTCCAAACTCCCTTGCAGCTAGGTTTTTGCAACTACAAGACACGCCTAAAGGTGCTCTGGGAAGAAGAAACTGGTGCATGAGATAAATCATGTGGAGATCCATCTCTTTTGCCTAAACCCCAAATGATGCTTAAACCAATAAAGTGCCATTTTCTCCATAGGCATGAACAGTGGAAAACTCAAAGATTGACATGCCACAATTAATTAGCTCACACATTCATTATTTTCATTTGTACCTCCCTATACATAATTAGATATACATTCAGAATCAGCCTGTTGATGAGACACAATCCCAAAAACTATTTGGATTGGAGGTAGTTCTTTACTCCCTGTATTTGGTTTCAAAGTTGAAATTTGAAAATTTAAATTTTGTATGCAGACTTGATATGATTATCACATGAAAAGAAACAGATGTTGACAAAACATCAGAATGCTAGGGGGTAGAGAGAAGATTGAGAGGTGGGGATAATCTGTACCTTAACTGGATTGAAGCAGTACTCTTACTACGAAAAATTAGAGGAAGATGTTTTGACCTACCACAGGACATGACTTTAAAAGAACACATCAAATCTGGAATATGATATCTGGCAGAATCAAAGTAACTTTGAGAAAAGAAGTGGAATAAACAGGCTCATAAGAGGAAAAGCTAGAAGTAGAAATTGGCAACTTGGAGTCCTAAAGAATTGGAGAATGGACCAGACTTCAAGATTAGAAGGGCAAAAATAGAAAACTCCTAAGATATGTCAAAAAAGTGCCAGCACTAAGACAAATTTCATACCGATTCCCAAACCTGGGCCTAAGACTGATGCTGCCTGGGCCCCTCTGGCCAACCTGAAGTCTTTTAAGTTTTGGCAAGCACCCTTAGTTCACGTCATTGATTAACTAAACTTTTTTTGTTTGTTTATAGATCATGCATTCTCTCCTAGAAAGAGAACTTTTACACGTCACCAGGCTCTCCTGCACTGCCCTGGACACCAAGGAACCAGACCCCTTTGCACAACCTCTGAGCACCATGATAATGTCTATAGCTGGCACCATTGAGGCTGCAAGTAATAAAGAACTGTCACAGACCACTGCACTCCCTTAACCGATTAACTGCCCTAAATCCCTTTCAAAATCTCTGGGCCAGGCAGAAACCTCAGAGTTGGCTTTTGGACAAAAGTCCACCTTCTCCCCAGGTGGCTAACCTCCTGAATAAAGCTCTTATTCCCTTCCAATCAAAAGTCATCTCTTGAATATTGGCCTTTTGGGAGATGGGCAGCCAAACTTGGGTTTCAGTAACAAGAGGACCAAAAAGTTTTGCAAAGAAAAAAAAACACGTATAAGATTAATTTGTTCAGATGTTAAAATTACTTCTGATATAATCCTGACTCAGGAACAAATGGAAGGGGTTGCTCCTCAGCTGACAACAAGTGTTTATGAAACAGCTTATAGTTGTTGCTCAAAGACCATGCTTATGGGAAAGCTTCCAGTTGCTTTAATCATCAACCAAATATTTATTAATAGTACCCACAGTAAAATTACCTATTTTTCAGAAATAAAGTTTCAAGATTTACAGGTGAGTGAGGTGTTACTTTCATGTCTGACTTACAGATTCATTTGAAAGAACAGTGTAAAGATTCACATGAACAAAGACTTGCAAAAATCACCACTGCAATTACCAGTGTAAGACATTATGAATTATTATTTCATTATTACTATTATCACAAACCTTTCAACATGACTGTTTATGAATGTGACTTCTTAAGTCAATGACATAGAATTAATTGGCCATCATAAACTAACAATATTTAGCATAATGATAGAGTAAATCCGGTTTAATTAAAATATGCAAATGTCATAGACATTGTTATTTACAAAGGTAACAAACAAAAGGCATTACCTGTATATTCTTTGACTTTACACTATTTAATTAAACTCTAATGTGTACAGGAAATAAGGCCTATTCTGAGAGGTTGTTTTTTTTTTTAAGTTTCTTTATTTTGAAAGAGGAACATGCAAGTGCATGCACAAAGGAAGAGCAGAGAGAGGGAGAGAGAGAATCCGAAGCAAGCTCTGCACTATTAGCACAGAGCCCCACTCGGGGCTCAAATTCACGAACCATGAGATCATGACCCATGAGATCACGATCTGAGCCAAAACCAACAGTTGGTTGCCTAACCGACTGAGCCACTCAGGTACCCGAGTTTTTTCCTTAAATTTAGGGGCAGCTCACAATCATGTTTCATTATAGTTATAGACATAACTATAACTATACTATATATATAGTTCTGAAAGTAGTTTATGAAAATTAAACAAATGAAAACTACCAAACTGATATTAGACGTGGGACTTTTTTTAAATTTTAGTAATGTTTATTTATTTATATTGAGAGAGAGACCACACGTGTGAGGGAGGAAGAGAGAGTGAGAGAGAGAGAATCTGCTGTCAACGAAGAGCCAGATGTGGGGCTCAATTTTACGACCATGAGATCATGACCTGGGCCGAAATGAAGAGTCAGACACTTAACAGACTGATCCACCCAGGCGGCCCCTAGATGTGAGACTATTTAAAGTAAAAGAACCTACCTTGACTCTTGCAAACATTATCTTTTTACCTTACAGGGAACCAGCGTTCTTGTGATATGGTAATAGTTAAATGAAAATCTCTAAAGCTGAATCCCTTTATATTCTGTAGCCAGAGTTACAAAGGAGTACAAAACAAAATCTAAGACCATATCCAGCAAGAGACTCACCAGTGGTGAACAATTTACAGGTAAGGTCAGAGCACTTCTTAAGGTGCTGATACAGGCAGAAAAGTGTGTAGAAAAAAGAAAATGTTCTTGTAAACAATGGTAGTGAAGGTAAAATGCTGATTTTAATATCTCAGGAAAGCACAAAATTATTATAAACTTAGGTTAGCTATTAACAAAACAGATATATGTAACATACATTAAGTATATTAATAAGCTTTTATTTCTTTTTATAATAGTTTGTTATGCCAAGGTAGAATGCTATTAATTTCTAGTTTTAGGCATCACTTCATTAATATAAGTATGGAGTTGATTCACGTCAGTAAAATACTAAGGTACCTTTTCAGATTTGCATGATATATTGAAGGGGGGAGCTTACATGGGGGAAAAGAGGAGTAAATTGGAAAACAATAAGCATGGAATAATCACATATTTATGATAACATAAAGCATATAAATACAGAGAAGCAGGGTGACAAGGAGAAAGTTTATAAATGCCTAGAAACAGATCAGCAAGAACACCTACAAAACCTCAAACAGTAGATGGTAGGAGAGGAGCTACTCTGCTGGTTTCTTTCTCTATTTCTTATTGTATTAAGTTTTGTTTCTTGGTGCCTGGGTGGCTCAATCAGTTAAAGCATCTGCCTTCGGCTCAGGTCATGATATGGTTCGTGAGTTCAAGCCGCATGACAGGCTCTGTGCTGACAGCTGGGAGCCTGGAGCCTGGTTCCGATTCTGTCTCCCTTTCTCTCTGCCCCTCCTCTGCTCTCACTCTCTCTCTTGCAAAAATAAATAACATTCAAATTTTTTAAAAAATTAAGTTATGTTTCTTAACAGACATTATAAATTATGTTTAATAATTTTGCTTTGACAAAAAAAGTAAAACTGACTCTCTTTAAGTAAAAATGAAAACATTTCAGATATGAAAATAAAGTTTTCCTAGATTCAAACACATATTATGAAACAGCCTATCATTCTCAAGCTTAAACAAATAAATATATGTAAATGTGCAAACAAAAGTTTAACCTTTTTGTTAATGTTATAAAATTCCAAAGGAAAAGTATTCCAAAGATATTTTTACAACTGTATGCTCAGAAAATTTTGTAAACTGAAAATCTATAAAGAATAATTTAATTGCAATTAAATGCCATGCCTTAACTTTCCAAAAGAGGGAGATATAACTCCACTGCCACAAATGTATCAATTTGATACATAAATGATCTATTCAAACACACAACTTATTGAGTTACTTAAAAAAATAATTTTAAGAAAAAACTTTAAATTATGTGTTTATTTTAGCCTTATGATTTTAATTGCCTAAAGAGCACAGTTAAATCTATGAAAAATATCATGATCCACAATAATGAAATGGAAGCTGCTTCAACTCTCTTAGGAAATTCACCATAAGAGAGTTTTGTAGAAGAAAAATAAGACAGAATCTTATACTGTTTATAATTTGAAAAAAAACACAGATTCAGAGACCACAAATGTTTCAGTTACTAAAAATTGTGAGTCCTTATTGTTATTTGAAAATAAGATTTAGTATTATTTTTCAGAAGAACCAGAGATAGAATGCTGTTTCCTGCAGTTATTATTAAAAATATGAATATTAAAATGTGGACCTGGGGGGCTTCCTACTGAAAACAATGTTCACAAAATTTACTTTATAAATTAAATCAAATCTTTAAAAAATGTACTACATCTTTTGAAAAAAAAAGAACATAACCTAGTTTCTAAATTAATAAAAATAAAATAAACCAATGAATTAAAAAACCCTAAGTAAAAAAATATTTGAGTTATATTATAACCAAGAAGACATGCCAGTGATGTCAGAAAGGATATTAGCATCAAATTCCAGATATTCAACTTGATAACAGCAATGGTATCACTTTCTGAAAAAAAAATACATTCTAAAAAAGAATGTGAAATTGTTCCAGGTTAAATACATGCACATATACATTTAAATAAGAAATGCAAGTAAGCAAAAACAGTTGAAAACAGGGCACCTATTTATTTAGAAGGCTATTTACCATATTTATTTATTTTACCCATTTTCTATGTAATTACAGTTAAAAATAAATGGTTTGTTTCTCTTAATCAGCATATGGCCAAATCATCAGGTTTCCACACATTTAAAATAAAGTTTGAGCTAGTTGATAACTATCATTCTCCCAACTTCAACATAAGTCAGTATATTGCAGAGGAGAGACTAGAAGATTAACATTTCGGTTTGATTATTGTTTCAGCCAATTATGACATTGGACAAGAAACTTAATCTAGCTAACATCCACTTTCTTCAGCTAAAACAGGCAATAATTATATTATCTATACCTCATAGGACTGTTATACAAGGGTTATACCCCAGAACAAGCTGTTAAGCAAATAAAGTGCTTAAAATAGTATTTTTAACATACTGAATACTCAAAATAATACTTTTTAAAATTCCAAATAAAATGTTCTAACAATTTAAACTCATAAAAGAAGGATGGCATCTATTAGAAGACTATTCACAGTCAGGAAACATACTGTAAATAATAATAACTGTACTGATAATATTTTCTTATTTATACCTCAAGCAATGACAGATAATTTATTTTATAATAAGCATGAGCTGGTATTCTGTAGGTTCAGACCTTACTAACATGAAGAGATGCATGATCTTGGGCAAGTTGTAACTTCTCTGAAATTCAATTTTCTTAACTAAATCAAGAATATTTGACAAAGATGATCTCAAAGGTTCTTTCTTGTTTGCAAGCTCTAGGATGCTCATTGCAAAGAGAAAATAATACTCTGTGTATGTGTACACACTGATTTACATGTACACAGATAAATATATAGAGAAAAACAGGATAGTAAGCGAATAATAAAAGCAGCAACTATAAATTCTGAGGTTATGTGAAATAGATGTTTAATCAGTGTTATTTCATTAAGGAAGGGACTTCTAAGCCATTTTGAAGGAGGAAATGGATGTGGAAAGGCAGAAATGCAGAAAATGGACCATTCTAGGAAATGAATAAAATAAAATAGATATTCAAAGGTGGAAACAAATTCAATGAGAATAACAAAATGTGATTCTAGAAGACTACACAAACCTCCAAATAAAAAACTTGCAAGCTGAACACAAGAAAGTTTAAAACAGTAGCAAGTAATTACATAATGAAGAAAATTGAAGTACCATATTGAAGAGTTTAGGATTGAGTAACAGCTAAAAAAGTACTTAAGTTTCTTTAGTACTCCTTAAGAAACCAACAGTATGATATAAATAATAATGTCAGATCATTATATCATTTTTACCTTTTAAAGGTATCTTCACAAAGTCACTAGGTGAGACATGTAAAATATATTGAGCAAATAAATTGAGGAACCACAATATAAAATCAAATAGCTAATTATTAATGGTGAAACAATAACCCAAAATGCATGACTGACCCCAGCCCAATGTTGTACCTATAAGGCCGGTAGTTCCAAACTTGTCATCCACCAAAATCATCAGGAGCTGCTGAAAAATACACAGCCCTTTTCCTCTGTGATGGTGATACAAAGCTATCTCAAAAACTACTGTCTGCTGTGGTGGAAAGGGGAAGCCACTGGAGTAATTCAGACAAAAGGCAATAAAGGCCCAAGCTACAAGTGAAAAGAACAATATTCCAGAAATCCTACATAGGTAGAATCAGCTAACTTTCTCAACTGATTGAATGTGACAGCAATAGAAGAAATAAAAGAACTGTAAGTTTACAGTTTTAGGGTACCAGAAGTATGGCAGACCCCTTTGAGAATGATAAAGAGATTAGAAGATTATTCTGCCTTACAACTGAAAAAAATTGGCTTGTGCCCTTATATTAAATGTCAACTGTATACTTGAATCTCATCAGATTTACCTCATTTAGACAGTTTTGATTCATACATGTAACTGAAAGATATATGTATTTTTGCAATATATTCAGAGATTTTTTTGTTAATAGTAAGCAACTTAAAAACTGTACGTGGTACATGAATGTTTATGTATTGGTTTACCTTTCTTCATCCCCCACCCTAGCCCAGAAGAACACAAACACTGTTAAAACCTAGGGCCAAAGAGTTAAACTATATTAATCTCCTTATTTACTCTTCTAGGAAAAAAAAATGTTATTTTTAGCTAATTAGGCCAGCAAAACAGAATTGTCTAATAAGTCTAAATTATAAAACTCCTTATTTTCAAATATGTGTTATTTTCAGAGTTAAATCTAATTTAAATTAGTATCCTTCATGTAAGTCTAGTAGAAGTCTTCTCCTCATAAACAAGGAAGGACCATTTACAAACAATATATAGCACTTAAAGTAAAGCAAATATTTGCTTGGTAGTATACAATTTACATGTGTGAACGACTCTTTAATAAAGTTCAGTCACATTAAAGCTAAGGACCTTTTGCAAAGGCATCTTTTCTTTTAGAATACATTCCTCATTACCCATTAGCCTAAGAAATTTGTTTTATCTGTACATTACTTATAAATTATGATAAATTAAGACAACTTTTATATTTTTAGGCAAATTTCACTGTAGGATGTTTGGAGAATTACATAAAACACAAAAAAATGCACTAAATGTCGAGACCATATATAGCTGATAATCTTCAGGAGTTATAAACTCAGAAAGGGCCAGATTTGTTCTTGTGACTTGTTAGAGGTCACTGAAAAGACCAAGGGAATTGTCTTCACCGAAATATGAAAGGCTTTCTTGGTTATTGGATGGACAAAAACCTGTGTGCAATTTGAGAACAGTATACAAATTCATTCCAGTGCTCACAGTTTAATACATTTCCTATAATATGCTTTTTCACATTGATTAGATCTTATTGATCATTCACATCCAGTCCTTGTATTTGATTAGTTTCAAAACAACTAGCTTTTCTCATTTCCAATGGTTCCTTTCTTCATTAAGGATTCTCTATCCATCTTCACTGTGGTAGTTTCATTTTCGTCTCACCGTCTCCTTGATCTCTCCCATAACATTTCATTAAGATTTCTTTTAAAGTTGTACAGATACTTTATAAATAGTTCCAAGTTTCTTAAAATGTAAACTTTGAATAAAATGAATGCTCATAAAGCACATAAAATAATTTATAAGAATAAGTGCTGGGCAAAGCACATGGCTTTTATAAACACTCTTAAGAATTTTCAGACTTTGGTGGGGTGAGACCATGAACACAATAGCTGAATATCAGGAAACAGCATTTTGTAAGAAGGAAGAACAATGCTGATTTACAGACTCATCAGGTACTGCCTTATTTTAGAATTTATAAAATATTTGGCCTGCACTCACAGAATCCGCAAAGATGTTGATTACTGAAATACGGCTCTGATCACTTGCATGCAAAGAATATAGTTGAGATTACAGAGAGTTAACTTAGTACCAAGCATTGTTGTAAATGCTTTTATGCCCTCTTGTCAAGTCTATGGGGTACAATTATTAATTCCAGCTTAGTGGAAGGAACAGAGATACAACTATGATTAGCTGAAGGTCCCACCATTAGTAGGTGCTGGAAACAGCAAGTAAACACAAGTAGTCTGGCTGGAGTCCATATTTACGTGCATTATGCTTCTACCATGACTCAAGAGAACATGGAGAAACTTAAACTCTGAAAAATAGGTAGTACTGGCATGGATATAAAGCCAAAACTATCTAATAGGCAGAGTTCACAGAAATAGTGTCACACGGTATGGGCATTCAGATGTGTTTAGATATTCGGGTGAGACACGGTGCTGTGATGAATAATGTCACTGGGCAGTATACTCAAAAAGATGATTTGTTCTATAGATGTATTAGGAGAGGACAAAAATTTAAATAATGAAATATGTACCTTACTAAAAACAATCACATTTCTTATTTACTATAAATTTAAAAAACCCAGAAAACTGACATCTACTAGAATACTATTTATTTGAAAAGTTTTTGAAATACTAGTTACATTTTTAATGCAAACTTGGGAATACCTAAACGACTCAGATCTGTAACTTGCACAAAGCCATAAATGGCATATAATAAACTTATATATTCCCAAGTCTTTTATCCCATCCTCTATATAAAATAATTTGTCATGACACCTAGTTAACAAAATAGTAAATGCGCACTTAGTAAACATTGATTTAGTTATTCCAACTTCCTTCCTGATGCTTTACCTTTAAGAAAATTGCTATAGCAGGGCTCACAGCATTGGCTTAATATAAAGTAACTACATGAGTCCATATGTCTTAATCTTGTATTAGGGGAGAAGGGCTGAGGAATTCTGAAACTGTAAGTTTCACCAATTAGGGTGATTTGACATGGGGCAGTAAAAAAGCATACTTTGGGTAATAAGAAAAAAGACATTTAATGGAGAGTTTCCCTGCTCAATGAAATAAAATATAAAATCTTGTTCAAGCACTCTTTTATTGCCCCTTGTCCATATTCTTCAAAATCAGAATTAAAACAGTTGTATATAACTAATCCAAAAAATCACATTTTTTCAAGGGACCTTGAGATCTACAAACAAACAAACCCCAAAAAGAAAACACAGAGAAATAAGATTTGAGGACACAATCCTGTTTTTTAAAGCATTCTCAGCTAGAGGCATATGCTACACAGTAACAGAGTCCTTTGAGCAGTTCTTGGTGTGGGCCCCTCACCAGCAGCACTGGAATCATCCAGGAACCTGCCAAAGCAAAGTATCAAGTTCATCCCAGACCTACTGAATCAGACACCCTGGGCAGTGTCTTTTAACAAGTCCATGTTAACGTTCGAGAACCAGTGCTTTAGGGTACTGTTACACAGGCTGTTGTGAACATGCAGGTGGATGGTGTGGACTTGGGGAGTGGAGAGTTTATGAGTGGAGACAGTACCTGCAGTGTGATCACCCCAGTGGTGGCTGACAGCCATGCAACTGAGAGGAGTGAGTTGAGAGAAGGGCAAGAACAGTGAGCAGAGGAGGTGAAGGAACTGAGAGGCCAGCACGCTGACATGTCTCCTATGAGGGTATTGAAATCACCAAAATTATTTTTCTTTAAAGTATTCTCCCGAGCACCTGGGTGGCTCAGTCAGTTAATCGTCCAACTCTTTGATCTCAGCTCAGGTCATGATCTCATGGTGGTCTAGCCCCATTTGGGGCTTCACGCTGACAGCATGGAGCCTGCTTGGGATTCCCTCTCTCCTCTCTCTTTGCTCCTCCCCTCTTCTCTCTCTCTCTCTCTCTCTCTCTCTCACTTTCTTTCTCTCTCTCTCTCTCAAAATAAATAAATAAACTTAAAGAAAATAAAACAGTCTCTCAAGGGTACAACTGAGCCATCTTAAAGTGCTTCTGTCCTATTTTATGATTTTTCCCTAAAATGTCTTCTAGTAGATAAATTTAAGACTATAACTCTTATTTCAGTAAGATTCGATTCACTAATGATTGCCTTTAAAATGTTTAACCAGAATTAAATTTGAAAAAAAGCCCTGACATTAAAAAAATAATAATAATAAAATGTTTAGCCAATTTACCAGTTCTAAAAAGTAGTCTTCTCTCTAAAGCCCTTCTAATATTATGTAAAACATTTTTAAAGTCCTTTCATTAATTTTAAT
This sequence comes from Cryptoprocta ferox, assembly GCA_028646485.1. Taxonomy (NCBI): domain Eukaryota; kingdom Metazoa; phylum Chordata; class Mammalia; order Carnivora; family Eupleridae; genus Cryptoprocta; species Cryptoprocta ferox. The sequence continues at coordinate 32,648,779 of CM053573.1, forward strand.
AGTTTTACAGATAAATGCTGACTCATACATTTTCCTTCTTATCTGATGTTCCTACAAATTTATTTCAGAAAAGGAAGATTTAAACAAGTATATTAAAAAAATAAATAAATAAAATAAACAAGTATATTTAAAAATGCTCACCACCAATACAAAAAAGAACCTATTTAGGTTTGTGGAGAAGGAATACCATTCTTCTTAAACCTTAATTTATATTGTAGGTATTTCAAATGTACCCATCCAGCTGTCCTATGAATCCTCCGTTATAGAGGCAGTCAGTTTGCATGCTCAGTTTTGCTATTCAAAGAAAACCAGGTTAGAGCCTGGTTGCTGTCCAGTTGGAAAATCTGCTCAGTATGCTTTTACATCCCACACTGCTATATTTACATGCAATGTTTTCATTAAAATCCTACTCTTATGCAGAAGTTGTTGTCAAATTAAAAATAGCACAGCATTAAAAGTTAGACTAGCAATTCATGATAATTTGGACATCCTTCAAAAAGTGGAAACATTTTAAGTCCCGCATAATATTGTCTAACAAATTCCAGATCGCTTTAGGATTTCACTTTCACTTTATTTGTTTAATGCTGGAGTTTACAATGATCTAAAGTATGTCATTATAATTGTACATTATTAATATTAGTTATATCCTTGAGTATATAT
>CM053573.1:32649538-32727693 GCA_028646485.1 Cryptoprocta ferox
AGAACCTTCTGAATTTTAGCTGGACAAATGGCCCCCAAGCTAAAACCACATTTTCCAACATTCCTTGTAGCTAGGATGGCCAACAAAACTAAGATCTGACCAAAAGGATGTGTATAGACACTATGTACTTGCATCCTTAAATGGGAATGCCTTGACCTTGTTTTCTTCTTTCTATAGGAAACACAGAGATGGCAAATATTGTTTTATTATGTGAGTAACACACTTGGCAACAGAAGACCAATAGGACGTAACAAGGAAACCAGTCTGAACATGCACATGCAACACAGACTATCCATAGAGCACCTACTGAACTGAATTTATACTTTGAAGAGAAATGAATAATCTATTTTGATTAAGACCCTGCTATCTTGGTGCTTGACAAAGCCAAAGAACCAATAGCTTACCTAATATGATAACTGAGAATGATATCTCTGTCCCACTGAATCAAACCTTAATAAAGTCAACCAAGTGTAGTGCCGGGCCAGCAAAACACATTACAATTAAAAAAATAAATAAAAAGCAATAGCATGGTGGAACCTCACACACCACAGCCGGCTCAGCTCACACCTTATTTTGTTTCTTTAACCACATTCATTATAGACTTCTCCAACCATCCTCTGTCTAGCCACACCAGCTTATAAACAGCTGGGTTTCTTTCATGCTCTATCCTCAGCTTTTCTTTGTAGATACTTTAATCTCTTTCTTTTTTGACTCTGTAATGACACTGATGTCCTTCCAGGTACCATGTATTGTCTCACCCAACCACCACCAGGTCCTTGCTTTCTGAACCTTGCCCCTTCATCGGCGCCCAAACTAACAGGTCTAGCCAGAGAAGTACGACATGGATGTATGTTCACACCAGGTATAGGGAACAGTCTAGATTTAAAAACTACAAAGTAAAATCCACCTTACTTTAGAATGTTTTGGCTTACATAGCTATAAAACTAACTATACATACATCTACCAACACACATATACACACACACGTACGCATATATATGTACACAGCAGCTAGCAACATCATAAGATCAAACTGGTTCAATTTGTGTGCATAGCTTCCTTTGAGAATCTTCATTGTAAGTTGCCCTCACATTGATATCATGATGTGTCATCTATTAGTAGTTATGATTCCATCAAATACCTAACTTGAAATGTATATGTATGATATATACAAATACATGTATATTACTAATAGCATAAATTCTATTGAATGTTCCTAACAATTAGAAAGTATCAATTGTTTTTTGTGTTCTCCCAAATATATTACTGTCAATTCCACTTGTTCATAGAAAAACATATGTATTCTAAAAACATACCAAAATTTGCAAAGGTTTAAATCATTGAAGCCGAGGGTTATGCTTGGTAGTATTTATAAGTAGAGTTCTCCAGAAGTTATAGGAATTATAATTAAACTAGTAAATTATAGCAACATAGCATAATGGGTAAGAACACAATCTCTACAGTCAGCCTTCCTGGGTTTGAATCCCAGCTGTACCAACCATCAGCTACCTATGTGACTGAGCAAGTTATGTACTCTCTTTGTGCCTCACTTTCCTCATCTGAAAATGGGAATAATGATAAGAGGACATTCCTGATAGGGTTGCTATGAGAAATAAATTAATATTTATAAAGCATCTAAAATAACACCTGGCACACAGTAAGTTCTATAAAATAAATCAAGGAATCCTTTTATAAAGAAACTGATTATATTTATAGCCTAGCTTAGGCTATAAATTCTTTACAATCACTGCATATATTAAATTATGAAATGATTGTTTTACATACTGAATTCTTAAAAGGAAGAGTAAAAACATAGGAGAAAAGAAAAAAAATCAACAGGTTTATGAGATTTTTTCTCTTGTGCTTGTCTCTGAAGGTGACCTTTTTGGGAAAACGTATGTTATTTGTTCTCTGAGCTGTGTATGATTAGTTTCTTCATCATACACAGACAAATTAGAAAGGCTGCTGTGGTGCCCAGAAATCATCCGTTAAACAAAGTCAAAATTAATGATAAAATTGAGTTCCCTTTGTGTTTGATTTTCATCTATCTGCACTCAATTATAACGAGCTACCAAAGAACACTACCCATTAGCTGTTAATTCATAATGACTTCAGAAAGCAATCCCTATACTGCCAGTAACATCTCACCAACCACCTCCTACTCTGCAGGGCTTTAGCTTGAAAACGAAAAGGGAAAACAAAACTACATCAGCCAAGCTACTCCTCATCCCACCATGGAAAACTCCCAATGCACAGAAACCAGGCTTAGTGCAAACAAGCTGTGGTAAGATTTCATCTGTACATCTAAAAAAGAAAATGAAACTAGTTTTCTTTCATTATAATTTATTGTTGCTTAAGCAAAATAGACAGAGATATAGTAACAGTACATTCCACTTTTCTATTTCATTGTATCAAAAGTAAATATTTCTCAAGGTTAGAAAAACTTTCCAATGAGGAAAATTTTTAAAACGGAGAAGAGATGCGTCTCACTGGGAGAGAAATAACACAGAATGATTAATTTGGGATACAATAAGAGTGACATCATCCTATAACTGTACTTTTCCCTTTTCATAGTACTCATCTAAATATTCAGACCTCTGGCACATCCTATCGTAAATTTGTAGCCTCCTAACTGGTTCTGAACTGTAAGGAAAAAGATGTAGGCACCATTTATTTACTCATAGGTGATGTAAAATGTTAAAACAACATTTTGGGTCTTGATTTGAAATAATTTGAAGCCCTTACTCAGAGATTTATATACATTTAATTTTTTACTTCCAAAAAAGGAAAAAAAACCTTAAAATTAAAAAAAATATGTCATATAATATTTAAAAATAAAATGAAAAAGAAAAAATCAGCAGTTATAATGAAAATGGTCAGAAGGAGAGGGGCATCTGGGTGGCTCAGTCAGTTAAGGGTCCGACCGGCTAAGGTCATATCTCGCGGTTTGTGGGTTTGAGCCCCACATTGGGCTCGGAGCTTACAGCCCAGAGCCTAGAGCCTACTTCGGATTCTGTGTCTCATTCTCTCTCTGCCCCTCCCCCACTTGTGCTCTGTCTCTCTGTTGCTCAAAGATAAATAAATGTAAAAAAAGTTTAAAAATAAAGAAAATGGTCAAAAGGAAAGCAGGGCTGGAGGGCAAGGAGGGGAGATAATGGTGTAGGACTCCCGAGTTGGATGGCTATTGTCATTGTACATCTCACTTAATTTTAAGTTTTCTGACAGACAAGAGAAAAGGAGAATATCATGAGATAAAAATAAGCTTTTCAAATCTTCAGGAGATGGGCAAACTTTTTCCTAATATTAAACTCTCTAAACAGTAACTCACAAGGATCTTTGTATTAACACAGAAAATGCTAAAGACTCATTAAAACAAGTTATAATTTCCAGATTCCAATATTTGTTCACTTGTTTTAAACCCTGATAAAGAGGACTCCTATAAATAACAATTCTATAGGTCAAAGATGCTTAAACTCAAAGAATACAACTTAAAGTTATGGACACACAACTTTATAAATTTCTTTCACTTTCTGTATAATGTGCATATGCAAAAATATTCCCAACAGGACAAATGGACCTACCTGATGGGTCTCTATCCATTTTATCCATGAAGTCAATAAACATTTACTGAGTAGCTTCTATCAGACATTTACTAAATCCCAGGGACACAAAGATGAACGAAACATTGATTCATAGTCTATAACTACATATCATCACAGTGAATGAGGAGGAAACAGGCTCCAGATAGGTTTGTGGCAGAAAGGGTGGTTGGTAAGTGAAAGTAGAGTTTGGCATTATGAAAACTTGACCAAAAATAAATACCACAGAAACTCCATATCAAAGACTAAAAGTTTGTCAGACTCCAACAGGGGAAAGCCATCCCATGCAAAAGGGATGCTGCCTTTGTATTTGCTGAGACGAGAATAGCATTTGGGCAACCGCAAGTAATTCAGTGTGGACTGTATTTCTCATTGTTATGACTGAATGTTTGTGTCCTCCTCACTCCAAATTCATAGGTTGAAATCCTACCCCTCAATGCGATGGTATATGTGAATGTAATGAGGATCAGATGAGGTCAAGAGGGTAGATCTCTAATGGGTGGGATTTACCCTTATAAAAGTCCAAGACTTTGCTTCCTCTCTCTGCTCTCCACCATCTAAAAACTCACCAGGTCAGCTTCTTGACACACGGTCAAGACGTTGCTAATGGGAAGTCGATAGTCTGCAACCCAGGAGAGAGCCCTCACCAGAACTCTACCATGCTGGCACATTAATCTCAGACTTCTAGATTCCACAACTTTGGGAAATAAATTTCTGCTGTCTGTAAGGCTCCCTACCTACAATACTTTGTTGTAGCAGCCCAAATGGACTGGGACAAGGATGAAGACAAAGTTGGAAGGGAATCCAGAGGCCAGGACATGGAGGGCCTTGCATGTCAAGCTAAGGAGAACAGAATTTAAACTAGAGGCCAATGTTGTTCAATTCTCTCAAAACAGAAAAATTATTTCAACATAATAATACATGGGGGCCCAACTATAAAACAGAGAAAGGATCTCCTTATTGCAAGTGAGTTCTGGGGATTCTGAAAACTCACCAGGTCAGCTTCTTGACACACAGTGTGAAAACCCAGGCTATAACCAAATCAAGGATTGGGAGAGTTCATCACAAAGGGTTTAATGTAGAAGCATAATATGAGCAGATTTAAACTCTTAGAATGAGGACTATGGCTATAATATGAAAATGGACTGAGGAAGAAATGAGAACCAGGAAAAAGATGAGTTACAAAAATAAGACCATTTCAGGAAAAGAGTAAGAAATAAAACCCTGTGTTAGGGTAAATGGTAGTGACAGTTTTAGAATAGCAAGGATAAAGAAGAAATCTAAGTGGCTACCAGGAGAAAAGGGCAATTACATGCACAGGAATAAGAATAAAATAATCAAGATTTTTATCGGTAACCCTGGATATAAGACAGATTGCATCAATGTCTTCAACATGCTAAAAGCAAACAACTTCAAATCTATTTAATTTTATTTAAATTCTAGTTAGTTAATATATAGCATAATATTAGTTTCAGGAATAGAATTTCATGATTCATCACTTACATATAACACCCAAAAAGTACCCTCCTTAATACCTATCACCCATTTAGCCCAACCCACCACCCATCTCCTCTCCATCAACCCTCAGTTTGTTCTCTATAGTTAAGAGTCTCTTATGGTTTGCTTCCATCTCTTTTTCCCCATCTTCCCGTAGGTTCATCAAAACAACTTTGAATCTATATATCCATAAGTAAATTTTAATCTTGGACAAAATATAAAATACATAAGACCTCAAGCCACAGCTGAAAGAATTTCTATAGAATGTGCTTAGGTAAAGAAAGTGTTAACAAGTAAACTACAAAAACAATGATTTATGACAAGTTTGAGTTGGCAGGTAGTACACAGCAAAAGGATGTATTTTTTCCAACAGAATAACTAGAAATGATCCCTCAGAAACTGCAGAAGATTGAGACCCTATCATAGGTTATGACGCAGTTGAAACTCATTTATGAATTTACATGAAATACTGATGTAAACATACAGTTCAAATTATTTATAATGGTAGAGGAGATTTACATTGCTTCATTCATAGGTCTTAAGTTTAAATGTGCCACCATCCAGTTATTTGTACTATTTTATTTTTTACTATTAAGAGTAAGGGAGGATAGAAACCAATGAAAGGGCTGTGGGCATATGGAAAGAGCACATACACATGGCAGTAGGTTCTTCTTTCTAGGGATCTCTACCATACAAGAGAAAAAGAGAAAACATTCAGGGTCCACTAACAGTGGCAAACTTTTGGTAATTGAAAATGAGATTATTTTTACATGTTATAGAAGGGGAAGTTTGAATATTTATGAGGAAAACAATAAGATCATTAATGATCAAAGTGGAGGGGGACACAGTTAAAGAATAATTTGGTCATTATTAAAATTTATTGAGGTTTTTAAGAAATGAAGGATTTAAAAAAATCAGAATTAAAGAAAGCAAAAAGTTTAGCAGTTATGTTATCCTGCACATTTTCAATGTATAATCTCCTCAAAGAGATTCACAATTTTTTTAGTCTCCCTATATATATGATATTCTCATCAAAGTAGCCACTGTCTCCTACATAGAACTGTTAATTCCTGCTCAATCTTGCTTGTCATTACATTCTTTTATTCCCTAATTGACCCCTGACAACTATTCATTAATCTGCATCTATTAACTCCCACAAGACCAAACTTAAAATTCATCTCCTCCCATAATCATTTCCTAACTATTAAACCTGTGACCTTTATTCTTCTCCATCTGTTTCCTTCCCCAAAAATCTATTTCTAACTCTTTGTCCTCTCTCCCTGTCATGTTCTCTCTCGGGTTCCTTGTTGGCCCCATCAATATTTAGCCAAAAATGAACAGAACTAAACCATTAACAAAGAAAAAAAGAGAAATAACCACATATGCCATCTACTTATTCCTCTATTTCTGCCACAACCTTCTCAAAAAAAATATAAGCTTCTTCCTCTACTTCCTTCCCAGCCACAGAATGCTTAAGCCCACTCATTTGTTAATGTAGAGTTTTCTCCAAATGGACAATAAACTCAAAGTGCAGGCATTTTATCATTTATCTCTTCACATACGTCTGGGAAGACAGTACAATATGCCATATGCAGAAAACATAAAATAAAATATATCTTAACTAAGATATTAAGAAAGAGAAAGAGCAAAATTTGATAAAGAAATTAATGTGGAACAAACTCAAAATACAAAAGACCACTCCCACTTTCTACCCCACCCACCTTCTCTAGGCAAACAGAGTTACTCTTTAGACAGGCGAATAGACTCCTTTGGACATTTATACATTTATTTCTTGTTTTCTATAAACATTTTAGAGAACTTCAGAAAAAAAAGAAAAAAATATGAATCAATTAACAAGTCTTTATTCTCATCTACAGAGGAAGACCATTTCCTGGTATGCTATTTAGGTTTATTAACATTCATATTGTATTGTGAAAACACAAAGAATTACAATCTTTGTGGTAAGGGAAGGAGCATCTAATTCTAACTATGCATTCTCTCACAAATTAGATGTTTCAGGGTCTTAAAGGTTGATTAAGTTGAACCAGGTAACAAATGAAGTGAGTAGAGGATTTTCTGTGGGTCATAAAGAGGAAAATCTTTATCACATATAATAATATATAAAGTCATCACAAGCAAGGAATAATCAGTTTGACCAAAATCTTATAATCATGGCATACGATGAGAATATAATGACCCCGAGGCCCCCGAATTATAAAATATTCTACCCAGAAGATGTACTGTATTCTTCTTTCATTTACAAAAAGGGTGTTTAGAGGTATGAATTAAAAATGGCAAGGCTACCAAATGCCTGTTGAAATCACAGTAAAGCAATACAAAAAGTATTAAAAGAGGAGGCAACAAGCAATCAGAAATTTCAACAAAACTTTGGAAGACAGAAAGTAGACGAAGGGGTAAGAAACTACGGCAAAAATTAAAATGGGGTATTGCAGAAGAAGAACCTGAATATAGCTGGTCAATTTGCTTCACAGCACCTCTAGAAGACTCGGCATCTGTGGGCTCCTAATACTATGGAAAAAAGTAAGATGCAATGCTAAATAAGGGGACCTTGAGCTATGGAGCACACCTTCTCCCTAACCTGTACAGATAAAAGTATATCCCTTCAAAACACCACCTCTTACACCTCTAACAGGAGATTAGAGGTAATGAGTAGAGCAGATGACAGAGGTGAGTTACATATTGAAAGTAGGATTAAGTGTCTTTATAGTACCTTTCAAGGTGGAGCCCCTCCACTTTCCCTGTCCTCATCCATGAATGCCAAGAGCCAGATACAATGTCCCCCACTCCACACTCCTTCCATCCACCCCCTCCCCCCGTAGGGGACTGGAAGATTCATCTTTGGTTGGGAAATAAGGAGGGAAGGGAGATTCCAAGAAAAACTTTTGCTTTTTTGCTACCAATTTAAAGGCTGCCTCACTTTCCGACTACTCAACAGTGAAGCTTACCATGAATAAAGCCCTATTCATTTGCACAGACTTTTCAAATGCTTTTTCCTGCCTCATTCTAAAATATGATTATATAGCCATGGATCACCAGGCGTTTGGAAACAGCTTGCAAAATGAAAGACAGAGACTAAAAGAAAGCCAAGAAAATAAAATCTGGGGGGAAAAATAGAGAAGAGAGTCAGGGAGTAAGAAGCAAACTCGAGGGAAAAAATGAAAGAAAATATCTAATATTTTCAAAAAGATAAAAGTATCTTTTGACATTTAACAATAACAGAATTTAAGAAAAAGGGAGAGAAAAAAGCATGTTATTAGAAATGTGAAAAATGTGATTATTAAAATGTAGTTGAAAGTGAATTTCTCCAAATGGAACAGAAAGTCAAAATGATGCACAACTTGAGAGAAAAAGATAAGAAATCTTAGGAGACTCAATATCCAAGCATTAGAAATTCCTGAAACAGTGAACAAAGAATGTGGGGACAAGGAAATTGGTAAAGAAATAATATAAGAAAACCTTCCAGAAATGAAGGGTAACATGCTTATGAGATGTACCTTCTTCTTTCCCCCCTCCCCCCAAGGGTTTTAAGAGTTGTATGTCAAGAACGGGGACAAAGACTAATAAACACATAATTTAAATAATTCACATTCACCCTTTTAAAGTGGTTTTTAGTACACTGACAAGGTTTCATGGTATGCAAACATCACCATGACTTAACTGCAGGATATTTCCATCACATTAATAGGAAACCATATGCTCAATAGCAGTCATTCCCCATTCTCTCCCAGCTCTTGGCAACACTAATCTACTTTCTGTTGCTATGGTTTTGCCTATTCTGGATGCTCATAAAAATAAAACCATACAAAATTTGCCTTTGTGGACTGGCTTCTTTCACTGAGCATAACATTTTCAAGGTTCATTCATGTATTGGTACTTCATTTGGTTAGATGGCCAAGTAATATTCCATTGTCTGTAGATAAGTTGGTGGACATTTGGGCTATTTCTACTTATGGCTATTATGAATAATGCAGCTGTGAACATTTGTGCACAAATGAGATTTACCTTCTTAAGCAAATATTCAGAAACTAATTTTTTACCACACCATATACCTGCCCCAAACTACTCAATGGCATCCTTCTGCCTAGAAATCTCATTCCAGCTCTCAATTATTAGTTTCACTTTACTTAACAAATCTGATATTTTACCCCCTAAAACCCAAACTTTCTACAAATTACCTTTCTCTTTTTTATTCTTAGGGAAGATCACTTTAATGTACTCTTTCACAGCACCCTGAAAGTTGGGGATAATAGTCTCCATACACACACACACACACACACACACACAAATATGGTATAAAATGATTTGATAAATCTGAGACTCCAGTTTTATTTTCTGTGTATCACTTTTTTTTTTCCTTCTTTTCTCTGTGAACCCTTAGCCTAATAGGCATTGCAACATAATAGTTAAGAGCGTGGGCTTTGCTGTCAGGCAAGCCTGAATTCAAACCCACAGGTGAGTGTTCTCATGTAGGGAATAAAAATATAATAACAATACCTTCTCTCATGTTATTACTTTTTTTATGAAGATAAAATTAAATATGAATGTAAGTCAATCTTTTTTTTCATCGTTTCTTATCTAAGAAAACTGCAAACGTAGGTATTGCATAGAATATGCCCCTTTCTACCAATCATTATGTAACATCTAAGTGTAATTAGAAAAGCAATATGATCTGCTCTGAATTGTGCTCCCCTCTAAACTCACATGTTGGAAGCTTAACCACCACTGTGATAGTATTGAAAGATGCAGCATTTGGGAGATAATTAGGTTTAAATGAGGTTGTGGCATGGGGTCCCGATGATGGGATTAGAGCCATGTGAGGACACAGCAAGAACGCAGTCAAACGCAGTCAGGAAAAGAACTTTCATCAGAACCCAACCCAGATCCGAACTTCCAGCCTCCAGAACTGTAAGAAAATAAATTTTTTTTGGTTAAGCCCACTCAGTGTATGGTATTTTGTTATGCCATCCCAAGCTGACTAACACATGAATCTTCTGAAAATATTAAATGTCTGGGATCAAGAAACTTCTGTTCTAGTTCATTTTGTAACTGGGAAGGAAAAGTTAAAATACACAAACATGCTAAACACTGAAAAGAAGACAATTCTCATTGCCATTGCTAGTCATCTGAGCATTAATTAGAATGAGAAAAGAAGGGGCACCTGGGTGGCTCAGTTAAATGTTAGGCTTCGGTGGCTCATGTCATGATCTCATGGTTCATGAGTTCAAGCCCCACATCAGGCTGGCTGCTGTCAGCACAGAACCTGATTTAGATCCTATGTCCCCCTCTTTCTCTGCCCCTCCCACACTTGTGCACGCACATGTGTGGGCACTCTCTCTCAAAAAAAAATTTTTTTAATTTTAAAAAAAGAATGAGAAAAGAAAATGGGAATCAAAAGAAAAGAAAAAAGAATTCTTCACTGTTTGCCTTGAACTCACCTTCCAGATTTACTATCCCTGATCTCTCATTTTTCCTGACCTGAGGTCTTTACTGACCTCCCGAGGTACATTTTACGAGTATGGACAGATCTACTTCTCACCCAGCTCTCTGCCCCAGGATGCTGACTTATGTGGACCATATTCCCCAGAATACTGGCTTCTCATTGGGTTTGGTCAATTTGTAGCTCCCCTTTAAGAGGTCAGAGAGAAGAAGACTGAGACATGAGAGTATTTGTTTCCTTATTCCCCTGGCTCCTTCCCTGTAAGGTTGCTACGAATTAACTGTGTCTCTCACCAAAGCTCCATGCTTCTCTCAAGATGGCCAATGTGTTCCAGTAACTGATTCCTTGTTCCTTATGGCCTAGGCAGAGTAACAATTTGGATGCTACTAAGCCCCCTCATCCTACCCTCCTTTGAACTCTTGGGTGGATCCCCTGCTCAGCTTTGAAAACAGTCTTTGGAAAAAGAAACAAACAAAAATATTGTTCAGGAATGTGTCTTCTATTCTTTCTTTATATCTCCATAGTCTTGAAAGTTTAATTAGCCTTATATTATTTTTTAAAAATATTTTCTATTTGGTAAATTCACAAACATAGAAAGGAGGCATTTATATGACCACATAAGCAGTTAAGTATTTTCTTCCAAAGTATTCAGTTGAAAAATGCTTTACAGAGAAAATGAAGCTATTATCTCAATGGTAGGTAACATTTCTTTTTTGTTAATGGTTACCAGATAATTCATAAGAGAAACATCCTCAAGTGAGTTATAAAGGTCAATCCCTTGTGAACTGAAATAAATTTTCAAGTTCAATTTAAAACAAGATTTTTAATTACCAAGATAGAGTATCTAGGGATAACTTCAGATTGAAAGGCCAAAAACCTCAAGTTAGTTGATTTTTTATAGAGAACTTAACCCCTCCCCCCAAAGAAAATCTGATACATCATTTCCCATAAATAAAAACTATCATCATATTAACATTATAACAACATCTGAATATTTCCTCACCATTTGAAACATCTAAATACTATGAGTAACATTTTGGACCTGAATTTCCAGTTAATTATCTTCACGGAAATTTTTAGAGAATAATAATGAAGAAAGATTCTACAACAGTTTACTTGATACTTGTTGAACATTTGTTTACATTAGATGTTGATTTTCAAAGCCAGTGAAAAGGTAAAAGCTACTTTTCTTTATTTATTTTTGAGAGAGAGACACAGAGAGAGAGAGAGAGAGAGAGAGAGAGCACATGCATGCAAGTAGCGGAGGGCTAGAGAGAGAGGGAGAGAGCAGACAGCTCAGAGACCGATGTGGGTCTTGAACCCATGAACCAGGAGATCATGACCTGAGCCAAAATCAAGAGTCAGATGCTTAACTGACTGAGCCACCCAGGTGCTTCTACAATTTTTTAAATCATAGGATCATTTCATCTAATCTAAGTCAAATAAATGTTTCAAAGAATGAATAGTATAGAACATAGCATAGTGGACAAAGCATCCTAACCTGCTTGGGCTGCTATACCAAAATACCACAGACTGGGTGGCCTACACCCAAGAGAAATCTAATTCTTGCAGTTCTGGAACTTGGAAGTTTGAGATCGGGATGCCAGCCTGGTCGGGTGAGGACCATCTTCAGGGTTGCAGACTTCTTGTATCTTCACATGATGGAAGGACTAGAGATCTCTCTGGGGCCCCTTTTATAAAGGCAGTAAGTCCCTTTCGGAGGGCTGTCCCTCATGACTTAAGCACATCCAAAACCCCACCTACTAGTATCATCACATCAAGCATTATTTCGACCTATGTTTTTTGGAGAGGATACAAACATTCAGATCACAGAAGAAAGTATAATGGATTTGGAGCTGGATGGGAAAGACAAATGTTTACCATTATTCCTTGTATATATCAATAATCATTCATTCTTGGTAATCAATTACTATTCCCCATGTATAAGAACAATTTGTCAAAATGAATTCAGTCATCATGTAATACAAGGAGTAAGTAAGGTGTCAGAACTCATAAATTCTTCTAATTTAAGAAGGCAACAAATTCAAAAAGGAAAAAAAATTAGTAAGTTCCATTCTTAAAAAACAAAATAAAACAAATGTCCATAGGAACCTAAAGTGACAATGACAGCAGTACAATAATAGTTGTACAATACAACAATAGCAGTACAATAAATAAACATTTAAAAAAAAAGTTATAAAATCAGGCCACATAAACTGTAGAGGAATCAAGGTCTTTGGCTTATTCTTTCAAGGACTGGGCTTAAAAATGGCTCTAATATTTAATAAACACTTCTTGAGTGCCTACTCTGTGCCAAGCCCTGTTCCAAGAATTAAGAATAGACAGTAATAGGAAACAAAACAGCATAGGCCCCTGCTCTTGTGGAGTTTATACCGACTTGGAAAGGGATTATTTATATTAAATGTAAATCCTTCTTATTGTATACTGTAGCTACTCTGTCTCCTTTTCACTATAGATTAAGAGAACCTTGGCTGCCATCCCATGTTAAAAAAGTCTCTTTATTCCAAGCAATATGCTGTTCTGGTAACTATATTCTGTGTGGCAATATTTCAGTAAGTTTCTGATATACTTACAATTTCATCATTTGTAAAAGAAATAAAATAAAAAGACAATCAAAAACAAAAAACAAAAAAACCCTGCAAAACAACTACACAATACATTTTGGTTTTACTTTAAATAACTGAGTTAATACTGTTAAATAACAAACACCAGTAAAAATATGGGGCGCCTGGGTGGCTCAGTCGGTTAAGCTTCCGGCTTCGGCTCAGGTCATGATCTCAAGGTTTGTGGGTTCGAGCCCCACGCCGGGCTCTGTGCTGACAGCTAGCTCAGAGCCTGGAGACTGCTTCAGATTCTGTATCTCCCTCTCTCTCTGACCCTCCCCTGCTCACGCTGTCTGTCTCCCAAAAATAAATAAAAAACATAAAAAAGTTAAAAAATAATAATTTAGTCATAGGATTTATCATGATAAATGTTTGAATGCAATCATATGTCCAAAGAAGGGAAAGAAATAAGGGTACATGGAAATATTATATAATTTTATTAGCATGGAATAAAATCAAGTAAATATTAGAGGAGTTCTATAAACATATGCCTGAAATCTGTAATCCAGGCTTTCAGACCCACCCTTCAAGTTTCCCTTGAGACAAGAGAGGATTGATGTGCAGGCTCTGTAAACCCTGAATACAGAAACATACAGTCAGTCAAAGCAGTGGGTATGTGAAGGACACTCAGTCTGCCTCTGACAGGTAGGCTGCTAGGCCAATCCAGGTAACCTTACTACAGAAGAACTGGAGAAACAAGAGCCTTGATGTTCAAGACCAGAAAGAAGAATAATCAGGAAAATTATGTCCCCAAAATGCATAGATCTCCAACACATAGGATTGCCTTCTGCATTCACGTGGCTCACCATAAAATCAATTTTATCAAGACTCTCTTTACAGGTAAAAATCCTCTGCATTTGCTGCTTTCAAGACAGTTTGCATTTTTCTATTAAATTTTCTGTTTTTCAAGTTAGACTTCTGAAATTAGTAAATCACTCCTTATATAAAGTTTCCTAAGTTGATAATAATACAGTTAATAATTTTAGTACCTAGGCAAACATACAGCTCCAATATAACACAATTTGTTAATGACTCCTCATAAATTCTCCTCTATTTGAACATTTAGACTGTTTCTCCCATAATCATCATGCAACAGTTTACATTTTAATATTTTCAATCAAACTTTGCAAACCGAACAAAAAGAAAATAAGTTCACATAAAAATAGGAGGGAAGAAAGTACCTTTAATTTGGATCCATGAGGTACAAGTAGAGATTTAGTCTGCTTTGGCGGGATATAAAGCTCCCACTTTCCATAATCCAGTTTTTTATATGGGTATGAAAATGGATTCCAATCATCTAAAAAAAATAAAGAAGATCAGTTAACAACAGCAGGTAGGACTAAGATTTAATGGATTTAAAAAATTTTTTTTACATTTTTTAAATTTATTTTTGAGAGACAGAGAGAGACAGAGCTTGAACAGGGGAGGGGCAGAGAGAGAAAGAGACACAGAATTAGAAGCAGGATCCAGGCTCTGAGCTGTCAGTACAGAGCCTGATGCGGAGCTCGAACCCATGACCGTGAGATGATGACCGTGAGATCATGACCGTGAGATCATGAGCCGAAGTCAGACGCTTAACCGACTGAGCCACCCATGTACCCCTTTAATGGATTTTAAACAAAGCATAATAAGCTGCCTATTTGTACAGAATTAAATTGCCTAAAAAATGTTAAGTTTTCTAAAGTGTTAAGCCAAATACTCTACCAGCCTTTTAGAAAAAAGCAGGTTATTTTTAATTTACTTTAAGAAATGTATTTGAAAGTTTGCCCTTTGCATCTTAAAATTAAAGGTTACAACTTTTTCAATTGTCCTTCCAATTCTATCACTAAATAGAATGTAGGGGCGCCTGGGTGGCTCAGTTGGTTAAGCTTCCGACTTCGGCTCAGGTCATGATCTCACGGTTTGTGGGTTCAAGCCCCGCATCAGGCTCTGTGCTGACAGCTCAGCGCCTGGAGCCTGCTTTGGATTCTGTGTCTCCCTCTCTCTCTGCCCTTCCCCTGCTCATGCTCTGTCTCTCTCTGTCTCAAAAATAAATAAACATTAAAAAAAAATAAAAAAAATAGAATGTAAAAGAAAATGATGGGTCCTTTTTTAAGGAAAACCATCAACAAAGGGAGTTAACATGAAAAAACAGAAATGCATTCTTGGTGATAAGATACATATTATAGCAAAAAAAAATGATGAAAAATAATTAAAATCATATTATATTTATCCAAATCCACAAGTGTATGACAGAACTGAGTTTAAAGGGGGAAGAAGAAAGGTAGATTACAGATCCTGGAAGAAAGCCAAAATGAACAACAACAGACCCAGGCACACCTGGAAACAAAATCAGTAAGTAAAGGACACACTGTTTAATAAGTGGTACTGGGACAATTGGCTATCCTTATGAAAAAAAAAAAAGAAAGAAAAGAAAAAAAAAAGAAATAGATCTCTACCTAATATTATGGCCAAGAATCATTTGAGCACAGATTGATATTTCAACATGATAGGCAAAACTGCAAAATGTTTACAAGAAAATACAGAAAAATATATTCATAATCTCAGGTTTAAATACTGTTTTTTTAAACAAGATACAAAAAAACATTAAGAACAAGCCTGATAAATCCAACCAGTAAAATTATAAATGAATCTTCACAGATGAATGGATAGACAGAATGACAAGACAAACTACCAACTGGGAGAATACATTTATAATGAATATACCAAGAAAAAGAGAACATCCAAAATATATGAAAAATGTCTATAACTCTATAAATGTCTATAAAAATGACGAAGACATTCAGCGGAAGAGACATGAATGGCCAAGAAACATGTAACAAGGCTCGAGCTCACTCATAATTAGGGAAACACAAATTAAATGAACAGTGAGATGCCATTTACCACCCACTGGGTTAGCAAAACCTAACATTTTGAAAATAATAGATAGTCAGCAAGGATATAAGAAAAACGCTGCAACTGAGAATATAAATTGGTACACAACTTGGCATTGTACAGCAAAAGTGAAGATACATTCACTCAAAAGCCCAACAATCCTACCCTTACCTAGGTAATAGCCTAGAGAAATCTGCACAAGATAGCGTTCACAAATGTTCAGTGAAGAACTATTTATATAGCAAAAAATGGAAGCTATCAAAATATAAGTCAGACATAAAATGAGTAAATATGTTCTGGTATAATTAAACAATGAATGCTATACAACAATATAAGTTAAATGAAATAGAGCAAATACATATAGCAAATACTAAAGCATAAAAGTTAATTTTAAAAGGGTATGGAAGAATACCGTTCATATGAAGTTCAAAAAATGTGCAAAAGAGTACGAAATAACACTTTAGATATATACGCATATAATAAAAATATCAAAAGGAAGATGAGAATGTTAAACATCAAATTCTATGGGTGATTTCCACTGGATAAAGGAAAATGAACACAGGAAGCTTCAATAATATCCGTAACATTTTATATCTTAAGGTAGGTGGTGTATAAAGAGATGCTTATTACATTATTTCCTATTTGTTTATATCTAAATTATTTCATAATTCTAAAAAAAAATGAAGCAGCACTGTGATGCCATACACTGTAATACTATGACATTAGATTCTCAATGGAAGAGGTAATAAAATCATCAGGAAGAGGGGCGCCTGGGTAGCTCAGTCAATTAAGCCTCTGACTTTGGCTCAGGTCATGATCTCACCATTTGTGGGTTCAAGCCCTGGGTTGGTCTCTGTGCTAAAAGCGCAGAGCCTAGGGTCTGCCTCACATTCTGTGTTTCCTTCTCTCTACCCCTCCCCCACTCACAGTCTGTCTGTCTCTCTCTCTCAAAAATAAGTAAACATTAAAAAAATTTTTAATGAAACAAAAAGCATCAGGAAGCTTGTTATATGCCATGATTTCCTTCTCTACACACCAATTCCTTCACCACAACGGTTTTAAATATCTTCGCCTCCAGCCAGTCTGAATGTTGGTTGGGGACAGAGTGGGTGTAAGAAACAATGTTTAAATAAAGATCCTTCTAAACATTTCCCTACTCCTCATCATGAAGACAATTTGAAAATGTCTAAATGTCGTTTATAATTTAAAAAAATAGCTCAATAGGCTCTGTGTTCTTATACTTTCCTGTTCTTAAAATCTCAAATACATCTGACCTACATACAGTGTGACATTCCATTACCAAAGCAAAGAATTCAGGGCATAATTAGAAACACACAAACAACAGTTTGAAATATGAATATCTGGGTACTGTAACACTGCATACATTTACCGAATTTCTTTTTAAGCTAATCACTTAAGACAATTAATAAACTTAAGACAAGCAGATCTTTTCCTGGTTAGTTAGATCTGAAAATAAAGGGTACAGTTCATTAGTTCATTCATTCATTCATTAAATATGAACTGAATGCTTAATATAGGTCCTGTTCAATGCCAAACTCAAAATTAGTGTTCAGAATGACAGTCATATCTAAAGAAAATCTTGAGTAACAGTACACCAAATGAATAATAGAATTTATAATGCAGAGTCACTAAAAACTAAACTATAAATAAGATTTTATTATTTTGAAAGTGAATCTTCAATTATATGGGTAATTTACATATGCGGATTTATGTAAAAGTTTTCAGTAATGTAAAAATCAATGTACTTTTGAATATTACTTTTTGAATTATCCGTTGAACTAGTTCTTGAATTTTAAGATCTCATTAAACAAGTATTAATATTTGTATAAAGAAAAATACTTTTTACTGAATCACATTTTTCCTTTTATAGTATCTTAAAGATCTAAATCTTCTAAAGCGCATGGTGATTATTTGTAATTCTACATTGTGAAAAAAAAATTTTTGTTCTGTCATCTTTAAGGGTTTCGTGCTGTTAGCACCCCTCCGACTCATGGAAACCCAGGTGTTAACTTTTATTACAGTTACATTTTTCTTGCCAACCCCACCCTTCAAAGCAAAATTTAAAGCATCTTCACATATGCTCCCAAAGGAAATCCATGCCACCAACCACCATAAGCAATGTAGAATATATCTAAAGATCTCATATGGGTAAGAGAGGAAAGTTTACAAATCATACATGCATGAAACAGTTTGAGATTTTTGCATCAGACAATTCTCATGTCATGCAAATCCCTCTTCAGTCACAGCACTGAATGAGATGAGTCTGTCATTTTCTAGACTCTTTTCCCAATTACTGTTAGCCCTGAATTTTCCTCACTCATCTTCCTTTATTAAATAGTGTGGCTTCTTTCCATTGGAAACATGAACACCAATAAAACTTCCCACTTGCACACTATAACATGCATATGAAAGACTATTACTCCGTAAAATGGGTTTTCCAAAATAGCTAAAAAGATGACCTTTTCTCCAAAGGAGAAATAGATCTAAGGCCAATAAATAGAATAATTTTAAAAAATGGATTTGGACTTGTTCTTACAAACTTTACATTAAACACTTAGTTAAGAAATAAGGAACCAACATGAAGGTACATCTGGGTATAACTGCAGGAACCAATTGTGGAAGTACACAAATTAAAAATAAATATACTGAAAAATTAAAATAAATAAAATTAGAAATAAATAAATAAAAAGAAAACATCTAATGACCAATATAAAAACTTTAAATAAAATTGAATATTGTATTTGTAAATCAAATTTGCTTCACAAAAATACAGAAGACAAAAATAATAGAGGCTGGAAGACAAATTTTAGGAAAAATTTTCATGTTATGAAATAAGTCAGGAGATTTTATTCCTAAACATAATTGAAAATATTAGCAACAACAAGAATGATAAATGATTCTAAGCCACACCAGAGTATATCTAAAGAGATACTTTTAGAACCAGATTACTCAAACTTTTTTCATTTTAATCTTGTTATGATTTATATTTGGAGTACACAAGATGGAATTAACTTTATTTAAGCACTTAATGCAAATAGTTTGCATCCTTATGTGGGCCTCAGGATAGGACCAAAAATATCTTATTACCACATTGGACAATTATTTGCTGCTCTATCAAGCACAGAATGAACATTGAGAGTTCTACAGTTCAGTGGTTCTCAAAGTTTAGCTCATACCAGAATCACCTGGGCTTATTAAAACAGATTGCTGCACCCACCCTCAGAGTTTTTGATTCACTAGATTTGAAGTGTCGCCCAATACTGTGTATTTCCAATAAGCTCCCAGGTGATGTTGATGTGACTGGCTTAAGGACCATACTCGAAACAACTGCCTGGTTCAGTAGTTATGTTCAGTTGTTCTCTCCTCCTAGCTTTGGGAGTGATTTTCTAGATTAAATTAGGTTTGTGAACTATCAAATAATGCTCTAAATCAATAGGTCAAGGAAATTCTGAAATAGAAAATGTCATTAATAATCCTTCAAGGTCAGTATTACACCCATGAAATTTAGGATTTAGGATTTGGGAATGAATAGGGTTGTAAATCTCAGAAAGATGACTAGTGAGATAAAGATTACAGAACAGATCTAACATATTAAGGAATTTTAATGTATTAATGTCAGGGAACAAAAATTGATAAATTTGAACATGAAAAGATAACCTATATTAAGACCATTATTCAATATACTATTATTGTCTACAGATAATGTTTTCTAGAATATTATCATCAAGAGAATGCTTGGTTAAAATGTTTGTGTCACTGATCACAGATCATGAATAAAAATTTGAAGTCTTTTATCTAGAAAAGTAACATTAAAATTTTAAAATGTTAACATTATTAACTCATTTTTCTTCCTATGTCTCATTTCCTTCCATAATGTAGACAGACATTGCTATGTTCAAGGGTTAGAAACACGCAAAACAATTTGTCTAATTGTTCTAATTTTGGTAAAATTTTAAGATGTTTCCTGCCTGCATAAATTATTTTATTATAACATTTCTAGGACACTTAATATTTATCAAGTTATGATAACCTAACACATTTTAAAGCAAACATTTTAATATGTATTTTATTATTAACAGGCTAAAATTTACCATCATATTTGATAATGCAAAAGATTCTATTTGTCCATAGACCCAAAACAAGTAGACTAAATTTAAATCGAGATATGAAAAAGAAACAATGTGTGATGCACAGTTTAATATGAACTGCAAACACACATTTGGCACAGGCAATCAAACATTAACTTAAGGTCACTGCATCAGGCTCACTAACTCTATATTTATCTCAAAGCCAACAACCTTTCTTTTTCTGATGTAATAATCCTCACATAAAATTCTTAAATGTCAACCTCCCTCATATATTCCCAAACTCTTTAACTCACAGTAAAGTGTTTCTCTTCATCACCACTTAGCCATCTCATTTCTATAGAGTTCTTGAGTTTCACACCAAACTTCCTTATACATGCTTGAAATCATTCCAACTTACTATGTACAGCCTTACACCTTTGATGCGGATGTCAGTGTGCTGAAGAACATGGTCCACACTTGGGCCAATCCCTGACACATAGACTTCTCCAAGTAGTGATGTAAGATCCCTGGTGAATGCAGCAGAAAAGGCTAATATAAGGCCTATATTTCAGATTTCAGTGACTTCCCATCTGAGTGCATGTCCCTTATGCCATAACAGTTGTTCAATATTTGGAATATGACCTCCTTAAAGCAACTAAACACTCTTCATCATCATACAATGTTATTTAATTATTTCAAGCTTCATATCATGCAAAGTTTATGTAGATTTATGCAAAGTTATCTTGTCAAATGGAAGTTCTGGGGACTTCTCTCATGCCAAGAAAGCATCTACTCTGTTCCCAAGAAGTCATAATGTTCAGAACTGCAACTTCCCATGGCATTGTCCTTATCTAGGATTATGAGAGGACCATACAGCCTCTGTAGGTGGAAGACAGTAGTCCTTTCTGACATATACCCCTGTGAGTTTTTTATCTTCTTTTTTTTCTCCTCCAGGTAATTCTTCCCCTTAGTTGGGTACCTGGGAATCATTATTCTTCAACTTCTGCTGGCAGCTGGTACCCTGAGAATAATCTGATTAAGATCTCCAGTATTTATTTCTTAGGGAAAATGCTCTTAACACACATTCGGTTAGGTTACCTGTGATTTTCAAAAATAAAATCTATAGTAAGGCAGAATGCCTCTAACTTCAGAACCAATTGAATACTAATATCTTATTATAAAGAACAATGTTCAGTCCTGTGAAGTGGAACTTTCTGGAAATTAGAGAACAAATCAAATAACCTAGAGCTTCACTTACTGAACTGTTTTTAAATGTATGCACAGAAGAAAAGGGCTCCATGATCAAAATGTGTGCAAATGTGACTTCAATAGAATTAATCATGTTTTTTTATTACAGGAATAGTATATTATGATAATTTTTATGAAAGAAAGGAGATAAAAATGAATTTGTGTAGTTTCTTGTGATTTTAAAAAGCATGAAAATATAATCCACCAAAATGAAAAGAAATGATTATGTATATGGGAAGGAATAACACAGATGAGTAGTTTAGGATGTTATATTTTGACTATAGAATGAGGTAAACAATTAATATAATTAAAAAACTTACTGTCAAAAAGGGGGATAATAAGAAAACAAAAATCTCTTAAAATAGAAACTGAAATAAATGAACCCATGTATTGGTGTTTGGAGGTGGGGTCTTGGGAAGGTAACTAGGTCTTGAGGGTAGAGCCCTCATCAATGGGTTTAGTGCCCTTAAAAAAGAAGCACTAAAAACCAAACAGCAAATCTGTTGGTGTCTTGATCTTGGACTCTCCAGCATCCAGAACTATGAGAAATAAATTTCCGTTGTTTATAAGCCACTCAGTCTACAGTAATCTGTTACAGCAGCCTAAGAAACTAAGACAGAGCTTATCTCTACTTTTCCATATGCCAAGAAATTTCCATAGTAAAAATTTAAAAATTAATGTTGTAAAGTTTCTGTGCATAAATACTTACCCAAATATCTTTCCTTGTTTTCAATTATGAAAAGTGATCTTATCAAACAACGGAGCATAAGATTTTGACTTATTTATGGTTCTAAATTAGATTAACAAACTACTTTCTAGATAGACATTTCCAGTTCATATTTCCACCAGCAGTATATGAGGATGCTTAACTACTCCTACCCTCATCAACAGTGGGGATTACAATTTTAACAAGGCATGCCAGCCTCACTCAAGCAGGGATCACTAAGAGAATGAGGCCCTCATGCCCAAAGAAACCAACTGTATACAATAAACTAATTTATCTTCAACACATCTATAATAGTACTCATTATGACCATACCCAGGAAAATTTAGAAAATAGGCATTCAAATCATTTTCTGTGTTTTCTGGATCAGATGAGGAACAGGCATGAGAAAAGTTGCCTCTCATAATTGTCCTAGCCATAACACATAGCTTTTGATACACAGTGTTTTTATCTCTCTTAAAAACAGGCTATAATTATAACTTTTGATTATTCTCTTCTCCTGTTGTTATTTGGGAGGAATTGAGTGGTGGGTATTATATTTTCTTTTAAGCTTTTTCATTTATTTCTAGTTTTATTGAAATGAAATAATGGGTTGTACTTTATGGCCAAATCAGTGGTAATCAATCCAGTGATTTATTTACCGATCTATTTATTTTCAGTACTATAAACTGTTCAGCTTTCTCAAAATAGATTTTATGGAAAACTCCATGAAAACTACATAAAACATATGAAAGCAAAGTTGCTCTGCGTAAAACCCCCCTGCCTAGCCGGGTCCCCTCCTCACCAATTACTGAGAGTCCACCACTCAAGTTCTAAAAACACTCAGTTCTAAAAAGTGTTCTGTTGAGGTGTGCCCGGGTGGCTTAGTCGGTTAAGCATCTGACTTTGGCTCAGGTCATGATCTCACAGTCCGTGGGTTTGAGCCCTGCATCAGGCTCTGTGCTGACAGCTCAGAGCCTGAAGCCTATTTCAGATTCTGTGTCTCCCTCTCTCTCTGTCCCTCCCCCGCTCACATTCTCCCTCTCTCAAAATAAAATAAAGACATAAAAAATTTTTCTAAAAAATATTAAAAAAAATAAAAACTGCTCTATTGTATGTTCTACCTTTGTTCATATTCCATATTTCTGAAAATATGTAATTTGTTTTAGATTTTCCATTTATTTTTAGTTTACTTAATTTGATACAAGTTAAGAGTACACTGAATTCTATCATAGCAACTGGGTATGAAAACCTATCCACTCTAGCTACTCTTGCCATTTATAATTGACCAAGAATAATTATTACTTGGGACTGAAGGATAATGACATTTATCTTTGCTGTGACTCCAATTATTGATTTCTATGCCATTTTACCTGGGTTTGTTTTTGGTCTAGACTTGACTATCCTTTTATTTTACAATATTTAAGTGATAGTAAAGCAGGGAGACATTAATAGTTAAAGCTATGAAGTGGTTCAATATTTGATTAAGAAAGAACATAGAAAAGACAAAATAGGAAAGGAAAAGAATGGAAGAAAGATACCAATGCAATATGATCAATCATTAGAGGCAGCAACAGCATCCCATGGGCCAAGAATGGACCTCAATTATGTTTTAATTGACCAGTATATTGAACTGTATCCCCCGATGTCAACAAATATCTGAAGCTGAGTAGGAACAGCTTAGAACACACACTTCTGCTCACTTTTATATGCTTATCACTATGGATCACAACTTAACCCATTTCTGACTTCCCTGACTTCAGCACAGATTTGAATTTAGGAATCTTCTCTACACCTTAAAATACAATCATTTATCTTAAGATATTCTACCTAAATTGGACCCCTGGGGTGGGAAAGCGCATGTCAGAGGTCTTCAGTAAATAGGAAAGCGATTATAAAGTTCATCTTCTAGCCCTATAACCACTTATGAAAATATACCAATGAAAGTAAAATAATATTTTCTAATATAGCTAGCAATGTTACAACCAAGATGACTATGACCAACTGTTTTTGACAAAGATCATTCAATGAAGAAAGAATAATTTTTTCAGTGGATAGTACTACGGTAACTGCATCTCTACACACAATAAAATATATTTGGACCTCTACTTCAAAACATGCACAAAACTAACTCAAAATGAATCAAAGACTTAAATGTAAGAGCGAAAACTATAAAGTTCATAGAAGAAAACACATGAGTAAATCTTTGTGACCCAATTCTTAAATATGGCACCACAAGTATTAGTAACAAAAGATAAAAATGATAAATTGGACTTTTTCAAAATTAAAAATTTTATGTGCCAAAGGACACTATCAAGAAAGTGAAAAGATAACTCCCAGAATGGGAGAAAAGATTTGCAAATCATACATCTAATAAGGGACTTAAGTCTAGAATATGCAAAGAACATTTACAACTTAATAATAAAAAGACAAATAACGAATTTTTTTTAAATGAGCAAAGGATCTAAATAGGTCTTTTTACAAGGAAGACATAGAAATGGCCAATAAGCACATGAAATGATGTTCCACCTCATTAGTCATTAGGAAAATGCAAATCAAAATGACAATAAGATACCACTTCATTCACACTGGAGTGATGACAGTCAAACCAAGGAAAATATTTATTGGTGACATTGTGGGAAAATCGGAAACCCCATTCACTGCTTGTGGAAATGTAAAGCAGTATGAAACTTCCTCAAAAAGCCAAAGATACAAAGATACAGTTACTTTTTGACCCAACAATTCCATTCCTAGTTATATACACAAGAGAAATAAAAGCATACACCCATACAAAAACTTGTAATATGAATGTTCATAGCAGCATCACTAATGATACTCAAAGGTAAACACATACATATCCATTAACTAAAAAATGGATAAAGAAAATTTTGCATATCCATACAATAGAATATTACTTGGCCATAAAAAGAAATGAGGTATTTATACAGGCTACAACATGGGACCTTGAAAACATCATGCAAAGTGTAAGAAGCCAGTCACAAAAAAATCACATATAATTTCATTTATATAAAATATCCAGGATAGGCAAATTTATATAAAGTATTGGTTGCCTGGGGCTAGGGAAGGGATGGAAAGATTGTGAAGATGATACCTGTAGGGTACAGGGTTTCTTTTTGGGAAATTTTCTAAAACTGACTGTGGCTGTGGTTGCACAACACTATTTTAAATATACTAAAAACCATGGAGGTGTATGCTTTAAATAGCTAAGTTTTATCGTATGTGAATTCTACCTCAGTAAAACTGTTAAAAAATAAGAAAAATATTTTAAAGCTCAGATAGCCTTTATCTGTTCATTTCTATTGAGCTTTTGCCCTTCACTAAAATCAGATTGTATCAGAGATATCATAAAGGGAAAGACCATGCAGGGACACATATATAAAACTTTAATGCTGAGAAGATAGCTTGGTCAATAAGTAGAATAAAGAGTCAAGTTGAAGACTTCTCTGAAGAGAAAATGATTAAATATTTCAAGGCTTTGCAAAGATAGAATGACTTGGCTATATTAGAAGATGGCAGGAAATAGAAGTATATCTTCTTCTGGAGGCCAGACTAGCAGTAGATTTCGGGTGATTATCAACATAAACATATAAGCTGCTGCTGATGTTAGAACTTATGCTGGACTCTAGAAGAGGCCTATAAGGAAAAAGAAATCTATAAAACTATCATAAAACCCACTCTCTTAAAAAAATGGTCTGAGCAGAAGCTGTCACAAATGATACAGGAATGGAGGGTTTTATTGTGATAGAAGAAGTAATAAAAGTCATTACATTAACAAAAAATAAGATGACTTGGTGACACTGATGGCAGCAACAGTAGTTATGGATTGTCGTCAGAGCTTGACATTCAACATATAATTCAATTATCTCAAAGGTCCTATAAAGTAGTACAGATTTCATTTGATGGATGAGAACACAAGCTCAAAGAGGGAGAGCAATAAAGCCAAAGTCCCACAGCTATTAAGTGGCAGAGCCAGGATTTGAATCCATGTTAGTCTGGCTCCTGCTTCTGTCCGTGTGTACTCTTATCCTGCAGGACATACATAACTATCTGGACCCCATCCAGCTTCTCTCTCCATTAGAAACGTGCATAACACACAGTGGGCTCTTAAGTAGATTTTATATTTGAACTATGCATTAAAGCTATTCTTTTGGAATCTTACGCTTTAGGAAGTAACTTCTGCATGTGGATTTTTTTCATTAACAGAAAACTCAACAGTATATGGTTTCAAGCCTTGAAACTGTTAGGCAGGTCTGTGGCAGTTACCAGAGAAAGAGCTACATCAGTCTGTCAAACGCAGGGCACTCTGGATCACAGTGCCCAAACAAGTCACCATTCCCTTTTACACAATGAATTTTGATAATGCTTTGCAACAATTCCCCCCATCCCTCATCAGAAGCCTCATCCCCCACCAAAAAAATCTTGATTGTTACCACATCATTTTTCCCTAAGTATATCTAGACCTCTAAAAACCAGAGTCACACTAGCAAATCCATAAATACATGTGTGAGAAATAAATGTTTCTGTTGTTACATAGAGAGTTTGGAACAGTATGTTACACAGCATTACTATGGCCACAGCTGACTTGGGCACCTAGGAAGAGTGAGCATTACCCCTCTGAACATCCCACAAGTCGCCTTAACCTGTATCTATTACAGTGCTTATTACATGTGTCTATGCTGATTTGTTTTTTACTACAAGCTACCTAAAGGTAGGGCTCAAGTTTTATCCATCTTTCTATGCCAGCACCTAGCTAGCACAGTACCTCCCACATAGTAACTACTCAACAAGTCATTAATGATAGAATAAATTTCAACTTTTTATGGTGAATTGAATTTATAAGACAACTGGGCAACTGGAAATCCAGTAAAGAACAGAACAAAAAAATAATAATTTTTTAGTTTTGCAAGTGAACATAAATAGTATTCCTTTAATAAGACTTCATTGTACACTAAGATTATAAAACAATTATCTCCATATTTAGCAAGAAGTATAAATGATTAGGAAGCACAAATATCTAATTACTTCCTTTTTATTAATCTTTTCAATTAATAGGTATCACTAACTAAATTACGTAGAATTAACTTATAAGCAAAATTGTTTTAATTAAAAGAAACATGAATGTATTTACTTGTATTTGAAGATAGATCTTGATTTCCTCATTTATGTTCTAAACTCTAAAAATATGTGTAATTTATATAATATATAAACATTTCAGATCACCTTTTTATGAGTGGTACTATTTAATTTGTATTAATTACATATAATATATAAAGTGAAAAGTTACAAAACTTTAAGTTCTAAAATGTATATATGTATATTATATATTATATATATAAATATATAGTTAATCTAAAATAAACAATTAAATATTGCCATTCAAGGGGCACCTGGCTGCCTCACTCAGTACAGCATGTGGCTCTTGATTTCAGGGTTGTGAGCTCAAGCCCCATGCGGGGTGTAGAGCTTACTTTAAAAAAACGTATCACCACTCAAAGCTGATTTTCTAAAATGTTCAATAGGCTGTTAATCTAAAGATTCACAAAATGCCTAATTATCCCCATCTACACACAAATAGACCTCTATGTGTGATATCTACTTTTATAACACACATAACACATAATTCATTAGGCTGTGCTCCTTCTTTTCTGAAATCCCAAATCCAAGAAAATTGAATCACTTTTAAATGAACCAATGTGTTTATTAGATCTGTGGGGTGTAAGAAAACTTCAATTGCTGCTCTGTGTCATGCTGATATAGGCATAAACTCTCAGGTTAAACTTCCCTCTTTGTAGTACAAGTTTCAATTTGGATTTTAAAAAGCTTGAGGCCATCAATTTTCACATCTTTCCCCACTCCCAAGAAATCAGAGAGCCAATTTCAGGAAAATACTGGCAAGTTATATAGAGGTTTAACACGTTCAAGAATAAATCTGACTTCCATTAAGGCAATTCCATTAAAATAAAGCACACTGAAACCACTTACTATTACCAGGTTTTCTGGCTTCTAATTTAATAGCCATTTATCTAAAGTCAAAGAAAGTGAATAATCATGTTTTTCTTAACTACTGTACTGATCAGACTCAAAAACTCTAAAATTTGAAGCAAAATCATTAAAATGTTTCTGTCACTTTTAACTACCTCCTAACAGAGCCTGCAAGGCTCTGCCTTCTTATCCCATAACACTCTCCCCCATCACTGGAGGGCTAGGCCACCGTACGTACCACTTATTTTTTTTGAACAGACTAAGCTACCTCCACCCTCTCTTGACCACTGGCGATTTGTCCACTGTACAAATCCTTTGAATCAGATAGAGAACTATCTGCTTTTTCTGTGCCTGCCCCTGGTCTCTATTCACAGTAAAGAGATCTCCTCATTTATGGAGACAACAGTCCTACCTGACACTATGTGGACTCCAGTTCTCTGATACTAGGTGGACACTCAATATCAATGAAGGTCATATGTGCAATCTTTCATCCTAACTCTAGGTGCATGTTTTCTGTCTAAATTCCTCTTATTGTATAGGTTCCCAAAGAAAGGAATGAACTAGATCTCCAATGTAGCACTATCAATCAAGTAAGACAATAAGAGCTAGATACAGAAATAGCAGCCAAAAAGTAATAAGGTAGATACCCCACCAACTCTAGTAGCAGATCAGGAGCATAGAAGAAAATCAGTATGAGCATTAAACAAATAGTTACCAAAACTAATCATTATTTTATCATTACATTTAACGTGCATTTTTAAAACTGCAAGAGTGATACTGTTTACCTTAAAGTATGTACTAAATGTTGGCTGATAATTCATTTTTTAGTCATTCTACTTATCCCAACTGAATATCTTCAAACTCTTCCACAAGAGTAGCATGATCATAATTTTAAAAGATGTAACTGGTTTTTTAATCATCTATGATTAAATCTATGCGATTCATCTATTGGAATCATCTCTGATTCTCTTTGTTGTCCTGTTTTCCTGTACTAGACATTATAATAGTTGTTTGTGTGATTAAGTCCAACTAAAATAACTCAGTTGATCACCTACCAAAGACCCCCTCTTCCCCTTAGTACACTTAAAAGTCAGGTGGTTCTTCTTCAATATTTACTTCACACACACACACACACACACACACACACACACACACATACACCCTTCAGTACATTCATACATACTTCATACATAGATACTTATACATTATTTTTATTTATGGAAACAAAAAGCTGCGTGTGTTGCATATGCTTGTATGAGTCTTAAAATAAATGACATAATATTGAATGTTATGTTGTATAACTTGATTTCCACCTTTCCCTCACCCACCATATTCAATTAGTCATCGGATCCCATCATCCAGCAAACATTTCTTTTTTCTTTTCTTTTTCTTTTTTTTTTACTTTTTAATGTTTATTTATTTTAGAGAGAGAGAAGGTAGAGGAGGGTCAGAGAGAGAGGGAGAGAGAGAATCCCAAGCAGGGTTTGCACTGTCAGCACAGAGCCTGACATGGGGCTCAATCTTACAAACCGTGAGATCCGGACCTGAGCCAACATCAAGAGTTGAGCACGTAACCAATTGAGCCACCCAGGCACCTGAACCAACAAACAGAATTTCTTAAAACTTTCTTCAAAATTAATTTCAAAATCACCCTGAAAGGTGAAATTCATGCAATTAGAAACATACCTGTATGTGAAAGATAAAGCCAAAGAAGTTTAGATTTGAAAAGTGGTAGCCAAAGATTAAAAATGAAAGTGATCTTAATGATATGAAGTTAGATTCCTCAAATACTTTGGAAATAAATTAATATGAATTCTCTTTCCAGTCAGTCACCTTTGAATTTTCTTGTCTCACAACTCAAAGGTAAAGAATATAAACTAATTACTTATATTATCTATTGTCTTTATATATATATATATATATATATATATATATAGTGTCACACACAAAGCACACACACATACATACACACTCATACACTCAACACGGATATCTTAAAGTTTATATGTAAAATTATCTCAATGGTATAAATCACCTTCTGGAGACATAAACATAAACTTCAGAGGTACATCACAGGAGTTATATGTAAGTCAAAGGTATGAAATTGCGAGCCTTAATAGAATGATATGGGTAGAATACTGGTAGATAAACCTTTCAATTACTATTTACTACATATGTGACTTTGGGTGGATTATATAACTTCTTGAATTTGAATGTCCATGTCTGTAAAATATAGGAACAACTCTCTGTTAAGCAACACTTCCTACACTACAAAGAAAAGCTGCAAATGGAATTCACTTTCCTTAAAGGTCATGGTCCTCAACCCTTCTCCAGTTCAGTGATTACAGCATAGAGACAAAACGGCTAACTACTAGGGTAGCTAGTGGGAGTTCCATAGTCTAAGTCTCAGTGTACTCATCTGGACTATGAGAACAGTGATAGTATCTACCTCGATGGGCTATGGGGAAGATTTAGTGAAAGTCTTTATTAAGCACTCATTACACAGTTATGTGTTCACTACATCTTAAATATTATGAAGATAATATAATAATACTGTATATATCCATCTCTTCCTTGAAAACCCTCTTCTCTTTCTGTGTTATGGTAGGTCACTCTTCTCATTTTCCCACTGCTATTTCTCCTCTCATGTCTTCATCATCCTTATACTCCTAACTGTGAGTTTTCCATCATTCTATCTTCAACTCTCTATTAATATTGTTCCAAAGACTTCCAAGCAAAATACCGAAACATTTGGTGAAGGGATGAATCCAAATTCGATAGGAAAGGAATTATTCTGGAGAAACCTAAGAGTAGATTTTACCAGATACAGTTTACCTACTCCATAGAAAAGAACTGTTATGCTTTCGTCACCACCAATACCACCGCCAATGAGTCTAGCAAGAGAGTTCACAGATTCAGAATATAAGCCAGCAAGGGCATGTTTTGACAAACTAGACAATAATGTTCATATTCTCCATTTAAATTGAAAAATGCCAAAGACAAATGAGTTAGTGAAGAAATATTTATTGTGAATGTACAAGATGTCAGGCACTATGCTAAGAGCTCTCACATACACATTTTCATCTGATCTTACTTGCCATACAGCACTGTACATAACAGGCTCTTTTTACATGGCTGATGATGAAGGTGTGAAAAAAAATTAAGTCTAGATGGGGTTAATCTATATGCTTGCAACAATAATGAACACCCATTTTCTGTATACCTAACATGGCCATGCTTTCTTACTAAGCCTCTGAGACTGAATGAATCTCGATCTTCATTGAGAAAAGATTAACAACTATATAATGTTGCAATTACCTTCTGGGTAATAATGGTATATTTAGAGGAGATTGCAGTTTGTGATTACCTCACCCTGTGGAGAGGAGGAAAAAAGAGAACAAATATGGACTATTTTCTATAGAAGTGTTTCCTTTAAAAAAGAAATGAAAGTTACGCTGAATAGACTTACCTTTTGACAGAGTTTATTTTGATTTAATATGTACAATTAATCTGAGAGACTTTTGTGCCAGTCAGCATGACCTAGCTATTAAAAAAAGTTTTAATTCCCAGGAAGAATAAAGTTATAAAGCATCTGAGTAGATCCAAGATAATGTCCCTCTTCTGACTTTGTAACCCTTAGAAAAAAAAAGTTGATTGACAGGAACCACAAGCCTGGTGACAGACCGGAGCTGCAGCAATTGGTGTCAGTTCTGTACCCCATCTCTACTCCTCTGGCTTTTCTCAGGAGAGAGAACTGGCATGGCCCGAAACATAGTACAAACCTCACTGTCTGCTCAGAACATGGGGGTAAACAATGTCCTGAAACTAGAGGATACATTTCCAGGGCTGAGAGGTATGGTCGAGATTAGTAGCTGACTACACATTCGTCTTTATTTAACTTATTTTTTTTCCCTAATGCTTTGGACTAAGAATGCACAATTAGATAAGACTACAGAATGAGCTTGGGGAACTCTAATTTCCTCTAATTAACCTAAAACTGATTCTGTAATATCAGAGCTCATAAATCTGGCACATATGTATGTATATATATGTATAAATATGTATATGTATACATACACACATATATGTTCATTTGCTTTTCTACTTTGGTAACTTCATTCTTCAGATACTTTGACTTTTAGAAAAGTAGTCACTGAACAGTATTATGAAAGAGAAACCAACCCATCAGGTGATAACAATAAAACACTAGGAAATATAATTTATGCTGATTAAGGAGATGTGTTGATGAGGTGTTAGGAGGTTTCAGGAGGCAGAGCCCTCTTTTGGTCCCAGTTTTTAGTTTGGTTTGATTAGCTTAGCTACATTCTCCATCAGCAGAAAAGTAAACCGTACTTTGATCCAATATACAAAGTTCTAACATCCTTTCAGAAACTTTCTTTATATGTTCACCGTAATAGTTCAATTAAAATGTACCTTTTTGGGGCTAAACCTTATAAAGAATCCCTATTAAAGGCAAGTCCTGAATACAAGTTAAATACAAACTAACTATAAATTTAATTTAAGATTTTAAACCTATTTCTAACTTAAAGAAAGGTTAAAGCAATCTACTTTTAATTAAATATATCTATGGCAACTTAATTCCAAATCTTAAGGTTCTGCAACCCAATTTCTCATGATAAAAATATTACTAAAACTCATCTGCATTGAATGACAATCTTCCATTCCTCTCGGCTCTCTGAATCCATTATCTCTCTCATGGGAATGAATGCTTTGCTATGACTGATGATGAATAAGATATATAGGACAAATGATGCACTTTTTCATTTAAAAGACTAAAAAGGAAATTCACTTTAGTCTCCTTTCTGCCTAGTTTCATTAAAATCTAAATACAGCTATTCTAAGATATTTTTTCTAGCTCACTTCAGTTTGACAAAAAATGTCTCATGTATCATTTAAATCAATTACAGATTCTCTGGAAGTACACCTCAAAAGTTTCATTTTGATACTTTTGGTTTAAAAATACACACACAAAATATCACCAAAATAAATAAGCATTTCTCCATGCTAGGAACTACCTTACGATCCTTCTGAATTTCTCAGACTTGCTCAAGGCTTTGGGAGGCTGAATTTAGTAGATGGCATTTCGAGTCTCCCCTGCACTCCAGGTGCAAGTTGGCAGTGGCCAATGGAAGATGTTGGCATAAGAGAAATGAAGATATTTAACACCCACTCCACCCTTGCTTCATTCTGGCCGTGGCTGCCTTTCTCTCTGGCCACAGATCCTGTGATCAGACTCCTCATTTATGACTCCGGCTCTGTGTTCCAGGAACCATCCCTTCCTTTCTCACACCGACGCCTAAAGAGGCAACAGCTTCAGTTCAAGTCGTTCCCTTAACCCTCACCAGCCTTCTGTAAAGAGCCCTTCATTAAACTCTCCAGTGACACCCGAACATGCCATCTGTGTCCTGCTCCGTGACTGATACAGAGGCTAAAATCTTGTGACTCTCCAGAAAAACTCTTAAATAGAAGCAAGTCTCTGAATAACTACCACCTAGAAATGATGGCCTTGTTCACTAGAGCCAAGCACACTTATCAGTCAACTGAGATGGCAAGAATAAAGAAAGCAAATTAGAGTAGCCTGGGTTGAAAACAAATAAGCAAACAAACTTCTATAACGTGCCCAGAGTTGTGAATCTGCACATAGTTCATTCACCTTTAGTCCTGATCAAGCTCTCTTGTCACCTATTTCCCCCTAATTAGGATGAACATATTGAACATCTTGTATTTCCATCCATAAAGCAATGTCTAGATTAAGTATGTGTCTTCCCAGCATGTCTGTTTCAACATGTGGCAAGTATATCAGATATAGTACACTGATACATGTTTTTATATATAGCAGTATATATACATGTATCATTATACAAATATCTATTTATCATACAGTCATAATTCATTTACATTGTTAATGAGTAATTTTTAATTACATAGACATGGTTACTCATATAACAATAGGCTTTTAAAAACATAGCCTTTTAAAAACATCTTCCTAAATCTTGATTATTTTTACAGAAACAATTAAAACACTAAGAGTTTACTGATATCTGTAAGTTAATTCAAAAGTTAAAAACTAATGAATGTTTCTTATAGTATAGTAAATATTGTTCATTGCAGAGCCAAGTAGAAAACTAGGATTAAAGGCTCATCTACAATCCCATAACATGACCATGCAGGACTCTGTTAGTGTATCTGGGCTGCTATACACAATGAATGGGTGGCTTAAACAACAGACATTTATATCTTGTAGTTGTGAAGTCTGAGAAGTTCAGAATCAGAGTGCCAGAAGAGGTGGTTCCTGGTGAGCACCCTCTTCCTGGCTTGTAGACTGACTGCCACCTTCTCACTGTGTCTTCATGTCGGACAAAGTCAGAGAGAGCACTCTGGTCTCTCTTACTCTTATTTCAAGGACATTAATCCCATCATTGGGTCCCCATGATCACATCTAAATCAAATTACTTCCAGAGACCTCACCTTCGAATACCATCATACTGGGGGTTAGGGCTTCAACACATAAAAGGGGGGGGGGGAGACAGACAAAAATTCAATCCTTAACATTTACCTAAAGACTCTTTCCAGCATCATGTTTATATTGAGCCTCACTATTTTCTTCTACTGAAAGCCTTGAATCATATCCTAAAATTTTCTCAGTTCCCAGATGGTTTCTCCATTCTACCATTTTTCCTCTCAGGGAACCTCTTCCCAGGGAACATCATGGGGTCTTCTCCACCTGGTCCCTTGCTAACTGTCTGTTTTCAATGACAACTTCTCTTTCCACTTTACTCTTTCCTAAACCTGAGACACTTGTTCCTGCAGCCTCTATCTTCTTCTATCCATCCTGTCTTCCTCTTTCTTGATTTATTCCCTCATTTTGCAGGTATCCATACATAATCTCCTAAGGAAGAATGCTTTGATAATAAACTTTCTGTATCCCTACATATCCGCAAATGTCTCAGCTCTGCCTAGATACCACTGAATAACCACTAAATTTCCTCCACCCCAGGAATCTGAAATAATTGTTTCATCATTCTCTACCTTCCACTGTGACATCCCCAACTGATTCTTTCCTAGGAGACATGTGTTTATCCCTCCTTCTAGAAAATTTTCCTAATAAAAACATATAGATCTGCTTTTAGGTTGCACATTGCCTATAATGTACTAGGAAAAGAGTATTTCTGTGACTTTCCCATGAAGATAGAACAGATGAAAAGGTAGAATATAAGATATTACAATAGCCACTAGCATATAAATGATACAAATCCTCAAAAAAGGAGGGTGATACATCATCAACATTAAACTCTACCCTAAGACTGTGATTCAGAAGATTTGTTATTTACCCTGGAGTCTTCATTTTACCAACATGAGTTTATTCTGCTTCAAGTGATATATGGACCATATCCCAGGAAAAGTTGTTTTAGACTTAACAAAGCATGATGAAGATTAAATTGATTTCTAACAGAGGAAACATAAAAATCCTGTTCAAAATAAAGCATAACTGGGGCACCTGAGTGGGTCAGTTGGTTAAGTGTCTGACTTCAGCTTGGGTCATGATCCCACGGTTCATGATTTCGAGCCCTGTATAGGCCTCTATGCTGAAAGCACTTCAGATTCTAGGTCTCCTTTTCTCTCTGCCCTTCCCCTATTTGTGCTCTGTTTCTCTTTCTCTCTCTCTCTCTCTCTCTCTCTCTCTCTCTCTCTCAAAAATAAACATTAAAAATTGTTTAAAAAATAAAATAAAGCATAACTAATTTGCTATAATACAAAGAATATAATAATATCTCTCATTGTTGAGTTTTCTAGAACTTTGAATAACTGAAATTCTGTAATACATATCTGTATCACAAAAAGACTTAAAAATTCACAAAGTTGGTAAACCTAGATTTTTTTTAAAAAAATATTTATTTTTCAAAGGGAAAGAGCATGAGCAGAGGAGGGGCAGAGAGGGAAGGAGACAGAGGATCCTAAGTGGGTTCCATATTGACAGCAAAGAGCCCAATGCAGGGCTTGAACTCATGAGTTGTGAGATCATGACCTGAGCTGAAGTCAGATGCTGAACTGACGGGACTACCCAGGTGCCCTGGTAAACTTAACTTTCAAAAAAAATTATTGAAAATACCTTAACAGACACAAAGCCATTGTACTGAACCATGGAGTATTTTAAAATATCTAAGATACAATGTGAAAGGTGTACTGTATATTTGCATAACTCAGCAGGCCTAAGGGAAGAGAGGTATTATTCCAGCAATGAGAGGCCAGAGTAGAAACCAAGCTAATGATTTCCAAGAAAGGATCCAAGAAAAGACCACCTGGTTACACAGGTAGTCTAAGAACTAAGAATTCAAATGGAGATTAGCAATAACAAGAATCTGGTAACACCCCTAAGGGAGAGGCAGGATTACTGGAACTCAGAAGCCAGGGCCATCCAACAGAAGGTGGCAATAAGGCAAGCCTACCTGCCAGGAGCTGAGCTCAGGACAGAAGAGCAACAAGAACCACAAGATATACCTGCTGCATGAGAAACAGCCAAACTCACTTTAGATAAAGGTGTAGGCAAGGGAATGGGGGGGGGGGACTTCCTTGGCTTCTCCCTCCTCCCATCCTCAAGCAATCCATTAATATCTCCCACTAAGCCAACTCAACACTAGCAGAGGCCAAGGGAGCTGGGGAAATGTGGTGCAGAGCAGGGTAGGGGAAAGGATCTTTGGGCAAATAATCAAGGCACAGTAAAATATGTGAACTTGGTAAAAACATCAATAACCACGGCAACTCAAGAGAACTGAAAGCACATATTCATATAAAATCTTGTACACAAATGTTCATAAAAGCATTATTCACAATAGCTAAAAATGTCCTGCCACTGAGGAAAGGATAAACAAAATATGGTGTATCTATACAGTAGAATATTATTCAGCCACAAAAAGGAACAAAGGACTGTTACACGCTACAAAATTAATGATCCTTGAAAACATTATGCTAATGAAAGAAGGTGGAAAGAAAAGGCCACATGTTGTAGAATTCCAGTTATAGGAAATGTCTGACACAGGCAAATCCACAGAGGCAGAAAAGAGATTAGGTTGTTGCCAGAAAAAGCAGGGGAAAAACATTTGGGACTAACTGCTACTAGTTAGATGTTTCTGTTTAGCGTGAAAGAAATGTTCTGGAATCAGACAGTGATAATAGTTGCACAACCTAATAAGTATACCAAAAACCACTGAAGTGTTTACTT
The DNA here is from genome assembly GCA_028646485.1 of Cryptoprocta ferox. Lineage (NCBI taxonomy): Eukaryota > Metazoa > Chordata > Mammalia > Carnivora > Eupleridae > Cryptoprocta > Cryptoprocta ferox. The sequence goes on from CM053573.1 coordinate 32,686,874, forward strand.
TGAAATGATAAATTTTATGACACGTGAATTGTAGCTCAACTTTTAAATGTTAAAAAAATAATGAAAGAAAATAAATAACTAAGAAGTAGGAGTATGTAATAAGCCTACAAAATTTTAGTCAAAAGTCATTTAGTCTCCATGGTTGTTGGGCAGTGACACTGCACAATTGTATCACTATCGAAGAGCATTGAACATTTGCTGAGAAAATGTGGTATTATTTTCAGGTTCCTAAATAATGCATCTGAGGTAATTCTGCCACTGAGTTATAAGTAACTAAGATGGCTAAGTGACTTTTTCAGGAATCTACCATGAGAGGTGGGCCTCTGGCAGTCAAAATTAAAATTAATAAGGGTGCCTGGGTGGCTCAGTTGGTTAAGCTTCTGACTTTGGCTCAGGTCATGATCTTACAGTTCATGAGTTCGAGCCCCCAACCCGGACTTTCTGCTGACCGCTCAGAGCCAGAAGCCCACTTCGGATTCTGTCTCCCTCTCTCTCTCTCTGCCCCTCCCCTGCTTGTGCTCTCTCTCTCTCTCTCTCTCTCTCTCTCTCAAAAATAAATAAACATTAAATTTTTTTTAATTAAAATTATTATTTTCACAGTTTCACATGAGGACTGCCAAGCAATAAAGAACAAAAGTTTTCCTTTTTATATTTCTTCAAGATCTATTCAAGCTTACACATACCACTTTTTTTAAATAAAAAAAAATAGTTGGACGGAGATTGAAAATGTAAAGAATACAAGCTAGTACAGGAAAAAAAAAATGGAAAGGATATGAGGAGAAAGCTACATATTCAAAGCCTGACAAAATTAACAAGACAAAGCTTCAGGACTAATCAGCAAATCTCAGTTGACCCGCTTGGGGTTCTAGATAAGCAAAACAGTGTTATACATCTTTTACAGATTTACTACATTTCTGTAAACCACTCCACAATGCAAAACGATATTCAGGTACGTTATCTGTGGCATAAAAAAAAATCACAAATTAAATTAGAATTGCCTAAAACGTCTATCATAAGTGACAGCTTCTTAGAATAATACAATTTGAATATAAAATGAGTAGTTTTGTTGTGATCAAGAGAAAAAGATACTGATAGATGTTATCATCAGTCACACTTGAGGCCACATGGGACTATTTAAAAACCAAAACAACACTTCTTTAAGGAAACATCTAACTTGATAAAAGAATAATATTAATTATGTCCCTTCTTTGTGTAAGTGGTGAGTTTAATAAAGTCACTTTAATGGAAAAAAATTGTGAAAATTTCAAAAGACAAATGCTGAAGAACAACCATAAACCAGGTAATTTTACAAACATTAACTGCAAGGGAAACACCAAAACTGAAACCTAACAAAAAGTATTGTATAACCCAAACAGCATAAAATTTTAACAGGTATTTATGAAAAAGCAACACAAGGCTAGAAAATTATCATTTATGTCACAGGGTTCAACTACCTTCTAGCATTAAGGTCTCTAACAGCAATTTCCTAAAATCCCAGGAGGTAAGGATGCTTCCCTATAAAAATAATCTCATTAGACATTATAACAAAGCTGTCTGATCCAGCACAGTTGGGGCAGAAGTTGGTACATATATTGAAAATATTGGTTAAAGCAGAGAATGATAAAATATGCATATGCATATATATACAAACACATACATACACACAAAAAGTAAAAATTTTGTTTTAACTTAAAGTAGAAATATAAATTTTTGCCCATATTCTGATGTAAGAGTAAAGGCATTTCTTCTTAGGTCCTCTGATTAGGAGGTAGTATCTTTCTTATATGAACCTATACCTACAATGCAACATTTATATTTCCAATTCCCTTTGGATCATAATGGAAAGAAAGCTAAAAGTTACACACAGAGTAATCTGCATATGAAATTGTTAGATTTATATCATTTTCTCACAGTTCGCTTGGGCATACTTAATTTGGAATCATTTTTTCCAACTTGTCCTTGCTGAGATTTTCCCAATACTTAATAATTTTCTTTGCTGTCACAGTTATAGTTCATCCCTTTAGATAATGTTATATTGTAGAATTATAACGAGAAGAATTGGCATTCACAGGATTTGAATGGGCTGGGAAACTGGCTCACTAATAAGCATTCAAGGTAACTGGCAGGAGCAGAAGTGCATACATGCATAGACTATAGCTTACTGCCCATGCATGCTCAGTATCCTGGGAAAAGTTGTCGGTATCATTTACAGTGAGCCTGTGAAGCAGAAGCAAATTCAGTGTGTTTCGTAAGTAGACATGAGCTTAGCAAACCTCTACTCTGTTGAAAACGAACAATCTGTGAAAACTGATAAAAGGTGTCAGAGTATCAACATCAGGTTGGAAAGCTAGAGAAATTCCTGATAACTTCTTACAAAAAGCCTTGGCTGATTAGTTTTTTTAAGTTTACATATGTCAAAGAGGCCATTTCTCAGCATTGGTGCTGAATTGGTTAATAGTCCTAAAGTCTTCCAATTCTACCTCATAGTTGACACCTTTTGCCATGTATGCCATTTGCCATGACATATGTTTTGCCATGATGTATGTTTTGCCACGGGGGTCATTTATACTATTATCCCCAAATTTTCATGAGCTTCCATACATAGAAGAGGATTCTGCTTCCATGCCCTACTGACATAAGGCTTGGCCAAATTATTTGATTAATGAAATGGAAGTGCAAATCACATTTGTCACTTCTAAGCTGAAGCTCTGAAAGTCATAACAGGTTTCCTCCATTGCTCTTTCTCTCTGTCAGGAGCTCATCATGTCCCACACAGGGGCTGCTCCAGCGCCCTTGATCCTGGGAAGAAACTGACCCTTGGGACTGAACCACAGCTGATAATTGTAGCCTTTGTTGTTGCAAAGCATTAAGAGTTTTCTTTGTAACATGCCACACTACAGTGTGAAAGCTGACTAACAGATTTATCTGAAGGAAAAGAATACAAAGGAGAACTATACCTTACAACCATAAAAGGCTTGTAAACCAATAAACGATCAGTAATTTTCAGTTCCTTAAATTTTTTTCCAATCTATTACAGACCAAATCTTATGTAAAATGTAATAAAATATATTATTAGTAAAACGGAAGAAGAAAGACATCCAAAATTTAAGGCCCAATTTTTGTACTATCAATATCAGATTCACCAGGAAAAATAATTACTTGGTCAAACTGCTATTAAAGTTTCCAAATGCATACAATCCCAATTTCTGGCAATACATGATTGTGAAACATTTGCAGTGCATGGAACCACACTGGTCTACAGAGTAACTCTGAGTAGCAAACATGGTTTCAGAACATGTGGAATTAAGAAATACAAAGGCTTTTTGTGATGATGTAAACTTCTGGGCAATTGTATAACTGAAAACAAAATTATAGATAAATTTTGTCCAGGAAACAGGTAAAATTCTCCTTAACATCCTTCCTACTCTGCAAAAATATCTATGGTTCCTTTTTTCTACAGGCATAAAAACCAGGGTGTTTTTTTTTCCTTTTTTTTTTTTTTAGTCTATCAGTGATAGACATTTAGGTTATTTGAAAAGTGCCTAGCTCCCAGACTTAGTAATTTTAAATGAAATGTTTTCAGTTATAGCGAATAGAACCCAATTATTTTATATTGACATATGTAGTTTACTGCCTTTTTCTCTACTTATTATCATCTAGTGACTGGAAAGCACCTAGTTTTCTTCAATTATTTAGCAACCTGCAATAAACCTGGTTTGGTTCCAAAACTCCAAGTATATTTTAAATCACATTTAATTTTCTAAAGAATGAATCTTTGCTGTATTGAAGATGATTCAAAGTTTTAGAAATTCATCTCCAACCCTTAAAGTAGTTTCTGGCTTGCCCAGAAATACTTTTTGGGTGGTAAGACTCCAATCTTGATGAATGTCATTATATATCCACTGTCCTGGGCTGCTGCTGCAGCTGCTTTTTTTAAGCTAGTTTATAAAATATGACTGAAAGGAAGAGATGATTGTTTCATTTTCTCTCAAATAAAGAAAAATATGTGTAATATATTTAAAGTGAAGTTGCTTTCCAAGTTTTAAAAATGTGGATGTCAAAAGCTAGATCCGCTTCGGTTTGGGCAAAACAGAGACTAAGTCATTTGACTCTTGCAAGTGTTAACTGCCATTTGAAATTAGCAGTAATTTCTTTAATAAAAAAAATAAAACCATTACAAATGGGAGAGTTTTTTTTTCAATCTCATCAATTAATATTTCTATTGCACTGAATAAGGTATAAAATGTTTTTCGTATTTACAATCTAGTTAGTATCTATCACAACTCAGTTTAAGCAGGTGAGACAAACAGTATCACTTTACCCCCACTGAGCCAAAGGTAGAACCATGTTTCAAGAGCTCAATTATGATTTCAAACTCTTTATTTTCTTTTCCATACCAATTCTAGGCAATTTCTTTCTTAAAGATCATTTATATTTGACTACTCTAAGTAGTTGTACCTAAAATATCGTCAAGTCAGTTGGCAAAAAAAAAAAAAAAAATACACCAGAACAATAAATTATCTACTAGAAATATTTTGAGTAAGCCTGGAAAAAAATGTATAGTGTGGTACGCTTCTAAAATGATCAGAAGAAAAGAAAAACATCATAGTATGCTAAAGTATTTTGATTACAGATGTAATTTTTCATAATACAGAATTTAAGTCTAGACATTCTTTAATTTTAAATTCTTCTGAAAAAACACCACAAATGTCTACTCATTCAGATAAAAACTAAATTAAAATTTTCCTTTTCAGCTAAATATAAGTAACAGTCAATTTAACCATTAGTAGAAATAAGGTTTTTGTTGCTGGTGTCTGAAGATCTGTATTATGTTATCTTTGGGGGTTGAGAGAAGAGGTAGGTACAGAAAGGCAACGTTTTAAATTATATTTACACTTTGGTGATAAAAATATAAACAAAATTATGTTACTTTTTAAATCTCTGCCAATAGATAAAGAAGCAATTGGTTTTTTTAAGGTGATATTTCAGATACATATACAGAAAGTTAAGCTAGCTGTGTTACATTACATGACAAAGTAAGGACTAGAATTCTAAGAACTGATCAGTGTTTTTATGACTAGAGATTAATTCTATAGGACCTTTTGAGTTTATTGCTTTGTCAACCCATCACCTGATAAATAGGAGTACAGTCATGAATACAGTTAAATGTTTTTTAAACGTTTTTAAATGTTTTTAAAACATTTTAATATGATCAAAAACTACCAAGAACATTTTAATTAATCTTCATATGCATTTTTTAATAAAAAAAAGTACTGTAACTGTTTAGCTAATTAATATACATTTTCTTTTCCTTTTGGTTTAGTAAAAACTTATATATTAGAAGATATAACAATAAAATTATCTAACCTATTTTTGATCCTGACCAAAAGCTCAACAAAGAAAAATGACTTTATTCTTGCTCAACTCTTCGAAAGAGAGAGGGAGAGAGAGAAAGAAAGAGAGAAAGAGAGAAAGAAAGAAAGAAAGATAATCTAAATAGGGAAAAACAAAATATAGAATTCCTCATGTTAAAAAAAGGCATAGTTAGTTCAGTTATTTAAGGGTATATTTTCAGCTATGTTCTCATTATCATCAATATTCTGTGCTCTACACAGTCATATCAAATTAATGCTCACTACTCACAGGTACATTTTTTCCCAAATAAGTATTCTTTTAAATGCATTATTAACCCCAAATTTTGGTTCTACTCTGTCTTTAAAAAGTCAAAGCTCCTTAGTGACAAAAGTTGAGATCTCATATATACAAAGACCCTGAGACTGTAACTTTGGGCAGAAAAGCTATTCTTTCCACTAGATAAGAAAATAGATCAATCATTTAAATTTTCCCAGCATACTGTCTTTTCCTATTTTCAATCACAATTTCATTTATCTCAGCTTTCCCATCTCTCCAGTAAAAATAAAGGCTCATTGATTAAATCTGATGTTCTTTGTGCTCTTGAACACTAAATAAATATTGTTTGATAAAAATAATTCACCAAATGCTTTCCCAAAGATATGGAGAGATTTTAAATTATGTGATACACCTTCACAAAGGGTAGGGTTTTTAAAAATCAACTTGAATTGGAAAAAAAAAAAGTTAGCAGGACATTTTTACATTAAAATATGAAGAAGGTAATTTTTAGTTTTCTGTTTACAAAATGTTTTTTCAATTATTATACTTTTAATATATAAGCATTAAATTCTAAATAAACTTTTAAAATGCAATTATACAAATATACATATGGTCCAACTATATTTATAAGGCACAACTTCCAATAAATCAGCATTAGACCTTATGATAGTTCCCAAATCTAGTTTTCATATAGTTCCTTTCCCATATTTTTGTATTTATAAAGCCTAATCAGTGGGTTTATTCATAAATATGTGGCACTGATGCAAGTGCCAATTTTTCACTGAGGTTCTTATAGTGGTTTTAGTATCTCTGTGTAAGATTTTAATTTTAACATTCTCAGTCAAGAATTCTCAATCTTATAAATGGCCCTAAAAGAAGTAATGAAATAGAATACCAAAAAGTGTCTTAACAATAGGTTAATGTCTAAATGGTCTTTTACCAACAAACTACTAGTCAAGGCAGTTGTATAGAGAAGATGGGGAAAAACCGTGTTTGTGTGTAAGAAAAAAAGTATTAAGGACTATTTTAACAGTAATTTCAGTGAGAAGTCTCTTATTTCCAAAATATATTTCATGATTATCATCAGGCAAACAAAACTAATCTGAGTCAGCAGATCATAGGGTCTTTCACAAAACTTTCCATGAAGTTTTCAATAACTCTCAAGAGACAGACAGCTTACATCATCTAATTTGGGGAACTGCAAGTTCTTAGACCTGTGTTTTCTGATAAGGGAGCCAGCTAGTAGATACATGGGGCTATTGAGCACTTGAAATACGGTTGGTGCAAATGAAAAGCGGAACTTGAAATTTTATTTAATTTTAACTACTTTATTAAATTAAAATTTTAAAACTATTACTCAATTCAGTTACTAGAACTTTTAATTATATTTGAGAACACTTGGGTATGTATTCTTAAATTGAAAATTTTATTAAAGGGGTGCCCAGGTGGCTCAGTAGGTTAAACATCTGACTGGTTCAGGTGAAGATCTCACAATCCATGGGTTTGAGTCCCGCACTGGGCTCACTGCTGTCCGGGCACAGCCTGCTTCAAATCTTATGTTCCCCTCTCTCTCTGCCCCTCTCCTGCTTGTGCCCTCTCTCTCTCTCTCTCTCTCTCTCAAAATATATTTTTCAAAAAGTAAAGAAAATTTTATTAAATCTAAATATAGATCAAGTATTTCCAATCAAGAAATATTAGAGCTAAAAGAATACAAAAGAAAATACCTTATTAACAAATTTTATATTGATTATATTAAAATATTTTGATATATAGGGTAAAATAAAACTTATCATTATTAAAATTCATTCAACTGTCCTCTTTTTACTTTTTTAATATAGCTATTAAATGTTCTGAATTACATAAGTGGCTTACATTATATTACTATTAGACAGTACTACTTTAGACAACATATATAAAACCAAAACTTTTTAAAAGTCAGCTTCTTTAAAGTATAATTTACATACAATTAAAGTCACTCTTTTATGAGTACAGGTCTATAAATTTTGAGAAATGTATGCAGTCATGTAACAAGCAGTACAATTAGGACATAAAGTATTTTCATCACCCCAAGAAGTGCCTTCATGCTCCTCTGTAATCAGCCCACAACTCCTACCTCCAAACCCTGACAACTCTGTTTTCTGTCACTATAGCCTTCCCATTTCTAGCATGTCATATAAATGGAATATATAACATGGAGACTTTGAATCTGGTAAAATCAAATTTTAAATACACCAGCATTCACAGAGCATTAAAGGATGATTATCATTCTGATACATCCTTATATGATGAATATTTTGCCAAAGCCTATTTTTCATTATTCCACTTCCAAAATTGAGCTTTCTTCCTTGTCACTTTTACAGTAATTTATTTATATCACTAGAATAAAAGTGAGGAAATTGTATTAGAGTTATTTACATATAGGTCCCTCCTTCCACTAGACTGTAAGCTAGAAGCATGACTTCTAGCCCAACTATGCTTTCCATAGGGTCAATTGTCTAATGAAATTAACAGTGCAAATAACAAGGCTGAGAAGGTATTTTTGTTTAAAAAAATACTGAGATTGTATTATAAAAAAAAGAAAACAAAAAGAATTCAGTGATGAAGTTTACCCTCTAGATTAGATGTCTACTTTTAATGAGGTCTCAAAAAAAGAATGTTGGGCTCTAGAGGACCCAAGAACTACAATACCAGCTAACCAGGTGCAAATGCTAGTGGAGATTTAACTTACACCACTATTTTTACCCAGATTGCTATTGATTTTGTCAGGCCTTGCTAACAAAGTGGAATAAATTTGGAGCAGTCTGCCTAGTACTGTTTTTCTCATAAACTCTGTTACTTCTGGTACAGTATTTTACAGAACATAAAATTTTTTCAGAAACACATGTATTACATTACAGCAGAGACACCAGTACCGCGTGAAAGATTTAACAAAGTCTATGGTTCTATCTGAAGAGTCAGATACTTGTAATTATTAATTTTCAGATAGTTAAATATATGAAATATCACAAATCTATGTTTACAGTAAATAAATAAAATAGTACAACGGATTTTAATTCTTTCAAAACACTTACTGAAGTCTCCAGTAAGAAAAACTCCTTCTGCCCCTGGGGCCCATTCTTTGCAGTATAAACCACCATCGGCACATCTGTGGACACCAAATGATTCGTAACCTCTGGAAAACTTATCAATACCACCTTCATTCTCTCCGATGTTGTTCAAAGTCTCATTAAACCGCTTATACCTTTAAAAAAGTGCAAAAGAAGGAAGTTAGAAAATAAAATTGTCTTCCAAGCTACTATAATCGGTTTAACCAAATGCTTTACTCTTATTCACAAAAGAAGAAAAAAGATATTAAAAAGGAATAATGTGAATAATTTCACTTATTGGTAGCAGTTACCTGAGGATAAAATCATTCTTATCTCAAATAAACTGAACAAATCTCACATTTTTTTATAATTCCATGCATTTTGGTATAAGAGAGAAAATATGATTACTCTATATTCCATGAAATTTTAAAATCAGCATTATAGCCACTTCTATGTCAAATGAGTATAATGAAGGAAGATCCCTACGTGTCTCTCTTCTAACCCCTAAGAAAATAAAAGTAGTCAAAAGCCAGCAAGATAAAGAAAATTACCTTCCAATGGGTTTTTGCACACTTTTCCTATTAAGGGGTGGATAGAAAATTGGTCCATTTCACAACCACTCAACCTTCTCTCTGAAGCATGAAAATTGCTGCAGACAATATGTAAATGAATGGGTACGGCTGGCGCCAATAACATGTTATTTATAAAACAGTTATTGGCCCAATTTCGCCTGTGTGTTGTAGTTTGCTGAGCTCTCCCCTATAGCAACTAAGCATGGCAAGAACATACTACATCATGTCAAACTGTAAAAGCTAGTGGCCACGAGAAGAAACCGAAGATTCCTTCCCAGGCAGAACCAAGAACGGCACATGCTTGTTCCTGACCCTCTCCCAGGTCCCAAGGCCATACAGCTACACCAAAAAAATGCTACTATTTTCACTAACACCAACAAATCTAGGGGGAAGCTAGGATAAAACAGGTAAAACTGGAGAAGAGAAACGTGATAGGTACTTTCTGTTAGAAGTGAAGGCTCCAGAACAATGAACTGAGCAATGCTAATAAGCTTCCCTGCACTTCCCCAGACCCTGAGGGATGAGCAACAGAACCCCAGGAAGATGGCATGAATCCAAGTAGGGGATATACAAGGAATATACAAAGCTTGAGAAGCTGACTAATGAAGGACATTCCAAGTGAGCTGAACAGAAAATAAATCCTTCCAAAGATGTGGAAATTCTTACAAGTATTTCACACTGTATTTCCACTTAATTAACAGCGAACTCAAAAAACAAAAAAAGAGATGTGGGCTTATATGACAAAACAATAGAATGAGAATAAAATGAGACTGTAGTAACCTAAGGAAACAAAATGAAGAACAAAATCTATCATTAGAAATAATCAGAACCGGTAAAAAAAAACAAAATGCACACACAGTAAAAATCACAAATTATTCAATGAATAAGTAATTGGAAATTTATATAATTAAACAGAGAAGAAGAAAAGAAATGGAATATATTAAAGAGAAGCTAAGAGGTACACAAAATCAACAAACAATGATCTAAATAAGGATAGCTAGTATAAGGACCCTGAAGAACAAAACCAAATAAAATGGATGTAAAAATTATAAAGCTGGAACATTTTACCTTAAGACTTAAATCTGCATATTAAAAAGAGCATACTGTGTTTTAAGAAAAATTTGGAAAAAAAGCACACAAACTCACAAGTGTAACACCTACCAATTTAAGCTATTCAAAGGATAAACAAACAACTCTTCAGACAACTAGCTACAAAAAAGGAAGGAGAGGGAGGTTTTGGTTTTTGTTTTGTTCTATTTTGTTTCCCCCAAAGGAACATTACATTAAAGACCAGAAGATAATGCCAAACCCACATATTTCTGAGAAGGAAAGGGAGTAACCTAAGGATATTATATGAGGCAAGTTCCAACTCAAACCTAAGGAATTCTTTAAGTATTGTCAAATTAAAAAATAATCTTAAGTTTATGACACTAATGAACTATGGTTGAAGGGGGAAGCAAAAATAAAACTAGGCAATTAAAAGAGTAAACACACACACACAGAGGAACTAACCGTCATTGCAGCTGTGTTGCTGAACCCTGAGTCAGTAAATACAGAACCATGGCGAGGCGACTGTGTAAATGTGTGAATGTGATAACAAAAAAAGAATCTCAATAGATAAATTAAAAGTTTTATTATAAAAAAATGAGATGAAAGGAAAATGGAAGAAAATATAGAAGTAGGCAGACCCCCATTTTAAAAGAGTAACTGATCACCACTAAAATTAAGGTTGTCTCCTTTATATTTTTAAGCTTTTTAAAAAACTTTTTAATGTTTATTTATTTTTGAAAAAGAGACAGAGCATGAGCAAGGGAAGGGCAGAGAGAGAGGAAGACACAGAATCTATAGCAGCCTCCAGGCTCGAGCTGTCAGCACAGAGCCCGATGCGGGCCTCAAACTCATGGACTACAAGATCATGACCTGCGCTAAAGTCAGATGCTTAACCCACTGAACCACCTGGGTGCCTTAATCTATTTTTATTCAAGTATAATTAACATACAGTGTTATATTAGCTTCAAATGTGTAATAGAATTATTCAACAATTCTATACATTACTCCATGCCCATCACGATAAACCCCTTCACTTTACCGATTCACCCCACCGATTCACCTCTCTGGCAGCCACCAGTTTTTCTCTATATATGAGACTGCTTTTTATTTGTCTCTTTCCTTCTTTGTTCATGTGTTTCTTAAATTCCATATAGGAGTGAAATCATATGGAATTTGTCTTTCCCCAACTCATTTATTTCACTTAGCATTCTAGTTCCGAACTCCATGTTGTTGCAAATGGCAAGATCTCACTCTTTTGTATGGCTGAGTAATGTAATGTATTTGTGTGTGTATACATATTTAAAATGATACACATATATCACTTCTTCACTTAGTATCCATTCAACTATCAATGGACATTTGAGTTGGCCATATCTTGGCTACTGTAAATAATGCTGTAATAAAGAGAGGGGTGCATATCTTTTTGAATTAGTTTTCATTTCCCTTGGGTAAATGGCCAGGAGTAGAATTACTGGATCATATGGTAATCCTACTTTTAATTTTTTGGGGAAACCTCCATACTGTTTTCTGCAGTGGCTGTACCAGCTGCATTACCACCAACAGTGTACGAGGGTTCCTTTTCTCTGCACACTCACCAACACCTGTTCTTTCTTTTTATTTTAGCCATTCTAAAAGGTATGAGCCTTTCTGACAGGTATGACAGGTATCTTATTGTGGTTTTGTTTTGCATTTCCCTGATAACTGATGTTGAGTACCTTTTCATGTGTTTGTTGTCTCTCTGTATGCCATCTTTGGAAAAGAATGTGCATCCAGGTCCTCCACTGGTTTTTAAATTGCATTTGTTTGTTCCTTCGGTGTTAAGTTGTAGAAGTTCTTCATATATTTTGGTTATCAATCCCTTATCGGATATATCATTTGAAATTATCTTCTCCCACTGAGGAGGGTTGCCTTATTGTTTTGTTGATGGTTTCCTCTGTTGTGCAGAAGAAACTATTTTGGTATAGTCTCAATAGTTTAATTATGTTTTTGTTACCCTTGCCTGAGAAGACATATCTAGAAAAATGTTTCTATAGCCAATGTCAAAGAAATCACTGCCTATGTTTTCCTCTATAAATTTAAGGTTTTAGGTCTGACATTTAAGTCTTTAACCATTTTGAGTTTATTTTTGTGTATGGTGTAGGAAAGTGGTCCAATTTGATTCTTTTGCATGTAGCTGTTCAGTTTTCCCAACACCATTAGCTGAAGAAACTTTTCCCTACTCTATATTCTTGCCTCCCTTGTCATGGGTTAATTGACCATAAAAGTGTAGGTTTACTTCTGAGCTCTGTATTCTGTTTCACTGATCTATGTCTATTTTTGTGTCAGCATCATACTCTTTTGATTACTACAGCTTTGTAGTACATCTCGAAATCTGGGAATGTGATACCTCCAGTTTTGTTTTCCTTTTTCAGGACTGCTTTGGCTATTTGGGGTATTTGTGGTGTATACAAATTTTAGGATTATTTGTTCTAGTTCTGTGAAAAATGTTGTTGGTATTTTGACAGGGATTTTATCTGTAGATTGCTTTGGATACAACATTTTAACACTATCTGTTCTCCCAATCTATCAGCATGGAATATCCTTCCATTTCCTTGTGTCGCCTTCAATTTCTTTCATCAATGTTTTATAGTTTTCAGAGTACAAATCTTCACCATCTTGGTTATGTTTATCCTTTAGGTATTTTATTCTTTTTGGTACAGTTGTAAATGATTTAATCCCTTTGTTGGCCTTAGATGTGAACTCTAGAAAATAACATTTTTGAGTATAAAGAAGTTGTATATAAATTTCACCCATTTCTTTCATTTCACTTCAGTTTCTTTGTTTCAAATAATTTAACTTAAATTTAACACGTTTTTCTCATGTTTCATTACTTCTATCGATCAAGATATTTCTCTGTTCTCCAACCTATATATAAGCATGTAAAAATATCATGAATAAAGTTCTCCAAATATTAGTGACAACTTTTTTCACATGGTTTCTTTTTACATTCTCCCTCGCATTGTTCCAATTGTTTATAAGAAATGAGCACCATTTAAATAAAAACAAAGAAATTTTTTCTGAAACTATATAATTTTTATATCATTAAAACATCTACATAATTCTATATAGTATTCCTAAGGAATTTTACTGGCATGCACAACTGTTTGTGAAATTTGGGGAATTGAAATTATTTGAAATAGATATATGGAACAAAACTGAGTCCCTGAAATAGCCTTCAGCATATGTAGAAATTAAATATCTAATGAAAGAGTATTTCAAATCAGTAATGAAAGTATCTCTTATCTAATAAAATACTAGAACCTATAAGTTTTTTTTTTTTAAAATGGATTTCTGAAACCAAAATAACTTTAAGATCACAGTTATAAACATTAAATTAAAAATAAATAAAACCAAGAGTTCACAGAAAAAAATTATAAATGTTCCAATAAACATATGAAAAGATGTTCAAATTTATACATAACTAAAGAAGTACAAATCCTAAACTTAAAAATTCTAGTTTCTACCTAAGAAAAAATCAGTAAACATGATAGTCTGTGTGAACAGAGTAAAGTACAGGAAAAAAAGACATTCCCAAATACTGTTTGGTGGGATATAAATTAGAGAACTATTTGGCATCACCTATGAAAATTTCAAAATCATTAAGTAATTCCATTTTTAGAAATCTACTCTATGGATAAATAGAACAAGGAAGCAATAACATCTATGGTGAATAATGATAATAATTATAGCACTATTTATGACACAAAACCATGGAAAATAACCTACCAGATGAACAATTGGAAGACTGGTTGAATAAACTGTGGGACTTCCAAACAATAAATTACACGAGAGTCATAAAGAAGAATGGGGTAGAGAGAAATGGGCTGATATGCAAAGGTGCCAAAAATGTCATGTTTAGGGAAAGAAATTATAGAACAATATTCTAAAAGCAGCTATTTGCATAAAGAAAATATAGATCTAGTATGGCTGACATCCAGATCCATTGTCACAGGGCCTGTTCCTCAACTCCAGGGGTTAGGTTTCAATGATCTAGGGTGGGGAGGGGCCTTAAGCTTTCCTAACACCACCACAGTCACCGCATTTGCTTTAATGACAGAAATATGCCACATAACCTGATCAGTGGACTGACGTGGCCTATAGGAGTGGTAGGTGTGGGTGGAATATCGTGGCCTATAGGAGTGGTAGGTGTGGGTAGAATACTTTATATATGACCCCCTTTTATATTGTTAATTGAAGTATATTTGACACACTGTTACATTAGTTTCAGGTGTGCAATGTAGCGATCAGACAGGTCTATGTTATACTATGCTTACCATAAATGTAGCTATCATCTCTCACCATAAAATACTATTGCAATACCACTAACTATATTGCTTATGCTGTAACTTCTAGTCCCCTGATTTTTTCATTCCATAACTGGAAGCCTGTACTTCTCACTCCCCTTCACCCGTTTTTCCCATCCTACTACCCCTCTCTCCTCCGGAAACCACCAGTTTGTTCTCTGTATTTATGTGTCTGCTTCTGCTGTTTGTTTGTGCATTTGTTTTTTAGATTCCACATATAAAAGAAATCTACAGTATTTGTCTTTTTCTGACTTATTTCACTTAGCTAATACCCTGTAGGTCCATCTATGGTGTTGCAAAGGGCAAGATCTCATACCTTTTTATGACTAAGTAATATTCCAATGTGTATGTGTATACACAGCACTTCTTCCTTACTCATTTATCTACTGATGGACAATGAGGTTGCTTGTAGTAAATAACATTGCAATAAACATAGATAGAGCACATATCATTTTGAATCAGTCTTTTTATTTTCTTTGGGTAAATATCCAGTAGTGAAATTATTAAGTTGTATGGTATTTCTATTTTTAATTTTTTGAGGAGTCTCCCTACTGTTTTCCGCAGTGGCTGCACCAATTTGCATTGCCACCAACAGTACACAAGGGTTCCTTTTTCTCCACATCCTTGTCAACACTTGTTATCTATCTTTTTGATACTAGCCATTCTGACAGGTGTAAGATGATATCTCATGGTTTTGATTTGCATTTCCCTGATGATGAGTGACATAGAGCATCTTTTCATGCATCTGTTGGTTATCCATATGTCTTCTTTAGAAAAAAAGTCTATTCAGATCCTCTGCCCATTTTTTAACTATTTGTTTGGGGGTTTTTTGTGTTGAGTTGCACTTCTGTATTGTATATATACCTTACATGCAAATACACACACGTACATGCACACACATGCACATGTGCATGCACATATGTCCATGGTTTTATAAATATAAAAATTATATTTAATCTGTGATTTGAAACAAATCAGCTTTTAACAAAGTGGCATAAGTCCAGTCTCACTGATGTCCTTACCCCAGAGGAAACAAACTAAACCGCCTGCAGAAACCAGATAGGTATCACATACGTGAGGAGTTGCACCTCATAAGAAACACGAAAGCGCAAACCTGATGAGAAAAACTTAAGTTTGCCTTCGAGTATGGAAAACAAAGCAGAAAGGAGCTCTGGTGAGACAGTGACTATAAACTCCACTGAAAAGCAAAACCTTCTACTTAGTAGCTATAGCCTATTGTTACCATGTATTATTTGCCAGACCAAATAATTGTTTGGGGACCAAAAAAAAAAAAAAAAAAAAAAATCTGAGAATTTTTCTATGAACTCTCCCTAATTTAAATATTGGCAATGTTTCAAAATTCCTTAAAATACTGACCTGGACAAAACAAACAAACAAACAAACACAAAAGAGGTCTATAGATACAATGAGATACTAGTATGCAAACTCATATTCTCAAAGTCCTGTGAGAAAATGGGGGAGGGGGAGATTGTTGTTTTTTGTTTTGTCTTTACTTCTTACAGATATCATTCCATCATTATTCTTGGTGTATGAAAACTCTAATCCATATTAAACCACACAGTAACAACATTCAATAAAATTGTCAAACAGTAAAAAGAAATAAAATTATTTTGGAAAATTACTGTTGAAAAAAAGATATAAACTCTGAGAGGTTAAATAAATGTAATAATTTTCTTGTTAATGTGAGTTTAATATCTTAAAAACACACTTTAGATTTATTTAAGGTTTAAGTTTAAAAAATCATTCCTAAGAACTTTCATAAGATATGTACAAATGTCCTATTTACTAAGAATTCAACAGAAACAGGATTATAGCATTATATTACTTTAACTAAATATCTTGACTTCCCTCAAGGTCAGCCCTATAGCTTCTGGTACAGAAATACACATTCCACTTTGAAATCACTGTGGCTCAAAAAAGAAAATGCCTGAGGATACAGCAGGCTCATCATGCCCATGCCCTCTCCTACTACACTCATCTTTCTTAATATTTTGCTTGAATTTATAGGATATTTAAAAACTAGGTCAAATTCTTAGTAACCAAAGAACATAAAATAAAGTTAGTACAGCAACTAGCATTCTGTACAGATATAAAATGCTATAAATATTATCAGATTTGATCTCTACATTGATGTTTTTAATACTTTTACAAAGGAAGAAACGGAGACACAGATAAATATGTAAGTTGTCCAAGGTCAAGAACGTACAAGCAATAGAAATGAAATATCATTCATCGCAAGAGGTACTTAGTAAAAAGACAAAAATCTTAAGTTAAATGTCACATTTTCTTTTTAAACGAAGTCCTTAAAGTTTCATTCACAAGGCTATTAATTTTTTTAATTAAGAGAATCAGCTTAGTCTCTAGAAGTAAAGAGTAGGTTATATCCCAATCCTGTTACACACCTTGAACAAGTAACTTAACCTCCCTTTTCCTTAATTTCTTCCCCTTTTAAATTGGGGAAAGGAATCAATGAAATCGCACCGGGAGCCATCCTCACAGTAGCAAGTGCTTAGTAATCGTTGATTGCAACTTTTCTCCACCTCAATGAGATGTAATTATTTACATTTTAATACACATGTTAATTATTAGCAAACATTAAGGATTTTTTCCCTCAAATTCTAAAAGCATTTGAGAATCTTCACTATTTTTTACTGCTATGAAAAATTACAAATACAGGCATACTAACACATAACATATACTAAGTACTCCATATGGGTTTGAATGCATGGATTATGGAAAGTCTGGGGAAAAATTAAGTAGATTGGATTGACTTGCGGCGGGGAGGAAATAGTTATTTTACAGAAGGAGCAAGAAATAAATTTAGAAAAAAAATGAAACAAACTGAAATCTTTGCTCTCCTGGAAGATAGTTCATCCTAGATCAGTACTGAATTTCTAATTTCAGGCAGAGTTGTGAACATAGAAGATAAGTCAAGGGAGATGGATCATACCTTATCTAGAAATGTCTAGGATGTAGAATCCTTTCTCAAGTGTTTCTGAGTGGTCCTGAAACCTAACGAACCCAGGGGGGAAATTCCTTCCCTGCTAGCTTCGTTTTCAAGATTTTAGATTGTTGTTTGCTTCCTAGAAGAGACCTGGATTAGAGGCAAGAAAAAGCACAGAACTAAAAGCTAGAGAGGTATTTTTAATAGCTAAAAAGGGGCAAATGAGGTGAAAAGAAAGAAGGATTGTATTTTTGAAAGAAAAAAATAGCTTTTTGAATCAACCTTTAAGTAGACTTCAAGGTGTTTGGCAGAAAGTTCCTTCTCAGGTGAAAACTATCCAGAATATGAAAAATTATCCATATAGGAAGACTTAGGCATGTGAGACTTCAAAGCAAAGAGTTTATTATGTCTTTTAATTAAGGATAAAAATTCCATAGCCACAAAAAACACAATGTTTTTATTACAGAATAAAAATCTGTATTTTTTTCTGCTAATAAGCTGCTATTATTAGCTATGTAACTGCTAATAATTCAGTTACATAAAACAAAATCCTTCCCTTTAGAAGTCCATCAATCCAACTGAAGAGTGTTCCACTCATTACAGGAGAGGGCTGGGATCAGCGACCACTGACAGAAGCATAAGAAAAACAACAGAAGTCACTAGTGGAAAAGGAGAGTAGAGAAGGCTTTTAGGGAGTAGTATATACTGGTATTGGTGCTGTATCTTCAAAGAGCAGTATATTCTGAAAGCCAGAGAGCTGACAGAGAAGAACATCACATGTGTAAGAACTAGGAAGTCCTTGCTAATATGACGACTAATAGCTGTTGTAGCCAGAGCAAGAGAATGGAAAGGGATCTAGCAGCCAATCAGGATGGAGAAAACGGTTTTTAGCTAGAGAATAAAATGAAAACCCTGGAAGACTTTACAAAGGAGTTAAGTGATATGATCAAATACAGGTTTTAAAGGGAGCAGTTTCAAGGATGAATTTTGGTAGGCAGAGTCCGTAGGTACATGAAATCTTTATTAAAATAGACTGAATATTAAAGGCACAGGGCTTTGTAGACGCTTCTGTTATACAAGGCTGATCAATGAAAAGAACTTTAAAATTGGTATTATACTACCTGTGGTTTCTTATTTTTAAATGTTGTTCCTTATTTTTAAATGTTTAAAATGTCATTAATCAACAAATGTGTAAATTTCCAGAAATTTCCATTTAAAATCTCAGTCACACTTATGGGGCACCTGGGGGCTCAGTCAGTTAAGTGTCTGACTCTTGATTTCAGCTCAGGTCATGATCTCACAGTTCCTGAGTTCAAGCCCTGTGACAGTGCAGAGCCTGCTTGGGATTCTGTCTCTCTCTCCCTCTATTTGTGCCCCTCCCCTGCTCATGTGTGCTCTCTCGCTCTCGCTCTTCTCTCAAAATAAATGAAATTAATGAATTTTAAAAAATAAAATCTCAGTCACACTTCGAATCTCTCTTCAGTTTAGTGTATGCTCAACTTCATCTATCAGGAAACACTAGATGATGTTTAAGTAAAGGTGAGGAATAAGGAGTGGTGAAACCCATCCATTCATTCCATATGTATTACTGAAAATCTACTATATATCCAGTGCTATGCTAGTCACTACAAACACAGAGATGAAAGACATCACAAAGCCCATGACTTCAAGATACTGTTTGGTATGTGTATATGCAAACAGTAAAGCAAAAAGCAAAGAGTGGGAAAATGTTGCATAAGTCACTCGTAAAGGCTTATAACCAGAAAACAAAAGTAGTTAGAATATATTCCATAAAGGCAGGGAAAATTATGTTTTGCTTAATGATGTAACCAAGCACCTAACATACTAGCACACAGTAAGCACTCAGTGAACAAATATTGAGTGAGCACTTATTACTTGTTACATTGTAGCTAAGCAATGGTGACAGGATGGTTAGATTTAGGTTTAAGATTAGAATTATTATGCTGGGATTTGAATCCCAGTCCTATCTCTTACCAGCTATAACTAAGACTAAATTTCCTAATCTAAGAATAGTAACAGAACCTACTTCATAAGGTTGCTTTGATAATCAAGTGAGATAATGTATCTAAAAATGCTTAGCATGGTACCTTTGCATGAAATAAACATACCACTAGGATAATAAATGTATTAAATATGATTGCTGCATTTGATATCAACAGTAAAAATCTTAAAATATAAGACAGTTCCAATGCACTGTAACTGTACTATATTCCCTGATTCACTCAGTCCCACTGGCCCTCCAGGCTCTGTACACACCTATGACTGGCCTTATGGAGGATGTGGGTTGCAAAGCCACTACTGGTAGAGGTCAGATTTTACAACACAGAGGAATAAAGGCCTCATGGGACCAACTTTGACCAGTAAGATATAGAAAATGGGAAAGAGTCCCCACAGAAATTCTTTACCCTTCCTCCTGAAGGTCCTGTGTAACCAAACAACCAGCTTTGTAAGGAAATACATTATCTCACATAATCTGACTCATCAACTTGGTGCTATATCAAGATCAAACATATGGAACCACAAAAGTAAATAGCAAAACCAGGGGATGTGATGACCCAATAAAGACACCAACTGCTGCCAGGAGCCAACACACATCCCCCTCTGCAGTCAGCGCTATTTAAGATGAATGCAAACCATTCTGTGCGTTAGAACTGATCAAAAGTGAGTGGACGGCAATGACTTCCCATCATCTCACTTCTACTCAAACTGATAGCATCACGCATGTCTGTGGTTTTTATTCAAGTAGTTTTTCTCACTGTTATAATCCTTACCAATGCCTATTTTCATGAGAATTGGGACTAGATGGTAATTAAAATAATTATTTCACGTATGGAATAGGCCTAAGACTATGAGTGGTATGGACCACCTACCATGTGCCAGGGATGATGGCATACCACAAAAGACAGACTTTAAAAATAAAAGATTAGGTTCAATTGCTAGGCCCATTAGCAAACTGATCTTAGGTTTTTTTCTTCATGATCTTAGAGTTTCAGCTTGCCCATTAATAAAGTAGAAAAATAATACCATTGATATCAGGGATGTGCTTCTGTACAGTTGACCTTTGAACAACACAGGTTTGAACTGTGTGGGTCCATTTACACTGCTGATTTTTTTCAATAAATACAGTACAGTGCTGTAAATATATTTTCTCTATGATTTTCTTAATAACATTTCTTTTCACTAGCTTACTTTATTACAAAAATACTGTATATAATATATGCAAGATACATGATACATGTTAATAGACTTTATATTATTGGTGAAGCTTTCAGGTGACAGTAGGCTATTTTGGGGAGTCAAAATAGTTACATTTTGGGGAGTCAAAATTTATATGCTGATTTTCAACTGTGCAGAGGGTTGGTGCCCCTAATACCTGTATTGTTCAAGCATCAATTGGCTAACTAATGCACCAAAAATAAATTATTTAATGGCATGTCTCATATTTCTTTTTTAAGAAAAAATAAATGAAGGGATTTCTAAGTTGAAAAAGAGATCAAACTTTTCAAAAAATGAAATAGTTCTATCATGCTAATTATAATACAATCTAAATATTTATTCATTTACAAGCCAGCATTAAGTGTGTTATTAATTTTAACCTTTTAAAAAAATCTTATTCATTTCATACCATATCTAAAACACAATCTAATGCACCAAGCCAATCCAATAAATACATCCTCAGATCACATTTAAGGACAAATGGTCGATCCCTTATTTTCTGATGTTATAGAATAAAAGCTATGTAAATGACAGTTTTGCTCTTTCTTGACCTAAAGTTAAGTGTAATTTGGCTACTTTGAGTTTCAAATTAATAAAGTAGATGTAGAAAATTATGATTATAGAGAAGTCATTAAATCTTTCTTTTGGGGGAGGGGGAGAATGAGATCATTCCAAAACTGTTAGAAAAAATTAACTTTTAAAATTTAGAGTTGCTACTATTTAAAATAGTGTTCTAAAGGCAAACAGTGGTTGCTGTTTATTGAATGTTCTCTCCTAATTCTGGTTCTGGGCCATAGAGGTGAAGGGTTAGGGGAAGTTATTGCTGAGATCCTCCCAATTTTAATTGTACAAAACCCAAAACACGAAATGTTCTTATTCAATTGATGAAGAGCTAGAAATATCTGCTTAGTGGTATTACTTAGCCTTATACAACTCCCTATTTATTTTAATAATAAAGTACTTATCTCTAGAATTCTGCATTTAGGATAATGGAAATGATATTTAATGCCGTAACTTAAAGAACCTCGATATAGCCATTAATGTAAACATATTTTCACTTCTTAACAGATTAATTAATTAGAATGAATTAACAAAATGTAGCTAGAAATTAATTTTAATCACTGTGCCTTGTCTCTTGGTCACAAACAAATTAATAATATATTGCCCTTGCATTTTACCAAGGTATGATTAATGGTCAATATTAAAATTTCTGGGGTTTTCTGGCAATGTGAAAACCTGACTGCCTAACTAGAAAAAAAAGAATCATCTGAATGTAATAAATCAGCATTACCGAAGGTAAGCCCTGTGAGACGGCCCATCTGGTCAGGCCTGGAAGTGTCAAGTGTTGTCCCACGCGCTGGAGCAGCCAGCCTCTTTATCAGCCACTCTCTTTCCAGTCACGCTCCTGTTCACGTCTTTGCTACATGCTCTGCTGATTACCTTGGAAAAGGGCAATGCTGTAACTGTTCAACTGACCTTTCAGTTTATTTTCTCTCGTGTAATATGAAACATGAGCTAACACAGTCTTAGTCTACTGATTTCTAGGAAGAAATCTAACTTAATGTTTCAACCAGTCTTGGCTCAAATAACATTCTGTTCTGTGGGCAGGTTTCTCTTTTTGGAAAAAGGATATGGTGAAGACCACGGGTCTGGGTTAGAGAGAGAGGGGCTTTAGGCCCTTTGTGATGTAGACCATAATCTACACAATAGCTATGCTCCTGAGAACATAAGGCCAACTAATCTGCTGAGAAGCAATTCCAGTCTTCCAAGTCACCACCAGAATCTTCTTTTTCATGGGATTCACTGTATCAATAAATGGTTTAAAAGCAATGATGACAATGTCTTTTCATCTCTTAATATTGAATGTCACTGTTACACAAACACTGTCAAAAACTCTTTACTCACCAAAACAGAGAGGGAGGTTAAGGAGTCAAAAGACACAAGTTCTAAACGAATTCTAAGGCATTAGCCATGTGAACCTCAGGAAGATAACCACCCAAAGCTTTAGATTCCTCTTCCGTAAAATTACAGAAGCTGAACGGAAAAGTCCCATCCAGGTCTAAGAACCTGTAATCCATGCTCTAATCTCCTCCAATTCAACATTGGGTCCTAATTCCAACCAAGAAAGGAAAAAATACACTTCATTACAAAGGTTATTTGGACATCTTCCACATACACCAAAAGGGTATATTTTACCATGCACAAGAGATTGTTATAATTAAGAGTGATATAAATGGTCAAAAATAAAATCACCAGAAAATGCACATGAAAAAAATAAAACTGGTCCTATTTAAACTGACTAAATAAATCCACAAAACATTTTTTTCTATTTTACTTTTTAAGGACTAAAAGAGAGCAGAAATCACACTGGTGCTGATTTGAATTGCCCAGAAAACTTTATCTGGGGAGTGGGTGTACCTGTCACAATGAACCTGAGTTAACCAAGTGAAGCAAAATATGCAAAAAGTACTATTTATACCCCTGATATAGGTTTCAAACTGGATGGTTATTATATCAATTGTAAGATAAAAACTAACAAAACACTAATTTTTTTTTTTACTTAAAAAACTGCCAAAGATCAGAAAGGTTAAAAACTGGCACTTGGCAAATCAACAAACCCAATCGCACCCTTGAACTTATTAAATACAGCCAGACAGCCATGAACTTTATTCTTGTGAATGTTTTTAATATTAGAAACAGGATAAATGAATCAATTTTCACTTTGACAATGGCATAGAACACACGATATTAATATATATCAAAGAATCCAAGGAGATATATATATATCTCCAACAAAAAAATCCACATCTTTTGGGCTAAATAGCCATGAAATATCAAAGGTCTATCAAATACCGACAGTTCTTTGCCTTTACTGAAGGAGACAAAGGTTTCCAAATTCTGTCAGCTATAAAACCAAAAGATCAAAGAGCGTTCACAGTGCCTTCCAACATATTGGCAAGATCTCTTTTAAGTTAAAAATCAAAATTTTTATCTATCCATCTATCTGTATATGTATATATAAATATATTGTGTGTATCATAAATGCTTATATATATTTGTGTATTATATATAATGCATACTCACAAGTACACAAATTTCTTTTTTTACATCTGATGACCTAAAACAGACTGAACAGAATAGAACTGAAAGTATGGTACACTTTGACGAGTAGTGGTCTGCTGTACTGTTTACGTGTCTCAGTTTATTATTTCTCCAAAATTACATATTTTATTCTTTTAAAGATTTCTAATTTGAGATTAAGTATTTAATCTTTACTGAACAACATTACTCTGTAGGTTTTATAATGAAGTATGAATGTAAAATAACATTTATAAATTTTACTTACCAAACTACCAAGAGCCCCTGTACCAAATTAAACTCCTATAACCATATATATTTATAAATAAAACCATATAAATTAAACCACTGTAAGCAGATCTGAAATAAAACCCAACATTAAATTCCATTTAAATACAATTAAATCTGTTTGCTAAAAATGCCACCCTGAAGCTTAATTTGGTAGCTTATCTGACGTCGGTAAAATGGAAACTGACTTCATCTAGGACTTTTATTGCTTCTGGGGCACTGTTTTCCAGTTTGGTGTTCCTAAAATGCTCTTGCCAGATTGCAAAGTTGTACTTAAAATTAATGTGGCCTATTCATAATCAAAACTACTGGAACTGTGAACTCACACAGATTGCTCACTGTTCATAGGCCAACCAGTCCCAAGCCTGGCTTCACAAAGAGCTCTGCCCAAACTGTCCCAAAGGTATAATCATACAGTTTCATATATTTCTCTGCTGCCATTTTTCTTCACCGGATTATGGGTACCATAAAGCCAAGGATCATCTTTTGTTTAATTTTACATCCTCAACATCTAGTATAGCACCCGTTAAGGAAGAGGGACTGAACAAATAGTTCCCTCAATATGTTTCACCATGGAGCATTTATAATCACAGACAACATCTTAACAACCTGGGGAGATTTCAATGATAACTGCTACTTATTACTGAGCACTTACTATGTACCTAGAATTGTGCTAAGTTCTCTACAAACAGTAATTCATTTAATTCTCTCAATTCTATGTGTTGATAATTCTACATTACACAAATGAAGAAGAATCCAAGGATCAGAGACTAAGCAATGTGATCAAGATCACTCAGCAAGTTATTGCAAGAACCAGAATTTAAGTTTGTAATTTTAATTCAAGTATAGTTACCATACAGTATTATATTAGTTTCAGGTGTATTTTACTATATGGTGGTTCAACAATTCCATACATTACTCAGTGCCCATCATGATAAGTGTGCTCTTTACTCTCCATCACCTATTTCCCCCATCTCCCACCCATCTCCCTCTGCTAACCATCTGTTTGTTCTCTTAAGAGTCTGTTTCTGGGTTTCTCTCTCTCTCCCCCTCTCCACCTCCCTCTCCTTCTCCTCTCTCTCTCTTTTTTCCCTTTTCTCATTTATTTTGTTCCCAAAGTACCACAAATGAATGAAATCATATGGTATTAGTGTCAGAACTAGATTTTTAAAAGATCTATTTAATTCTATGTTAAGGTACCTTTAAAAAGTCATCATCATAATACAATAGTCCCCCTTTATACACAGTTCCATTTTCCATGGGTTTCAGTTACCTGCTTGTTAATCATAGTCTAGATGATGCTCTTTCTGACTTCAGGAAATCAACAACCTACCACTATGTCACAATGCCTACATCATTCACCTCACTTCCATCTCATTATGTAGGCATTTTATCATCTCATATCATACAGGAAGAAAGAAGGGTGAGTACAATACAGTAAAATATTTTGAGAGACCACATTCACATAACTTTTATTAAAGTATATTGTTATAATTGTTCTATTTTATCATTAGCTATTGTTATTAATCTCTCACTGTGCCCAGATTATAAATTTAACTTTATCACAGGTATGTATGTATAGGAAAAAGCATGATATATATAGAGTTCAGTACTATCTGCAGTTTCAGGCATCCACTGGGGTTCTTGGGACATATCCCCAGCAGATAAGGGAAGACGACTATAATGATTTATAACAGTGGTTAATTTTTGGCTGTACATGCAATTCAATTTCAAATTCTCTATAAGAATTCCCAAAGTTCATGTGGAATAATTTAGCTGTAAGGATTAATATTCATACATAATATCTTCAAATTTTTGAGCATCCCCCATGCAAATCACAGGTAAGGTTTTACTGAATATGTATGCTACATCACACATAAAATATAAGTGTTAAATCTATATTTATTGACATAAAAAGATATTCATAGTACACTGTTAGACAAAAAAATAATAAAGGTTAAAAGGTCTTTTGTTGTTTAATTATAAATGCATAGAAAAGTATCTCTCAAGATTATACATCAAAATGTTAACCATGGCCTGGTGTGATTCCATCCTGCACAGCTGTTCTGTGGAACAGTAGTCGTTTCTCTCTGTCCGCCTTCTCTCCCCCCTAAGTGCGCGCCCACCACCTCATGGAAGATTCGATGGACATGGACATGAGCCCCCTGAGGCCCCAGAACTATCTTTTTGGTTGTGAACTAAAAGCCGACAAAGATTATTACTTTAAAGTGGATAATGATTGGGGCGCCTGGGTGGCTCAGTCGGTTGAGCGTCCGGCTTTAGCTCAGGTCATGATCTCACGGTTCGTGGGTTCGAGCCCCGCGTCAGGCTCTGTGCTGACAGCTGGCTCAGAGCCTGGAGCCTGTCTTCAGACTCTGTGTCTCCCTCTTTCTCTGACCCTCCCCTGCTCACACTGTCTCACTCTCTCTCTCTCAAAAATAAATAAAACATTAAAAAAATTAAAAAAAAATAAAGTGGATAATGATGAAAACCAACACCAGTTATCATTAAGAACGGTCAGTTTAGGGGCTGGTGCAAAGGATGAATTGCACATTGTTGAAGCAGAGGCAATGAATTACGAAGGCAGTCCAACTAAAGTCACACTGGCAACTTTGAAAATGTCTGTACAGCCAACAGTTTCCCTTCGGGGCTTTGAAATAACACCACCTGTGGTCTTACGGTTGAAATGTGGATCAGGGCCTGTGCATATTAGTGGACAGCACTTAGTAGCCATGGAGGAAGATGCAGAGTCAGAAGAGGAAGAGGAAGAGGATGTGAAGCTCCTTAGTATATCTGGAAAGCGTTCTGCCCCTGGAAGTGGTAGCAAGTTTCCACAGAAAAAAGTAAAACTTGCTGCTGATGAAGATGATGAAGATGATAATGATGATGATGATGATTATGATGATGATTTTGATGATGAGGAAGCTGAAGAAAAAGCTCCAGTAAAGAAAGCTACACGAGATACTCTAGCCAAAAATGCACAAAAATCTAACCAGAATGGAAAAGACTCAAAACCATCAACAAGGTCAAGAATCAAAAGGTCAAGAATCTTTCAAAAAACAGGAAAAGACTCCCAAAACACCAAAAGGACCTAGTTCTGTAGAAGACATTAAAGCAAAAACGCAAGCAAGTATAGAAAAAGGTGGTTCTCTTCCTAAAGTGGAAGCCAGGTTCATCAATTATGTGAAGGATTGCTTCCGGACCGACCAAGAGGCTATTCAAGATCTCTGGCAGTGGAGGAAGTCTCTTTAAGAAAACAGTTTAAACAGTTTGTTAAAATTTTCCGTCTTCTTTCATTTCTGTAACAGTTGATATCTGGCTGTCCTTTTTATAATGCAGAGCGAGAACTTTCCCTACCATGTCTGATAAATGTTGTCCAGGTTCCATTGCCAAGAATGTGTTGTCCAAAATGCCTGTTTAGTTTTTAAAGATGGAACTCCACCTTTTGCTTGGTTTTAAGTATGTATAGAGTGTTATGATAGGACATAGTAGTAGTGGTGGTCAGACAAATGGAAATGATGGGGAGACAAAAATATACATGTGTAATAAACTCAGTATTTTAATAAAGTAAAAAAAAATGTTAACCATGATCTCAGAGTAATGAAGATATGAATATTTTTCTATATTTTTGTCTTAATTTGTCTATTTTTCCTACTATAAGAATGCAAAGACAATAGAATATGAAGTAAATTATAAAAGACCTACAATATAATTATTAAAGTTTATTGCTCAAAAAAATTTTAAAGTTCCAAGGTAGAGCATATTTCATTTAATTGTCTAATTTAACAAAAGTTTAAAAGAGTACTTGTTGAACAGCAAGTGAGGAAGAAACAGGGAAGACAACCAAATAAT
The DNA here is from genome assembly GCA_028646485.1 of Cryptoprocta ferox. Taxonomy (NCBI): domain Eukaryota; kingdom Metazoa; phylum Chordata; class Mammalia; order Carnivora; family Eupleridae; genus Cryptoprocta; species Cryptoprocta ferox. Next base: position 32,714,976 of record CM053573.1, read on the forward strand.
GAAAACATACATCTCATTAGCTCTACTATTCAAATCATTATAATAGAAGGCATAACTCTCCTAAGTCAATAATATCATCTGCAACCACAGATCACTCTGCTGAAATGTAATATATTAAGCCCTTTAAAGCCTTAAAGTAAATTGTTCTGCCTATACACATTTCCCCACCTCACTGTAATCCATTTATTAATTCTCCTACTTTATGTCTGCAATACCTAATCAAGTGCCTAACAACAGCAGGCACTCCTCAATGAAATATCTCATGAGCTAACAACAACAACAAAAAAGCATAAAAAACAAAAAAAAAAGAACTAAATATGATGCCTGTCTTAAAGGAAATTCAACTTGGTAGGGCTCCCCAGTATTATTATATATATGCTTATCTATATAATATGTATGCATATAATATATATAATATGCTTATATATATAATGCAGTATCATATATATATATATATATATATATGCTTATATAGCATCATTTCCTCAAGGATATAACCTACCACAAACTTCTTGATACTTCCTTACTCACTCTCGAAATGTCAATCTCACCCACAGCAGAAACTGACACACATTCTCTCTATTAAATAAAACTAATGATTTTAAAAAAAAGAAGACTGCACTATCAAAGGTGCTATATTTAAATAGAAACCACCACCTGTAGAACAATAGAATAAACGATTCAATTTTATCCGCTTATTTTTTTCTTTAAAAACAGTGCAATACATCTTAAATTACTTCACTGCTTGTGCACAGACAGTTCCAGTGATAGATCTATTTTATTATTGTTTGCTTCAATACCTATTTCCCTCCTTTCTTCTTACTTCCAGCAACATTCTCAAAACCACGCTTACAAACAATAAATACTAAAAGCAGTGGCACTGAAGCATGACATACACATTCTCTTCTAAGACTGGTTACCATCAGAGCACAAAAGTCCCGCTCTGCACCCTCAAGAGTAACATTATTTCTATTTTAAAACCCCAGAGAAGACAGAGGCAGCCACGTAATTATGTATCTGCAGCCACTCTATCTGCCCTGCCTCCTGTCTATACACAGTGTGCAGTACTATGAAAAAGCATTGGTCGATCGGTTGCTCTTACAAATCAACTCTAAAATCAAAGTCTGAGCTTTGGTTGTGCGTTCGCTTATTGTGCTTTGTTTTATTTCTCATCCCTGGAAAACACTAGGTTTCAAGTTCTTTCCCTTTAACTTGCTACTAGAATGAACACCTAAACAATAATTGTACCCCATCAAGAACTGGGCAGTTCAACAACTGCTGAGAAAAGTATGTTTGACATTTTTCTCCACAAGACTCCATTCTCGATTCCTGTACTGGTTCGGTGAACACGGCTATAATTGAGAGAAGTCCAAATGCAAGGAAAAGATTCATCTCACAGGAAATATATTGTGTATATATTTAAAATATTTTATACAAATAAGTTTAAATGAAACGATTTGTTTCCAAATTCACAGGAAAAATAGTATTTGCCAGCATTTTCTTATTAACATTCTAAATTTAAACGATGAAAATGCTTCCAAGTATGATAATAAGTAAATTATGATCCTGTTCACTAATTATTTCCTACAATTTTATGGTATTGAGACAGGACTTAAAATCTATCATCTTTAATCAAAAATCTCCCACTCTCCAAGATCTTTAGTCAATAAAATAATCACAGATTTTCAGGACAGAGAAATGTTTTCTCTCATTCAAGGAGGAAACAAATTTTAAAAAGCGAAAAGCCTCAACCAATTACAAAATAAGCATTCCAAAGTTCTATGTCCAGTCTCCCCAGCTCCTCTACAGAATGCCAAAATGCCTTTGTACTCTTAACACCCTATTAGCAAACAGTGCTTTAATGATTTCACATGTGCACATGAAAATGTGGTGTCTTCCACTGGGGGGGGGGGAGGGTGGAATTCATTCATCAGAAGCAAAAATTAATTTTTCTGAAAGTATAAAATACAAATTTAAAACACTGTAAAACCAAATAGTAAAACCGATTTTAGATATTTGTGTCACATAAATTCTCTAAAGCCAATGAATGCATTTGAACTTATATATAATTCCCAAAACATGTGTTTCTGTAAGTGTTGTCCCTCCTGCATCCCACTCAACTAGGGTGCTTACCACAATCGAGATTTTTGAGATGCTTGCTAAAATGTCTGTTAACTAAACCTGATTTCTGGAGATGAGGCCCACAAATAGCCTTCTAAACAAAACTTTTCCACATCACTACTATGCATATCAATCTGTTTTAAATGCTAACTGATGGGTACATTGTTTCTTAAATAAGCTTACTTAAACTGATAATCAAGAAGATATATTTTTGCCTTTTTAAAAGAATAAAATATATTAATAACCCAATTTTACCCAATGTCCCAATTTTGGAAAAATTCAAACACATTTATTTTTCATAAGATCATATTTCTCCTTTCAGGGCAAGTCTCTAACAATACATCCCCCTTCAGGATATTTTTTTGTACTAAAAATGATCTTGAGAGTCTCCTGAGACACATCAGCCTTGAGAGTATATATGAGAAATACCCCTTCTCTAAAGTAGGCCTTTAGTTCCTTTTTAAGAAAAATAAGGTGTTCATTTCTGGACAGGAAGAGCCAGAGATCACTCAAAGAGTTATATACAGAAGTTGCTAAGCAACATTGGGCTTTACATGAATTGTGTTTCAAGTCTGTACCAACAAAGGGATTACTCCAAATGCCCCAGCAATACTTCCCAGAGCTTACGATGTGCACTTACCTTTGGGCACCAAATAAAGTAATGTTGCCAGCTAAGATATATGGCCCTATCTTGGTGACTTTGGGAAGGAGTGACAAGGGAGAGAAATATCAGTGAAGAGATTTTAGTCCCTTTTGCTCTCCTCCCTAAGGCAGAAATGATGCCTATGGGCAATCCAAATCAACCAAATTACCAAATTGAGGCAGTTCAATGGGCAAGGTACTTGGTATTTTTTAATGAAAATATGAAAATATAAACTCGCTTAATTCCTAGGTAAAATTACCTTCAAATAGGAATTATTCTCTTCCCTTGATGCAATATATGTAACATCTTCTGAAAAGAGACTAACAGACCTTACCGTTATTTGAGAACAAAAGTCACAGGTGATAAATCTATCCATGAAAACAGGAAAAAAATCATTAATTATGTTGTGAGTGTTAGAGGATCTTTAAGCCAATAAATGGGAAATTGATCAAGGTAATCCCAGAACAACAAACTATATTTTATGAAGTATTATCGGGGCGCCTGGGTGGCTCAGTCAGTTAAGCTTCCGACTTTGGCTCAAGTCATGATCTCACAGTTTGTGGGTTTGAGCCCCACATCGGGCTCTGTGCTGACAGCTCGGGGTCTGGAGCCTATTTCGGATTCTGTGTCTCCCTCTCTCTCTGCCCCTCCCCTGCTCATTTTCTGTCTCTCTCTGTCTCAAAAATAAATAAACACTAAAAAAAATTTTATAAAGTGTTATCAATCCAGACATGTTAACTTGCTATACTTATATGTTGACAAATAGATAATTTTCAATCCCCTGCCATTGAGCAATCATCGCTTAATATAAACACAAATATCTCAATGCAATTCTTCATATGATAAGAAACTTTAACAACAATTTTCAAGCTGAAGTACAAAAGAGAATATGAATGTCATTATAAAGTAAGACTCCCAGCAAAAATAGGAAAAAAGTAGGCAGTATATTTTTAAGCTCCTTTTGGAAGATAAATTCATGCTGAATAAATTGAAGTGACATTTGGTTTCTCATAATTCCAGCCTGTCCTGATGGCCTCCAAAGAAACAGATTCTTAAATGTAGACTTCTTTTTTTTCCACTAAAACTGACACCTCGCCAGAATTGTCAAGAAAAAGATTATTTTTAAAGATTTTCATATTATGATTATTTAGAATATTTACTAATTATATAGAATTATGAATTAACCTCCCAAGTACCACAGAGTCACCAATAAAAAATTAGTCGCCTGCCAGTACCTAGTTTGTATACAGTTTGGCTGTTAAATCATAAACATTATAAAACATTGAAAACGAACTGAAAGATATAGTACTGAGGGGAAAAAAAGGATGATATGAAAGCTTTCTGAACTTAAGAGGTCTCACTGAGGAAGAATCTGCCATTTAAATATATATACACACATACATATACACACATACATATAGAAATAAAAACATCCTGGCATCCTAAGGATAGCTAAATGTATTGAAAGTGATTTGAACAAGTAAAAAACAATACAAAATTTAGTAATAATGGAGTAGGAACTCCTTAGGTGGGGTTGAGGAAGAACTATAATAGTGCTAGAGAAATTGATTTATTCCAATTATACTCATAGGCTTTCTAATTACCTTGCCCAAAGATCTATTTCAACATAGAAAATGAAAATAATATTAAACCACATCATCTAATGTTTCCTTTGAATAGCAGAAACAGGCAGGTATTAAGAGAAAGGAAACTAGAAACAGTAAATCTGGCTAGCAATGAATCACCAGTCTAGTCTGGAGCCAACCTTCTTAGTTTAGCCATAGTTTGCAACGAAATATAGGACTGAAATACCTCCTAATTATTACTTGGCCATGTTGGAGGGTTGGTGGAGAAAGGAAAGAAAAAAAAGAAACGTGTGCCTCACCAAAAAAAAAAAAAAAAAAGGCACAATGAAAAAAAAACCCCACTATACTACTGTGAAATTAAATCTAAATTAGAATATCAAATCAAAGCATTACTAATGACCTCTTATATAAAAATATATACAGTAACAAGAGCTGACTAAATATTTATTATTAAAAAGGTTACGAAATTCTTCAAAGTGTTCAAAATATGCCAGATATTTACCCTTTGCCCCTCCAAATTCCAGTCCAGTCTTCTCCACCTTGCCTTCCTACCTCTAAGAAATTGATATATGTAGGTTACATCAAAGGGAATTCATGCTATTCTCTGCAGACGACTGTTCTCAATTTTAAAAGCAGCACCTAGCTTACTACTACTAAGTGCTAGTAGAGATTAACCATCTGCCTATGACTATGAGATCTGAATTGTCCGCATTGAACTAGGTATTATATGATCCACCAAACCTTCCATTCTGGACATGCAGAATGGAATCCCATTACAAAACAAGTGGTATATACAAGTAAACTAAACTAACCAAATCAAATGGCTCAGAGTCCCAAGGCACTTGGCTCCTACACACCACTGCCTCTCCCTCAACCTGCATGTTTGGCCTTAAGACAGGTCACAGTGGCCAAGAAACAGAGGAGGAAAAAGCTTGAGCTTGGGTAATGAATGCATCCACATACTATGCCTGCATAAGTTAGGAGTGTACTACAATTCCATTCAGCAGTAACCTTCTCAGTGAGCAAAACTAGTTTCTACATCTGGTCTTCTACTTTGAGTGGAATGAGAAGTAACTAGAAGTACAGTTTGAGACTGACTTATAGGCTAGTAACTACAGAGTCTAGCCAGCAAGGGATGAATTTGGAAACAGAGACATCTAAAACTTAGTGGCAGACAGGTATGTGGATTGACTTCTAGGAATAATACAGAGTATGATGATATTCATGCCAGTCAGCCATTGTCCTCAGCCAATACAGTCCATTCTCATGTACAAGGTTGCTAGGGTGGCAGTGATGAATGCCTGTATTCAACAACATGGTCTTCTCCTTACCAAGTCTAATATGCACGATGAGTATGCAGCCAGCCAAAACCCAAGGATGTCGCCGTTTTCCGAGCTGATCAACTACTTGGTAGAGGGCTAATTATACTGGACCCATCCCATCAAGGAGGGACTCAAGGAGGGGCAGTATTTTGTCCTCATAAGGATAAACATATCCTGGGTATAGATTTGTCTTTGGTGCTTCCACCACCATTACCATTCATGGATTTACCTTATACTTTATCAGTTGTTGTGTTGGATGAAACAACAGTGCCTCTGACAACAGGATAGCCTATATATATAATGAGATAAATCTTAGGCATTTCACCAGTATTACTACATCCTCTATCTGGCTTTATAAAATGGTAGAATGGCCTGCTGATGGCTCAGTTATGACATTTGGTAGGCAACAGCCTGAGAGGGTGAGGTACTATTTTATAGGATTCAGCGTATGCTTTAAACTAGCAGCCAATATATAGTATTATCTCTCCATAGACAGAATATAGGTCCAGAAATTAAATGGAGGATGTGGTGTAGCCCCTCTCATTATTGTATCTGATAAGATACAGGAAGAATTTTGCTTCACACCAATCTTAGGCTTGCTAGGTGTAAAGTCCCAGTTCCCAAGGGAGGGAGAATTCTTCTACCAAGAAATAGGGTCATACTTTTGATTAAATGAAAGCTAAGACTACTCTCTGGCCATCCTGTACTTCATTAGCCATTGAACTATGGGAAGATGAGAAGGAAAATGACTTGTAGATTCACAGTGGAGGCCAAGAGGACTATGTTTAAAATCAGGGGATATACTGTCCCAATAAGGTATAACCCAATAAAAACAAAACTACCAAAGACTCAGATCCTACAGAAATGAACCTTGCAAAGTTTCCCCATAAAGGTTCACCTTGCAAAGAACCCCATCCAGCCAAGGTAGAAGGTAAGGGATAGTAGATGGAGGCCACTATGATTACAATGGCCTGTAGCAGCTATGTTTTATATTACATATTACATTATTTTTTTTTCTCTATGCTATCTTATATGAAGAATACTAGTAGTAGTCAATGCTTTAGATTTCAGTGAGGGTAGGACCAGTTTGACATCACCTGATGGAGACATAGATGATGGAACTTGTGCATTGCCTCCACTAGGATCACAAATATTTCACCTTGAAAAAAAAAAAAGAGTATAGGAGGAGAGGCAAAAGGAGCAAACTGTTCCAGACATCTTTCGTTTGTCCCTCCAGGCCCATTCTCCATCACTCTGCATACTGTTCTCTGCTCCAGGAGCATGACCTATATGACTATATCAACAGATTTTTGGTTGCCAATAGGGTTTGGCCACTGGAGAGATTCAGGAAGAGATGGAGGAGGAAGGTGTATCCATATACTAACATTCCAGGTTCCCTACCTACAGCTGAGTTTATCAAGTCCCCTGACCTAAGACCACTGCTCTTCTCAAAATGGATGTCTCCATATCACATTTTTCATTCCAGATTACACTAACTTCCCCTTCCCTTATTCCTTCAGACTACCTGTGGAAGCAGCTCAGAACTAAGCCCCCAGTAACTGCATTATCCACCAAGGCTTCCCTACTACCATATCTTTATAAATATTCATTTTATAAATAAATCACCCTTAGATTATGCTGCTTTGACTGACATCTAGTTCCTGTGGAAGCCCTGAGGGATATGTCTAAAAACTTATCTTTATCCCCCAAATGAACACTAATTTCTGTATCCAATTCTATTGGAAATGGGAAAAAAACAAAGCAATAACAAACAAAAGACCTTTAGACATACTGCTTATAACACCATGAAGATACCTATCTGCTCCATATGTTTATTGCTGTAAGCCCAGCACCTAACACAATGCCTGATGCCTAGTAAGTAGTGAAATATAGTTGTTAAGTCAGTGAATATACATAATACATGAGAATCGCATTAAGCCAGGTCAGTAAACATATAGTACCTTTTATATTAGGCAGATATATACAGCAAGCCCATTTCCATCTAAAATAAATAAAATCCCACATTTGACTATATAAAAAAAAAAACTTTCAAATAAATGTGGTCTTAAATTCTTTCCTCTTATTCCTAACAAAAATCTAGGAGCCATCCTTGATTCCTTTATTTTCTCAAATCCAATCCGTCATGAGGTCCTTTGGAATCAAATTTTATAATAGCTCCATAATCCAATCACATTTGATCGCCTCCACTGCTAAATTACTATTCCTAACCATTCTGTCTCTCACCTGGATTATGTAATAGCTATAATCAGTCTTGTCTGCTTGCATCCTTATCTCCTAGAATCTATTTCCTATCTCCTAAAATCTATTACCCAGATATTTGGCTAAACATTATTTCTGGGTATGGCTCTGAGGATGTTTCCACAGGAGATTAGCATTTGAACCAGTAGGCTGACTAAAGAAGATTGTTCTCCCCAATATGAGTGGGCATTATCCAGTTCACTGAGGGTCCTGAACAGAAAAAGAGGTGAGGAAGTAAAAATAAAAAAAAAAAAAAAAAAAAAAAAAATCTCTCTGCCTATTTCATCCTCTCCTGCTCTGAGAATACAATTTACAACATCTGCACTTGTACTTCTCAGGCCTTCAGAATTAGACTAAAATTTCCACCATTGGTTCTCCTGGTTTTAGGCCTTTGGACTTTTACTGGAACTGTACCACTGGCTTTTCTGGGCCTCCAGCTTGCAGAGAGCAGATCACAGGGTACATAATCACATAAGCAAACTTTCATTTGTTTGCTTAGAGAATGTGTGTCTGTGCGTGTTGATGTATTTTTCTGGAGAACCTAAAACAGTAATCATTTTAAACCAGAAGATCATTCCTCTGCTCAAAACTCTCCAGTGATTCCCCATCTCACTCATAGTGAGAACCAACAAGTCTTTATAATAATCTACAAGTACCTGCATAATCTGAGCCGTACTCAATTTATCTTCTGATACCATTTCTTCATGTTCTCCTCCTAGCTCACTATGTCCCAAACACACTGTTCTACTTACAGTTTCCTAAACACTTCAGGCAAACCCCTAAGAGTTTTTGCACTGGTTGTTTCCTCTGTCTGGAACATTCTTCCACCATCTATCTACACAACTAATTCCCTTTCATGTCTTTGCACAAACACCAGATTCTCAGCAGCTTCCACCTTAAAACAAAACAAAACAATAGGAGCCTATTTAAAATTGCTGCCCCAGGACACCTGGGTGGCTCAATCCATTGAGCATATGACTCTTGGTTTCGGCTCAGTGTCGTGAGATTCAGCACTGGATCAGTCAGTCTCTGCATTGAGCATGGGCCCTCCTTAAGATTCTCTCATTTTCTCTCTCTCTTTCTCTCTCTCACTCACTCTCTCCCCCCTGCTTGTCCCCAGTTGTGCATGTGCACACTCTCTCCCTCAAAAAATAATAAAAAGACGTGCTGCTCCATTCCTGTGTTGCTTATACTTTTCTGTTTCCTTTTTGCCATAGCATTTATCACCCAATATTTGTTGTTTATTATATAGCATCTGTCTCCTCCAGCCATAAAGTAAGCTCCTCAAATGTACAGATTTTAGTCTGTTTTGTTCACCAACAGTACCTAGCCCACACTAGACACTAAATAAATTACTGAAATGAATTCTGTTTCTTTACATGAACAAAGGGTGGGTGTTAGACAAATTTGCCTCTCTTACCTAGTAATCTGTTTCTCTAATCATCGGTTATTTTACTAAATATAAATAAGATTTTACTTAAGAGTATTAGGTATAATCAATTTTTAAAAACGTTGAGGATAGAAACTCTAGTTTATTTCTAAAGTTTTCCAATTTAGGGGCATGTGGGTGGCTCAGTTGATTAAGCACCTGACTTCTGATTTTGGCACAGGTCATGATTTCATGGTTTCTGAGATCAAACCCCAAGTAGGGCTCTGCACTGAAAAGCACGGAGCCTGCTTGGGATTCTCTCTCTCCCTCTCTCTCTGCCTTTCCCCCACTTGCACACACACATTCTCTCTCTTAAAATAAATAAATAAACTTAAAAAAATTTTCCAATTTAATTTATTCTTATTTTAACATACAAGTCACTCAAGCACAGAATTGTATTTTTATTTTTTTTAGTTTACTTATTTTTGAGACAGAGAGAGAGACAGAGCACGAGTAGGGGAGGGGCAGAGAGAGAAGGAGACACAGAATTTGAAACAGGCTCCAGGCTCTGAGCTGTCAGCACAGAATCCGATGCGGGACTCGAACCCACGAACCATGAGACCATGACCTGAGCTGAAATCGGACGCTCAACTGACTGAGCCAACCAGGGGCCCCAAAGTTGTATTTTTAAATAGGACATTGGTTTTTATATATGAGTGTATGAGTAAAATAAATACACTAAATTCCATAAATGTATTTTCCAGTTAACAATAAAAAATAATCACTATTCAAAGATAAGGCTTAACTCAAAAAGTTATAGAACTTCATAAGTTTCCAAAGTTTGATACTGTGTAAGTTGTTTAAAGTGAGTGCCCTCTTTTCAAATTAATAGAGAATTCTTTATTTTTCCATATTTAATTAACACCAGTCATTTGGGGAAAGGGAAAAACTTCATAGACTCAGAATCATGGAGCCAATATTTGAACATTGTATTAAGTTAAATTTTGCAGGATTACCAATTTAAAGCACGGAGTTTATCATATACCATCTGGCATGTGCGAGTCCTACTAAGGCATCTAGACTGCTTGTTACTTCCTGCTAATCAGATTCAAAAAGTATGATGTCTTTACCAGCCCAGGATGATGTTTTCTAGATATCCAAATGATTAAAATCATTAGTCTTGGTTCTTCAGAGATACAGAACCAATAGGAGATATACAGGTATTTATTAAAGAGATTTATTGTAAGGAATTGGTTCATGTCATACGGAGACTGAAAAATCCCAAGATCTGCAGGGGACAAGCTAGAGAACCAGGAAGTCAATGGTCTAGTTCTTCCAGTTCGAGACTGAAGGCCTGAGAACCAAGAAAGCTGATGGTATAGTTGCAATCAGGGTTTAAAGGCCTGAGAACCAGATGAGCTCATGGTATAAGTTCTGGTCTGAGTCCAAGTCCAAAAGCTGGAGAAGACTATGTTTCAGCTCAAAGATAGGCAGGTAGGGAGAGAATTCTCCCTTACTCTCTGTATTTTTGTTCTATTCAGGCCTTTAAGAGATTGGATAAGGCTCATCAACATTGGGGATGGCAGCTGGCTTTACTCAGTCTACTAATTCAAATGTTAATTTTATCCGGAATGTCCCTCACAGACACCTGTAGAGTAATATTTAACTTAATATATGGGCACCCTGTGGTCCAGTTGGCACATAAAATTAACCATCATAACATCACAATGGACCATATTATGACAGAGATCAAGAACACTGTCATTGCCCCATCCTAAAAATGTAAAGGTTTTTCAGCTCTCCCTGAAAGTTGAAGGCCATCTATTTGTGATTGTCCTTACTAACTGGCATAGAGAAAAAACAACAACACCAGATCAACTGCTTGTACCAAGGAATGTAGTGATACTACATTTTAGAAAGCAAAACAACTAGAGCCACTCTAATTAGATTAACTTTAGTCCACAGTTTTTCTCTGAGATCATCCATCAAATCAGCAAACCGAAAGGAAACGTTATAGGAATCCTGTATCCTTGCTGTATAATTCAAGTCTTTGAAAGTGGCCCTACTTGCTGCAGTGTTTCTAGGGATGTAATATGTTTAGGATTTCCTTTTTTGTTAGTGAGGGGCAGTTCTAGAGGCTTCCACTCAGTCCTTCCTTTATCGTCCTCACTCCACAAGAGGTCAGTGTGAAAATTGTGTCAATTCCCTAGCCTGTTGAAACGATGCACTCAGGAAACTGGAAACTAACTACAGGTTTTGTCTGGCAAGCCATTTGGACCCACAGTAATGAAGGTCAAGTGACCTACAGAAGTCTCAATTCTAACTAATATGACACTATGGCATTTACATCCCAGGATTAATCCAGATTCTGCTTTTATTAATTCTCAAAAGTCTGTGCTTTTTCCTGGTAAACAGCAGGTCTCCTTGGGAAAACTTTGAAACATTTAAAATACATATATCTATCTATGGTGGTATTTTATGTCCTTTCTCAAGGGAAATCAACCTCTCCTTTAATGAAATGGCTCCAGGAGAAACTGTTCTTCCTATTTCAGAGGCACAGGTCAAGTGTCTACTCAACATACCTAGAATTTCCCCAGTTATATAGATCAGGTAAAAATTTAGTAATCTACCAATGTATCCTATTCGTAAGGACACTACGATCTATTAGCCACATCACATAACTCTACCTTTCAAAATAATGACTGCCATTCTACACTTGAAGCTTATTATGGCAATTATAATTACTTAATCAATGAAGCCTAAGCATTGTCAAAGCATTTTGCTACCAGATCCCATAATCCTAAGTAAAATCAATGAGTTCAGTTCAATGGCAGCATATCTTAATAACATTCCCAAGCCTTTAGCTACTACCACAGAGATCTGTTCCCCTCACCACTGCACTTTAAAATTATTAATCAAAGTTGTGCCCTCCCTGAGGGGAGAGTGACACGGTGGATGAGACTGTACATGATAAATCTACTCTACCATTCCCATCTTCCCATGCCTCTCTCCTCCTTCACAGCATAGGAATGTTCAGGCACCTTGACCTTATTATATGTTAGCTCTTGTTGAGCTCAAGTTCTAGTCAAATAATCAAGCAAACTGTTGGAGCCATTAAACTAAATCCACATTAAATCAAGATTCTTGTTAGAAACTGGTACAGCCACTCTGGAAAACAGTGTGGAGGTTCCTCAAAAAACTATCAATAAAACTCCCCTGTGACCCAGCAATAGCACTGCTGGGGATTTACCCAAGGGATACAGAAGTGCTGATGCATAGGGGCACTTGTACCCCAATGTTCGTAGCGGCACTTTCAACAATAGCCAAATCATGGAAAGAGCCTAAATGTCCATCAACTGATGAATGGATTAGGAAGATGTGGTTCATCTATACAATGGAATACTACATGGCAATGAGA
>CM053573.1:32728193-32795291 GCA_028646485.1 Cryptoprocta ferox
TATTCTTTTCTCTATAGAAGCAAAATGGTCTCCATACCTCTAGTTTATTCACATTGACTTTAATACTTGGAAATCTTTTGAATCAGTATTTTTTTTCCCCATTTACACTAACACCACCCCAATCTTAGGCTTCCAAAATCACTTACCTAGAATGCAATTTCCTCCTAACCCCTTGAAAATGTAACTGTTACATACCATTCAGCCAAAGAGACTATAATTAAAACATAAAGACACTAAAAGGTTATAAGCAGACTTACTACTTCTAGAAAAATGATTCTTGTAGACTAACCCTAACCTAAGATGGGAGGTGATAAGTACAAACAGGAAGACAAGTTCCAAATTGGGTCAGACATTGATGTGGTTTTTAATAGAGTATTAGCACTAGCGATGTAGAGATGTAAAACAGTGGTGAGATTCAGTAGGAAGTAAATGAACTGGTCAGGGGAGGGGCAGAGAGGAAAGAGAGGAATCAATAATTGTAGATTTTTACTAAGTAGATATATAGTACCATTTACTTAAAAGAGAGAAATGGTCATCACCAAGTGTGAACCTAAAGGTCAGAGAAAAGATCTGAGTAGAAACATAAATCTTGAATAAATAAATATACACATTAAAGCAATACTACTCAAAAGTGTGATCCATGGACAAATGCTGAGCTGCCAACTAGTATCACTGGTCCATGATGAAATAAGAAGTGATCTTGAGAATAAGCATCTAGAAACTTTCATAGCAATTGTACAAAGTATTTTCATATCTTTTAAGTGTAATTTTAAAACTTAGGCTTTTATTTTAAATTTAATTTTTCTAATAACTTTTGAATTCAAAAACGTCTCTATTAAGTTAGAATTTTTTTTAAATAAAAGAAGGCTGATCCTTTTCCATAGGTTGGAAAGCACTGATTTAAAGCTATGGTAGTGGATGCATTCACTTAAGAAACCTAGGGAAAAAACTCTAACTTTTCAGGATTGGGTATGGTTATGTATTTTGTCCTTATTGCCCTCATCAGGTTATAGCATCATAAAAAATGGTATACCCTGTAATGCAATTCCTAAGATCACTTTATCATCCATATCTCCTTAACACCATTGATAATATTTACTGAGCACTAACTTCTTGCCAGGCAGTCTTTATATGGATTATTTTGTTTAATCCTCACTAAATCTCAGCAAAGCTAGTATCATTACCCTTACATCATAGAGTCAAAAATTAAGGGCTAGGGACATTAAGTAACTTGCCATGTCACTTAACTAATACATCAGGGAGCTGGAATTGGAACACAGACCTAATGATATGGCAAAATATATATACTGTCAACCTACCAATCAGCTCTTTTATGTATTTTATATAAAATATCTCATGAAGCTCATCAAAAAATCTTCTGGGTATATGTTTTCCAGAACTAGGAATTTACTTATATCTTGGTTATCAGGAAAGTTTTATATACTGACATTTACTGATGGATTATTCTTAGTACTTCCAACTAGGCAATAATTGCTCAAGAAAAAAAAAGATAAAGACACACCTTCTAGAACTTAACATACTGCCTGGAAAATATTGACTGAGTTAATGCCTATTTCAGGAGAGTTTGGACCTACGAATCTAACTTTTCTTAATAGAAAAGTTCAACAACTTAGGCAACACAGTAATATGGTCACATTAGTTCTCTAGCTGACTTGATTTTACTAAGAGTGGTTTCATTATTGACTGGAGTCTTTTCCATTAAGTTTCCCAAATGGGTTAAACCAATTTTACCTTGGCTCATCATCCATTGAGGACTGACTCATATATTCTACTCCTTTCAAAACTATTTCTGCTAATTTTCTTATTTCAATTTTTAACCATAAATACATATTAAAACTTTTGGCATAGCTTTTGCCTAATTTCCTAAAATACCTTTTAATAGCTCATAATAAACAATAAAAAATTAACCATTATATATTACATATATATTACATATTACATATATATTACAGTGCTTTTTTTTAACCTGCACTTTTCCATTTTTGTCTTACACCAGATTTTTTTCTACCTCCAAGAAAATGTGGTATTAAAATAATATTAACAATGGTTACTACTTACCTCAGTGTTTAATATCGGCCAGACAGCATGCTACATGCCTTAAATAGCTCTCCCACTAAAGTTAATCCTTGGAACAAGTCTGGAACGTAAGTATTTTTTGGTCTCATTTTTACATATGAAGAAACAGTGGCTCAAACAAAAAAAAAAAGTCCTAAGGCAGAGCCAAAACTCAAAGCTAATCTCACCCCAAAGTCCATGTTCTTAATCATGATGTACACAAATCTTCCCCTTTATAATACAAAACTCCCACTGTAATGACCACTTCTATAGAACAGTTTGCTAACATATATTTTCTTATATTAATTGTCTCCAGCAGGTTACAATAAAAACATTTCCTTCTTTGGATTTGTGGACATGTATTAGACTCTGGATAATTTTAAGAAAAATCAGTTGGTTCTAACTTAAAGTCTAAATCTAAATCATGATTCATTTGTGATAAAATCTGGACATGTTAATTCAGTGTCACATGGAAAAAATTCTTTGAAAGACATAAGGAATGTGATTGAAGCAATGCAATTTCTACAAGAATAATCACTAGAACATCTCTGTTGGTTTTATTATGGGAATTTTTAGCACAATGTAAAGATTACTAGAGTGAATTTAAACCCTTATAGAAATTCTACTATCTTAGATGAGCTACTTCAAGGGGCAACAACACAGTCTCCTTAATTATAAACTAGGGATAAAGACACAAAATTAACTGTAACTGAAAGATCTGTAAGAATTTGGCAGCAATGCATTATTAGCACTATAAGAAAGGGAAAGGAAAGGAAATAAAAAGAAAAGAAAGGAATTTTAGATTCTTATAAATTAAAAGGTTACAATTTCATTGAAAACACAGGTAAATATGTTTGGGCAACTAAGATGAAAGTAGGGGAGTGGAGGGGAGGGGTAGGGAGAAGAGGGAAAGGCAGGGGAAGTGAGGAAAGGAAGGAAAAGAAACAGAACAATAATTTGAGTGGGAGGGGAGTGGACAGCCAAGATAATCAACAACTTCATGCACTCTTTGACACTGCCACTCGAAGTGTGGTCCAGAAGCATCTCCTGTGAACTTGTTCAAAATACAAATATGCAAGCCCTTGCCCATACCTACCACATTTGCAGTTTAACAAGACCCACAAGTGATCCAGAGACACTATTCTTGGCTATTTGCAGAGGCAGAGAGACAAAGCAAGATTTCAGTATGGCTTTGGTTATCTTATACTCCCCATTTTCCATTCCAAACCTTATCTTGTGGCCTTTGGTTTGTTACGGCAGCAATTTCCCTTCCTTACAGTTGTTTACTAGGAAAAGAGTAATCAGAACTTAGGTAGTCTCCAACAGGTAATGGCATAGTTCATGATTGCTTTGTTTGGGGGTTTTGTCTGTTATTGTTTTGGCTTTTCTTAAGGGTCAGGATTATATAAAGGTAGACACCAGTTTAAAAACAAAACAAAACTCAGGGCACCTGGGTGGCTCAGTGGGTTAGGCATCCTACTTCAGCTCAGTCATAATATCCCGGTTCATGGGTTTGACTCCTGGGTTTGGCTCTGTGCTGACAGCTCAGAGGCTGGAGCCTGGTTCAGATACTGTCTTCCTCTCTCTGCCCCTCCCCGACTCATTCTCATTCTCTCTCTCTCTCTCTCTCTCTCAAAAATAAATAAGCATTAAAAAAAATTAAAAACAAAAGAAAAATGCCCCCTGGCTGAAAGTCTCATAAATTCTCAAATGGCTGATCTTGAATTAGCCTGAAAACACCATTATTTAAATGTATATAATATATAAGAGCATAATATTAAGTTATTATCAGCTATTATCACTTTACCTCTAATTGGCTGATCAGCCAGAGAGTCAACTAAAGGTCACAGAATAGAAATGGAACCGAGGGAAAGCAAACAGGAGGAAAGGGAACAGAATAAAAGACTCAGTTATCACAACAATATGTCTACTATGTAATGAATGTATATTTGTCTCTGAAATAACTAATTAGCTTATATTAAGATTACATTGAAATTATGTTGTAGGGTCTCCACCCTTCATCTATGCATCTACTCAAGAAGCAAACACTTCCCTAACACACTCAAAAACAAACACCAATTCTACTATCCTGCACTATACAGAAACATCAAAATAAAACACAAAGAAATCTAGTATAAATTATTTGCATCCTTTCCTTTTTTATAAGTTAAATGTGCCTGCAGATTTCTAATGACTAGGCAAGGAGGAAGGTGAAAAGAAATGGTTAAGGTCATGTCAAAGACATTAAAAGGAATGCTTAATTGTATGACAACCAGTTGTATCTGTTTAGTCCAGAGTTAGCACTACATGTTACTTTTTGTAAGAAAATCTAAAATGCAGTAACTGTTCTTAAAATATCCTTTCCTTCTCAGATCTTACATAAAATTCATTTACAATGTTCTTATGTTTCTCCAAAAGAATTTCATTATAATTATTTCAACCTAAGGAAATAAATAGGTAACCTATTCTTTCCCAGGCTACCCAATGAATGAATTATGTCTGCCTATAACCAAGCTCTGCCTTGCTTCCCAGGAATCCTGGAATGTTTAATGGTCCCAATTTGAAGATAACAAATTTTGGGAGACTTGCACTATTCTTTTTTTTGCCTTTCACAGTACATAAAATCAATGCCCCCCCAAATCTACCACTCCCTAATTTAAATCACGTAGACTTCATTATTAAAAATGATTATCAAATGATCAATGGCTGCCTTAGAAAATTACAATGAGCTTCTGCTGTATTGCTTAAGAGTGCTGGAAAAAATAAACATGCGTGCGCACGCGTGCACGCGCGCGCACACACACACACACACACAATTGTTTAAAATCTAAAACCCAACTGTAGCCCAAAAAATCCATCCCCAAAGACTACGCGCTAGAAAGTCTTAGGGAATTGTTATGGACTGAATGCTTGTGTGCCCCTAAAATTCATATGCTGAAATCCTAACCCCAATATGATGGTAGTGGAAGGTGGGGTGTTTGGGAGGTCAGGACAGTGAAGCCCTCCTGAATGGCAGTGCCCTTCTAAAACCAGATTGGAGAGAGCTCACTGCTTCTCTCTCTCTCCTCTCTTCCAAGTAAGGATACAAGGAAAAGACAGACATCTACAAACCAGGAAGAGTGCCCTTACCAAACACTCGTTCTCCCAAAGCCTTAATCTCAGACTTTCCAGGCTCCAGGACTGTGAGAAATAAATTTCTGTGGTGTAAGCCACTTTAGTGTTCTGTTATAGCAGTCCAAACAGACTAAAACAGGAATCTATCAGCCAAACCTGTCAGTCACTAAACAGAGGTCTAGGCCACTAATTGTTCAGCCAAAAGATTATTTGTCTCTTTCTTACACACTTACACACATACACACACACACACACATACACACACACACAAGGAGAGGGTGCAGAGAGAATGTCAACAGACTGGGATTTAGAAAGTTAAGGAAAAAAAAGTTCACGGAGCACCCACTCTATTTGTGGCTCATCCACATTTTTACTATTTCCTAGGTTACAAATGAACCTAATTAAAAAATAAAGTAAAATAAAATAAAACCACAATGTCATTAATAAATAACAATCAGTTAACAATACATCTGAAAACATCTGTATGTTTCAGTACACCATATGAAAACATCTCTTCATATCATAAAATATTTAGTATCTAAAATTTGAGTATTTATCAGCCTGAACTTTCCATTAATGCCAAAATGGAAAAATAGTTGTTAAGTTGTTAATAATATATAATAATGAGTCATGTTATAAGCTCGAGAATTATTTCGTTCAACAAAATGTTTGATTTTTCTTTTTTTTTTTTTTTTTTGCCAAAGAAAAAGTACTCAGACCCGGAGTGAATCATGAGGTGACACAGCCGCTGTTGTATTTTAAAGTGTAAATTCTGTTTTAAGCTGTTCCACTCTACTTGAGAAAGAGCAACGACAAAATTCCCAAATGTCAACACAGATGGAAGTTGAGAGGAACAGCAATGAAATTTAAAATGCAAACTGTAACCCAAAAAAAGAAGTACTCTTCCTTTCTCCTTTTTAACACTATGATAATTATCCCCAAAGAGAAGAAACTCCCCATTTTCTGCCACGTTTTGGCACAGATATCAGCACAATGAATAGGAAAACCTTTATTCCCACTTGGATGAGACATGAAATAAAAGCCATTTATACACAAACACATACACACACATATAATATGTATGCACATACAATGTAAAATCCATATTTATAGCATAGCAGAGTTCTGATTTTAGTTTAGGCTGAGGTCTCTATTTTTATTCCCTATAATCACTTGAAAAAATTTGATATTATAATATATATTTTAAAACCTACCCTGATATAAGCCAGAGTGGCTAATGATAAGAGAACAAAGACTTTCTCTTGGATGCCTCTATTTACCAGAATTTCCCCATTAAAAACCTAAATCCCTCTAGAGTATTCATTATTACTGAAATCAGACCCAAAAGCACCTTCAAAAGCCTCAACTTAGAATGCTGTTTTATCATAAGCCAAAATCAAGCCTAAATCATGGTCATTTGGGATAGCAATCAAGATAATTTGTTTCACTCACTTTTAAGAAGCCTGAAGAGGAATTTACTACTTATTAAATGAACTTGAATGCCCCCCTACCTTTTTTTTAAATCAGTGAAACAGCCTCTTTTTCTAGTGTTAATACTACTGTTTAAGAACATTTTGTAGATGACTTTAAAAGTTCAGGTAGAAAAAAATTTTTAAAAAAATAAATGTTCAGGTGGATAGTTAAAATTCTATTCATTAAGAAAACAAAGTCTAGTTTGCAATCTAACACAAATTTGAAACAAAAATAAAAACCAGGCATGTCTTGTCCTTAGTATCAAAATGAAATAATATTTTTTTAAACCAAAATAATATCAACAAATAGAAGACTTACACATCCCAGTATTTTCTATGCCATAAAAAAGAAGACATTCCTAGGAAATCTATATAAAATTTCAACAGTGAAGGTGAATGAAGCCAGCAAGGATAGAAATTACTACTGGCCTGGCTGGAAAAGCATGTCAGGCCTGAGGCAAAAGAAGTTTTTTAAATAGGAGAATGTTCTGAAATAGAAAGCATGTTAAATAGAATTGCCCCAGGACTGTTAGGAAATGAAAAATTACACTAACTGCATTGGGAACAGCAACCTGATAAAAGCACAATGCACAAATTACAATCTTCTTCACGAGTAGTATTAGACGTGAGAAAGGTTAAGCTGTATGTGAGAGAGGTTTTGCCCACCACAGGCCACTACATGATAGAAGAATTACTTTCAAGCGTTTCTAGGGACCCTCCAACAACTATAGCAATAAATATTTCTAGATTGCTAATATTACAGAACAAGCTAGACCAGACCCCCCAGTCAATATCAACTTGCAAAGCACCCCCTGAGCAAAAACCTCTATTCTATGTTGTATGGAAAACACCTGAAAGACAATAATGTGTTTCCTAAATATATTCCTCTCTTCTTAAATTCAAAACACACAGGCAGCATCCCAGGGATGCACAGTGAGTCAGCATGTACTGAGCGGCTATAATGTGGAGAACACAGTAGTAAAGAGAGAAGGAAAACAGCATTCTGTGGGAAGAATCTGACTGGCACTTCATGACGGCAAATACTTTTAAAAATGGTAATGATTTTTATTGTTGCAAGGGTAACTATGCAAAGAGAATAGGAGCAAAATAAATTAAAAAGTATAAATACTAAAGAAACTACCATATAGAGGAAATAAGAAAAGCAAGTCATGAAGAAAAGGGCATAAAACACAAACCATTCATGTTCATGCATGCACACACCCCCACAATAATGTCAATAGTTCCAAGAGTGATCAAGGAGCAGGCCTTCCAACCCTTCTCTCTTACAAGCAGAGGACGAGTGCTGGAATAATGCAAGTCATAATGAGTCACTGCAAATAAGCACAATTCTTAGGACAACAAAGTTAGGAGCAGCTGTCATAAGCTGAGTCAAAAGTAAGGCTGGCACATCTCAAAAGGTCTAGGACCGTTACAGCACAGGGGAGCCACCTAATCTCACTTTATCAAGAAGGACCAGATTTACTTTGGCTGTTTTGTTTCGTTTTGTTTGTTTTGCTCTTTGGGACAGATATACTGCATTCAGCATATAAAAAAGATATAAGAATCACCTAAATGAAAAGGGCAATGTGGACAAGTCATGTCAAATAACTTGTGGAAAACTTGGCTACCTAGTAGGCCCCAGTTAATTAAGTACATGACATATCTCCATGTTTACATTTATGACATTATTTATATTTCTCTTCAAGTATTAAGTACTTTTAAAAGTCACTGGTCAATAACTGCTGAGTCTTGGGGCTCTGGGTGGCTCAGTCAGTTGAACATCCAACTTTGGCTCAGGTCATGATCTTGTAGTTCATGAGTTCAAGTCCCACTTTGGGCTCTATGCCGATAGCTCAGATCCTGGAGCCTACTTTGGATTCTATGTCTCCCTCTCTCTCTGCCCCTCCCCTGCTTGTGCTCTCTTTCTCTTTCTCTCTCTCTCAAAAATAACATTAAAAATGTTTTAATAATAATTGCTAACTCTCTTAAGCAAAATCAGAATCACTATAGAAATACTTCCCTCTCTTCAAGAACACAGAGCTGATTGAACCTCTCTCCCTTCTTAATCTTTCCCTTCATTGTCTCTATCAGTCATACCAATACTTTCTAGAAAAACTCTTCTTCCAAATGTATAATCTAAACCTGTACTCTCTGATATGTTAGCCACTAGCCACACGTGACTATGGAGCACTTGAAATATGGCTAATCCCACTGAGATGTGCTGTGAGTGTAAAATACAATCAGATTCCAAGGACTTGGTATGAAACCACATGTAAAATAACTCATCAGTAATTTTTTAAATGTTTATTTATTTATTTTGAGAGAGAGAAAGCAAGTGGGGGAGGGCAAGAGAGAGAGGGAGAGAGAGAATCCCAAGCAGGCTCTGTGCTGTAAGCCCTTGCGCAGAGCCTAATGCAAGGCTCAAACTCACAAACCATGAGACCATGATCTGAGCCAAAATTGAGTTGGACACTTTCGTCCAACTGAGCCACTCAGGTGCCCCTCTCATCATTAATTTTTAAATTATATGTTGAAACAATAATATTTTGAATACACTGGGTTAAAAATATATATTCCAAAAATTCATTTTATCTGTTTCTATCTTTTTCTCATGTGGCTGCTAGAAATTTTGAAATTACATATGTGGCTTATATTATATTTCTATGAGTAGTGCTGATCTAGGTGAGACACGTTGGGGGCAGGGGGGTCAGATAGAGGCACACAGCATTCCTGTGCGTTTCTGAAACCTTCCTGACTGGGTGACCCTCATGAAAATGCTCCCCTGACTCATTCAGGATGCCCTTAGCTTACTTAAGAATTGCTTCATTGCCTCTAAAAATAGTCTACTATCCCTTCCAAAATGGGTTTATCTGTTAAAGAAACATGATGATGTGTTATCAAATATGATTTATAAACTCTTTTAGGAGCTTCAGTTCTTACACAATATGGCAATTCTTACACAAGCATATTTTGCAACTGAACCATTTTTGCAAGTAAACTTTCACTTAAAAGCAACAAAAGCTGTGTAGAAGTCATATAACTTCATCATAGTTTTAATGTGGATTAATGTTTTAGCTATCATATTCTGTGACTTCTTCCAAAAACATCTCAGACTTTGTCCACATTCATCAAGACTCAGTCCTTCTTTTATAGAGGAATAATTTTAAGAATTTCAGGCAATTCAAATGAACTCTTTTGTGGTATATACTCCACTTTCTTAACAGAACAGGATATGGCTTCATCTGTCTTATACTGAATTTTATGCACAATTATCTACTATAACTGCATTTATTTGTTCATCTCCCCAGTTAGAGCTCCTGTCAGGTAGGAAACCTACTTTACCCATAATTGTTCTACTATCACATAGAGAAATGCCTGAGACAATGACGATGTCAAAAATAGTTTTGTTAAATAAATTAATGAAACAGCCTATGACTCAGATGCTCATGTATACCCTGCAACACTAGTATGGCGAATAATTTTCTCTATATAGTCCTCTTTTATATCTTATCCTGAAGACCGATATGCAGTATACATACAACGTAAATGTACTTATAATGCAAATGGAAGAAAAAGTAACTTTGATAATAATAAAACTCCTTTTACCAACAGTAAATAGAAAAATCATTGTGACATTTAAAAATTAAATAATCTGGTTAGCTGGATTAGTGTATATGGATTAATTCTTTTCAAAAACTTAGAACATATAACAAATATTTATAGAATAAAATTTGGCCCATTACTAATGCAGTTTTAAGTTGAGGTTGAGGTCATGTTGTGCCTTGCTAATCAAAAATACCTGTGAAACAGCAGCATCAGCGCCACCTGGGAGCTTCTTAGAACTACAGATCTCAGACTCAGTACACATAAAATGATGTATGCACAAATTTTAATAATTATTATTATTGTGATGATGATAATTTATTATCAGTAGAGTTGGAAGAAGTCTCTTTTAGATGCTCAGTGCCTCATGTTCATCACAGGGAGTAATCAGTGTAGAATGAACAAATGCTCAAAAGTTCCACTTTACTTTTCTGTTTAAAGATGGATAAATTTTTAGCTATCTTACTCATAAATTTTACAAATTTTGCCAAATAAATGTACTAAGGACTTTCATCTCTCAACATCTAAGAAATCTCTGTCTGGAAATTGACAGGCTCTGATTTCTATTATACTAAAAGCACAATGAATCTGACAAACATCAAAGTAAATATTAAGGTTGAAATAAACCAAATGCTAATTTCAGTTATATGAAAAGCCGCTAATCTTAGGAAATATTAACATTACCTTAGTTAAGATTTAACATATTCATTCCTACAAGTAAGAACATAACAAAAATTTTTTTGAAGATTTGCTTGTTATTTAAGAAAACAGATAAAATGAAAAAAACTTGTTTTGGAAAGCAATGTTTATAATATAGAACTGAATAATATGTGATACTGTCAAACAAGTGGGTTCTAAGATATGAAATAAGAAAAAACTTAAAGTCAAATTAAAATTACAAATTCAATCTATATATGTTTATGATATAAATCAAGAAATGTTATGGCATAAGAGAAAAAATATGAAAATTAAATATTGAAAAACTGTAACACCAAATGACAAGTGTCATCATTCATATATTAACAGTGAGACCTAACTAAACACCAACTGATTTTGGTCAGGTGGCTCCCCAACATAAGTCTGTCAGTTTATGATCTAAACAAGAATCAAATATCCACAGGCAATAAAATAAACATTTCTGGTTAAAATGCAAAATGGCAAAGACACTACGGAGAGTAGTTTAGCAATTTTTTTAGAAAAATAAACATACATGTGCCACATGACCCAGCATTCACACTCATGGGCATTTCTCCCAGAAAAGTAAAACCCACATGTAAATATTAATATTTTAACTTTATTTAACTTTATTAAAATATTTATAATAGCCAAAAACTGGAAATAATCCATATGTCCTTCAACAGGTGGACATACTATGGTACATACACACAGTGTAATGACATTCAAGGACAAAAAGAAACAAACTATGGATCTGTGCGACTTGGGACAGATCTCGAGGGCATTATGCTGAGTGGAAAAAAAGAAAAGGCAATCTCCAAAGATTACAAAGTGTAGGACTTAAGTTTCATACCATTCTAAAAATGAAAAGAAAAAAAGTTATAGAGATGGAAAACAAACCACTGGTTGCCAAAGGTTAGGGATGGGGGGGAAAAGGGATAGCATGAGTATAAAAGAATGACGGAGTTTCATTTTGGCCATGGATGGAATAGTTCCATATCTGCATAATGATAGTGATTACATTAATATGTACTGGTGATAAAATTGCAAAGAAGTGGATACACACAAATAAGTGCATGTAACAAAAAACTCATTAAATCTGAATGAGGTCTGTAGATTCTATCAATGTTCACTTCCTGGTTTTGTTGGGGTTTTGCTTGTTTTTTTTTTTTTTTATGTTTTATTTATTTCTGAGAGCAAGAGGGACAGAGCACGAGAGGAGTAGGGGCAGAGAGAGAGGGAGACACAGAATCCGAAACAGGCTCCAGGCTCTGAGCTGTCAGCACAGAGGCCAATGTGGGGCTTGAACTCACAGACCATGAGATCATGACCTGAGCCAAAGTTGGATGCTTAACCGACTGAACCACCCAGATGCCCCAACTTCCTGGTTTTGATACTGTAATATAGTTATGCAAGAATACTAACACACGGGCAAGCTTGAGAAATAAGCCTTTTTCAAACTACTTTGCAACTTCCTATGAGTCTATAATTATTTAAAAATATTTCTTTTTTAAATCCAGTCTAATACAATTTGCAGTTATCTAAATTCACTCTATTTGTAAATGTCTCTCACCATTATTTTTGGCTCATTGTTTTTTGTTTTTAATATCCTCTAACTTTAAAGGTACTTTGGACCTGCTACAACAAAACTTCAGTTATTTTAACACCCTTGTTTCTATGAACTTCCTACTTATGTGTTATACTTGTGATTAGAAGTTTACCTAATACCGCATGGATAGCATATAGTTTTCAATAAAGGGTAACTTAGGGAAGTGAGGCAAAAAGAGATCTTTTAGTTTCATTACATTCATATCTCTAGCAGGCACAATTTTAAACAACAAACATAATATTGCCAACAGAAATGGTCAAGAGAATGGAAGATTCCCAAGTGTCAACAACAACAACAATGTATAAATTAACAAAAATATCAGATATTTTTAATGTGGAAAGATAAGAGCTGAAAAAAAAACATGGAAATGACAAATGAACTCAGTTGTGAACCTCCAAAATTTTGAAATAACCAGTCCTCTTGAGAGAAGACCATAAAACAATTAAAAAAGCAATAGTAACTCAGACATCTGTTACTCATGATCTCCAAATAATAGTATAGAATGATCATAGACACTAGGCTCATAACCTCTTAGGAGAGAAAACTAATATGACCCCGGACACAGCAATTGGCTTCTATTCTGACAACAAAGAGGAATCACTCTCTTCCACAAATTGCCTTTTAGTCAGTCCTATTAACAAAGACAAAACCCTAAACTTTCTGATGATGATAAAATCCTATATTTATATGAAAAGTCTGTGCTAGGTATGTTGCGAAGAACAACAGTAACAAGCTTTCAAAAGAAAAGCATAGGAAGGTATAAGGTTAAAGCTCCATAAACATGCAGGTCATTAGAAAATAAGAGACAATTCGTGTTTTAAAGATGGAGCATAAATTGACATCTTTAATTTAGTTTTTGTTCTAACCTCACAAACACTAGATTCTCCAAAGACTTGAAGATATATCAGATCATCCTGTTTGCCATTTTTTAATGTTTATTTATTTAGAGAGGAAGAGAGTACGTGTGCACGTGCATGAGTGGGAGAGGGAAAGAGAAAGAAGGAAAGAGAGAAACCCAAGCAGTTTCCAGACTATCAGCACAGAGACCCATGCGGGGCTTGATCTCATGATTCGTGAGATCATGACTGAGCAGATATCAAGAGTCAGATGCTTAACTGACTAGACACCCAGGCTCCCCGGTCAGATCATTTTTTAATGAGCCCAAGAATACATAAAAAAAAGTATTAGTAATGGACAAACTCATTTCCTCTCAAAATATTCTTATATTTTTTAAGAGTAAAATATCTGTGAAATTAATAGGAAAACATAGTGGTGTTCCCCAGTCTTGAGGCCAGCTGAGGACACTCAATCAGCTCATTTTGGGCCAGAGCAGTCAAAAGTATCTATATTCCTCTAAGAAAATAATCCAGAAAAATACAGATCAGGTTCAGAAAAGTGAAAGCCATGACTCAGGGTTTGTGATATTAAGGGATGTGGCTGTAGACTTTTCTTGGGAGAAAAGAAAACACCTGGGTTCTTCTCAGAAGGTTTTACACACAGATGTGATATTAGGAAACTACAACAGTCTCACTGGGACTTTTCATCTTTAGGCAGAAATAGTGTCCTTTTTGGAGCAAAGGACAGAGCTCTGGGATGTTCTGAT
The DNA here is from genome assembly GCA_028646485.1 of Cryptoprocta ferox. Classification (NCBI taxonomy): domain Eukaryota; kingdom Metazoa; phylum Chordata; class Mammalia; order Carnivora; family Eupleridae; genus Cryptoprocta; species Cryptoprocta ferox. Next base: position 32,742,346 of record CM053573.1, read on the forward strand.
AGGTGAGGCCATAGGACTTTTCTCAGGAAGGTGTGTGTAACTAAAAGCCTTGGGTATCCAGGCTCAGTTTCAGCCAAGAAAGACCATGGAACAGCTCGGATCAATAATTTGTAAACTGAAAGATCTAGATAGAGTTTACAGGAAAATTAATGTATGCTTGGTTAAAAAGGACAGAGTGAGCAGGCATGAACCTGTTCCTGCTAGGAAGTCAAGACATGGAGCCTAGATACACCCAGCCATCTTCTATGTACGAGAATATAAAGACCATGTGCTAAGGACAGTAGAGCAGAAAGATAAAGGATGGGTCAATGTGAAGGCCCAAACCATTCACCTTCACTCTCTTTGTGAGAAATACAAGTTTCTATTTTAATAACTCAGTTTGTGGGATTTTCTGTTAATTGAGACTACGTTGGGTTTTCTCTTACATAGACCTAAATGCATAACAGATTTTATTATATTTCTGTAACAGAGGATGTACCTATATCATGCAGTTATTCATAATTAAATATAACCTGTGGCTAGTTGTTTATAATTTATGAAAATGAAAATAAATTAGATGATATTGAGTAACATGTGATTTCATTGGTAAAAGAAATATTTCTCACTTGTTAAATATCTGAAAAACTTCAAGGTTACCTATATAAGAAGTGTATCTGTATAGTTGGTTTCTGATTATTGTATTTTAGATTTCAGACCTAGAGTACATATCCAGAGACTATGACTCTTTATAATTTCTGTTCCATGGATCTACTGAAACACACATGAATATTCCATTTCTCTGTTTTATACATCTCATTGCAAAATCAAACATATTGAAAATAACTGAAATCATCAAATAGAGAGAAAACCCAAGGAAAGATATTGGATTTACATTTTATTCTTACTAATAGGTTACATGGTAAGAGTCCACTGAACAATTCTTTCATTTTCAAATTTTTAAGCTGCTGTTATATATTTTTTCTTATTTTCAAAGTTATTCTTGCTTATCAGTAAACTTGATATGACCATTCTTCCAACTATCCAGAGTTCAAGAGGAAGAAAATCCCTGTAGTTGTTTGATGCCCAAGAATATGAACAGGTAGCAGTCAGATGAAAGACGAGAAAAGATGGAAAAGAAAGATCAAAAGAAGAGTGATTCTCAGCCTCTGCAAGCTAGCATTTACCTCTCTCTCTACAGAAACCTTTATACTCATTATATCCTGGATTCATCTTGCCTTCAGCTTAGAGTAAACAGACAATTGTGTTATTTCCTCTCCAAATTAAGGATCAAAGTTTAAACATTCTTTTCCTTGTATACTAGATTATGATTAAAATTACCACCTCCTCACCTCATTCATACAATGGCTCTACTAGGAAAAAGGAACCCCCTAAAGTAAAGATGCCATCCAACAAAATGAAGAGTTATGGAGAATTTCGGGTCGTATTATTTATCTGATAGTTGATTTCAGGATACAGCATTTAAAAAAGCTAGCAATACTATCTTTTGAAAATAAAATACTAGCGAATATTTAAGATGGAAGGTTATTTTGCTTATAATATTATCATCATCAAATAACTATTATTTATTTACTGACCACCTTTAATATACCTCTAGTCCTCAAGACACTCCTAGAAGGTAGGTCCCATTCATATTTTACAGAAAAAGAAATTGAGATTCACAGAGGTTGATTAATTTGCCCTCAGATTCAAAGCTTTTATCACACATGAGAGCTCAAGTTCAAGCTTCATCTTGCTCTCATACTTTGCAACACACACAGAGCAATATTTTTATACACTTTCCCAATTTACATGTTAGGAAACCAAATTTAGAACCTAAGTTATTCTAATAATTTAAACATAAAAGACAATCAGATTTTACAAATTAGTCACTATAATTCAAACAATATCAAATAAGATACAACATAATAATATAATAAATTAAGGAATGTAGATTGTATAATAATGTATGCTTACTGTGGAGTTTTGCCTTTTATTGATGTACTTAGTTCCTGTTACTCTAAACACACAAAACATAATATGCTGCTTTTGGATGTTAAACATAAAAGAACCCTGGATTCAAAACAGTGGTAAGCATCTACTGATGGGTAGACATCACAAGAAGAGAATGTACTCTTTAGTAAAAAATAAATAAATAAATAAACTTACTTTAGAATGAACTGGTAGCAGCAATTCTCTCCAATGAAAACACTTTCATGTTTTCTTTTAATATCTATAAATGTATAATTGAAGTTTAATACATGCTTTCAAATAACAGCAGCATGACATTCTTATCAATCTAAAACTATAGCACATTTCACAGGGACTCTATTAACATCTCGCTGACTAACTAGGGCCAGCTTGGTAGGAGCTGAACTGAATCCTCTAAGAAGTTATCACATAAAGAGTCATTTCTCAGGAGGTGGTACAGCAGGCACCAGAGCCTACCCAAATGCTCCACCAAATCATTTTAAGGCACTTTGAAAATGAAAAGAGGTCAAAGCCTCTTGCCCATCACTGTAGAAAATTCAGGAGTAACTCTGGAGTTAGTACAGATCTCAGCTGCAAAGGGCAAATAAATCTACTAGTACAGAAGAATGAGCCAGATACATCTTGTAATCTTCAGATTTAACCCTGCCTTCTAGAATCACTGACATTTGACTTTCTTCAGAGCCAATAACTTGGCCAGGCACTGAGAAGAAAGTGCACCATGCAGTTATGATATAAAACTTCTATGCTGTGAGAATCAATTTTTGGTGTGGCTGCTGATACACAAATCCAAAGTACTTTCCAACTCTGATTAGCTGCCAATGTAAAAACTATCTTCATTTCTAACAAAATAGAGATGTTCGCTGTAGTTGTAACACTTAGATTACTTAGGGTCACAAAAACCTCTCCTCCCATTCTTAGGCACCCAATTTGACATCAGGCTCTCTCAAACAGAATATCCCTTCAGTGATTAAACCTTTAGTCCCTGTGTTGGGACACCTGGGTGGTTCAGTCAGTTAAGCATCTGACTCTTGATTTTGGCTCAGGTCATGATCTCACAGTTCACGGATGGAGCCCCAAGCTGACAGCGCAGAGCCTACCTGGGATCGTCTCTCTCCCTCTCTTTCTGACCCCCAACTACGTGAGCACGCTCTCTCTCCAAATAAATAAATTGGAAAAAAAAAAATTTGGTCTTTGTGGAAGTATCTAATTCATAACAATTTTCTTCATTTTCTCTAGTTACCTTTAGCTTTTTACTTTCTTTACTTGAACATATATTTTCCCCTTCCCCCAGATTGTCATACATAATCCCCTGGTAACTACTGCTTCTTCTCTGTTTATCCTAGCATTCCCAACAATTTATAGCTTAAGGTAAGTTGATCTGAGACTCACTGGTATAAAAAAGAGAAAAATATGGGGCGCCTTGGTGGCTCGGTTGGTTAAGCATCCAACTTTGGTTCAGGTCATGACCTCACGGTTTGGGAGTTCAAGCCCCACATCAGACTCTGTGCTGACAGCTCAGAGCCTAGAGCCTGCTTCAGATTCTGTGTCCCCCTCTCTCTTTGCCCCTCCCCTCCTTACACTCTGTCTCTCTCTCAAAAATAAACATTAAGAAATTTAAAAAAAAAGAAAATGAGAAAAATAAATAGACTCAGAACACATTCATTTAAATTCTATACTGTTTCCTATAAGCCAAATATGGTTCTACAGACTGAGAACAGTAAACAAACAGTACAGGAAAAGTGCCCACGCAAGGGCACAAACAATCTAGTGAGGGATACAAAAGAGCAGAAAGACAACTATATTATAGTGGATGAGCATCTTGAGAATGGGGTTGTTCAAGGTGGTGGACAAGAAATGAGGCTCCTCACCCAGCCTGGAATAAGGTATAAGAATAAGGTGGTACAGGATTAGGTTAGGAAAAAGGTATAAGGAAGAAGGCACAAGGATAGGGTGAAGTCAGGGAAGGTATCTACCTCTAAGCTGTTTCCAGAAGCACATATAGGAGGATATAAGATAGAAGCAAAGTATGCATAAAACAGAACAGCAAGTATAAAAGCACAGCTGGAACCATGTCTAGACCAAAACATGTGGCTTCCAACACAGAATAATATTCTGGCACACTTCAAACTGATATCCTTCAAACATTTGTTAAAAGATCTATTTAATGGAATAGAGGAAAAATATGTTAATAAAAATGTATAAAAGGGCTTACTTATTAATTCATTTCCACTAAAGCAGTCACTTCTAATAAAGATCAAAAATGTTCCCAGTTCTTAATCTCTTTTGCCATTTATTCAGTGATTTTCCTAGACCCCTAACTTCTTGTGAACACAAACACACACAAATGAAAATCTTCAGTATTAAAAAAGAGTGCATGTGTGAAATAGATACCATGTTTCCAATTTATTCTAGTGATATTTTAGTGTCCCTTGCAGAATGGCCTTCAGACATCTCAGCTGCCTCTCCATCCCTAGGCCCCCTCTGGTAAGACCCTACAAAGTGAGAAGGAAGGTCCAAGGGTGAGGCTAAAAAGGTAGACAGAGACCAGATGATACAGAATCTTGCACATCATGAGAAGTCTGTGTTACACCTTAAAAGCCATGAGGAATTGAAAACATTTGAAAAAGGGAAGCAACTATAAGGCTGTTTTTGTAAACCAGCCTAGAGATGCTACTACCACCTTGAGTAGGATGATAGCAGTAGGAATATAGAGTGGCATAGAGTTGAAAAACAGTTAGGAGCCATCACCGGCTAGACTTGGAGATAAGAAGAAAGAGAAGATGGAGCGTGCCTGGGTGGCTCAGTCGGTTAAGCGGCTGACTTCGTCTCAGGTCACGATCTCACAGTTCGTGGTTTGAGCCCCGCATCAGGCTCTGTGCTGACAGTTCAGAGCCTGGAGCCTGCTTCAGATTCTGTGTCCCCCTCTCTCTCTGACCCTCCCCCGCTCATGCTCTGTCTCTCTCTTTCTCAAAAATAAATTTAAAAAATATTTTTAAAAAAAGACTTAAATTTCAAAAAAAAAAAAAAAAAAAGAGAAGGTGAGAATTAAGGATAAGTTTTAAGTTTTAGGCTTAAGCAGTTAGTAGATAAGGATACCACACACAGAGATGGGATATAAAGAGACAAACACGTTTGGGTTGAAAAACTCGAAGTTTGGTTTTACATATGCTGACTTTTGTACTTTTTGTACTTCTAGGACATCAAATGAAGGTATTTATGACCTAAATATGACCAAGCCCAGAGAAAGACTGGGTGCTTGAGATAGATGTGGGCAGCCTCAGTACATAGATGGAATCCACGGGATGGAGGAGAATGCTTAGGGAAAGTTTATAGAGTAGAAACACATAAAAGGACCTAAGGAAGAGCCCTGAGAATTTCTTATGTTAAATAATCATAAAGATTTAGAGGAAAAACAAAAATACTTCCTGCCTCATGGTTTTGTTACCAGGATTAAATTAAAATCTGAAAATACTCTATAAACTTTAAACATAGGGTACAGACAAGTGTTACTGCAACTGTGTTGATCTTCAAGCTGTTCACAAATGTCAATTTTATGTTTCACACACAAGGCTCAGAAGTCACACTTGACTTACACTGGCCAATATAATATATCAGCAGAAGTGACTTACTCATAGATGAAAGCTGTAAGAAACTGCACACAGTTCAACATGTTCTTACAGCTAACATTACAGAAGTATGTTTCAAAACGAAGCCTTCATCATCTTAAATCCTTGAGTGATTGCCATGAGGAGAGCCTGACTCACATGGGCATGTAAAATAGGGACAATTAAATGTTATTACTTTAAAACACTAAGATTTTGGAATTAGGATCACAGCAACTAATTGCAGTATAAATAACAGGTGAAAAAAGCAGGACAGCCAAGAGCAAAGTCCCATCTTAGGAGGTAATCATTGAGACATCACAGGGCCTATCACACACACTTACGAACTAATTTTTATTTTATGTCACAGAGTAATTCGCTAATCCTCACACTTGATCCGACATTCTTAGATTTTCAGAAAAGGTAAACAAGAACAACAAATGTATATAAACAGAATTTCTAATGAAGATACATTGGTTGAGAAAGGATGAGACAGTCTATCCATGAAAAGAAACTGCCTTCCCCATCACCATTCCTAAATACTGTTGTTTGTGCCCTAAATTTTCTTCACTCCTCAGTAAGTTCTACTTTGCACCTGAATGTTTGACTGGTTGTATATGTGTGTTAGGCCAAAGACACAATGCCCCAGTGAGTTATTAGAAATAAACAGAAAATAAAGTAACCAGAACCAAATTTCATGAGGGAAGAATTCTTTATTCTTCAAATGTTAGCAGTAAAAGTTACCACTGCCAAATGCCAAATTACTATTTGATATGCCTAAATAAAACATGTGTGCTGGAAAATGGCAATTACTCAGAACCAAAGCCAGAAGTAGAATCCAGGTCAGAGTGAGGCAAAAGGGCCCACTGGACCAGCCTTTTCACCAAGAACACTGGATTGCCCCTACTTCATTATTCCGGCCTTTGTCCCTCTCATTAGTTTTGACAAACCATGAAAGAGAATCATAACTGCTTCAATCCCAATGGAGTTGAGTGAATTACATGAAAGGATCCTTAACAAGGAATGTTTGTCTGCTGTGATCATTTTTTTAAAAAGGAGGTGGGGGAACATAGACAAAACATTCCTACAACTCTCTCTTAGAAAGGTCTTAAGTGTCATTTGCAAAGCATACAAATCAATTAGTATCGTCATCAATAAGCACATCAAAAAAGTCTGACCGCCATCTTTTTGCTCTAACATTTTTTGACTATTTCTAAATCAAATTCAATTTTGAACTATGAAGATTATGCACTCACCGACTTTGAAAATATAAACTAAATTCTGAAAGCAATTTCACAAAGCTGTATAAGGGCCCAATCATCTGATTAACTGAGCAACAGCTCAAGGTGACTACTTTGAGGAGGGCTCATTGATTACGATATACAAGCTCTGGAATGAGATGTTGTATTGAACTTGGCATCCCTTACTTTTTTTGTTCAGAGGGACTCCTTAATAAACAGTTGCTGGATTAAATGCAAGTAGTAAGTGACAATGCCAAGTCATGAACCTAAGACTTTTTTTTTTCTTAATTCCAAATCAACCCTGTTTCATTACCCCCAATATGGCTTCTTGGCAATACCTAAACGGCTGTTTCTATTACTTGAAAATCTGACTTTGCGTATTCTGCTGCCATGGTAGATTTTGTCCTGAGTCCCTCAGCTAAAAGGGCTGAGACCACAACTCACAATGTGCTTATCTCACAAATGTAACCACTATAACTAGTATGACAACTATTTTAATCTTACAAACTATTAAGTTGAAGCTGACTACTAGAATAATTATCCCAGCAACTTAACTGTGTTAAACCAATGTACTGCGGGATGTTAGGAGACAAACTAAAGCCAGAGCTTCTAAACGGGTCTCCAGAAATTTGGCTTTCCTGGCCTTTGTCCCTCTTCGGGATGGCAATGCCAAACACAGGCAAATGTTGCTGACGAATGTTGCTGTTAAGTTTACTCTTCAATGTGGGCCCGCGGAGGGTAAATAAAGCGGCCAAGATAAGCTTAATCTTCTCTGGGAGGAAAAATTAACAAGGAACAAGAGCGGCCTGAAAGAATCGTGTTGGATATAAAAATCACAATATTTGCAATGATATAAACGAAAATTGTAAACGCACGATTACACACGCCGAATGTTATGCACACGCTAATTCACAGCGCAACTCTGTTGAATGGAAAGGTCAGAAAACCTGCAGTGGCTCTGCCTCATTCACTCTCCGCACCTGAGGAAATCAGGGCTGGGAGCCAAAGCACGTACTCAATGGCGCACACCCGCTGACTCGAAAGGAAAGGAAAGGGGACGAGGAAAGTTTATTCAGCGCTTCTACGTTTAGGCCTGAGGTCAAAGTTGCCAACCCACCACTCTGGAAGCCACAGGACCCATTGAAGTCAACCCGACGCCCACCCTACGAAGTTGCTACCCTCCAAGGTCGGGGGCGGGCCAGCGCAGGGTTGGGCGGGGCTGAGGGGAGGGGCCGGAAAGGGGCGGGACCTGCACGCACCCAGCTGAGGGGCGGTTCGACCCCGGAGCCCGCGCGGGGAAGGTATCCAGTCCTGCTCTGAGGAGAGAGGGGGGATGGGGAGGGGGAGAGCCATAATCGGTATCAGGCGGTACCTGCGCTGGAAGTCCTGGGCGAAGGGCTTCAGGTACGGGTCGAGCTGCAGAAGTTGGGCTAGTTCCGGCACATCCGCCAGGGCTGCAGCCAGCGCCGCCTCGGAGGACTCGCCCTGAGCCACCGAAGCCGCCATCTTCTGCTGCAGCCCGAGTAGCCGAGCCCGAGTGGGTCGATTGGAACCTTAGCGGGAACTGGAGCTCTAGTTGGGAGGAAGGCGGCGAAGGCGGAGTCGGAGGAAGCTGAAGCGAGCCTCGGAGTCCCGGGGCCCTTTATAGCCAGAGAGAACGGCCGCCTGCCCTGCCCTGCCCTTCCCCCCGCCCCCTCCGTCCCCTCCGTCCCCTCCGTCCCCTCCGTCCCCCCTCTGCGTCCTCCCCTCTACGTCCTCCCCTCCCCCGTTCCCCCTCTCCGTCCTCTTCCCCACCTCCGTCCCCCGGCGGCGGGGAGGAGCGGGACCCAGGGTGATTCCCGGACGCAAGTCCGGGGCGGGGGGTGAGGCGCCGAGGGCCCTGCGCCCGCTCACGCGGCTAGCACCTGAAGGCCGCAGAGACCTGCCCTTTCCTCCCCAACCCTTTTTCCACGCGGCCCTGAGGCCATCCTGGCAGAGGAGTCCTTAGCCGAGGTAGCTCAGCCTTGCCCTCCCCTAACCTGACCCGTATTTGGCTCCAGAACTAGCCCTCAGTTTTTCTTCCTTTAAGCAACTACCGCTGGCGGCATCCTTTTCAGATAAGATGTGTGGTTTTCTTGAAGAGGACCTTCTCAAAGTTCTGAAAATTTCTTGTTAGGGTGTTATTGCAGAAAGATCAAAAAAATTTCACAGTGAGGGGAACAGTCAGTATGGATATACTAATAGTTTTGACGATGTTCTCACCACTGCCTAACCAGAACTCTTAAAGTTTTTTCCAGTCTCATGAATTAACCAAAAAAGTCACGATCCTGGAGTCGTCCCAGAAATTCTGTGATGTTCTGGTACTATTCTCTGGGTTGCCAATGGCTGAGAATTAAAACCATGTCAAGAACTTTGCCTATTTCCCATACCTCAAAAAAGAAAGAAAAAAGACTTTTTTGTCTTTGTTTATAATTGTAACAAACGTTTTTCAAAGAGTAAACAACTATCCTTGATAAGACAAATGGTATAGGGAAGAACATTAAAGTGAAGTTCAACTGTACCACTTACTAATGAAACGCTAATGCAAGAAATCGCTCTTGACTTAAGAATGGGAGACCCCTATGTAAACTTCACCAGTTGGAACTTCTGTTTTTTTTCATACCCATTAACTGACTTCTCAACGATTCTTTTTTGAGAATACAGAATTGTATGTGCATCCAGAGAATTGGGCACACCAACCCAGAAGTTTCCAAACTGCTTTGAACCTAGGAACTGGAGAGTCTTGGGGCTCTCTTTCCCAGTTAAGGTTGGGTGTGGAGAATCCTAGGGGCTATGGAGGAAGGGTGTTGATCATCATTGGCCTTGAATTTCAAAACATTGAAAACATTTTTTTTGTGAAATCGTTAACAAAAGACTTGATGATAGATACCTAGCAACAGAGGACCTCAAAGCAAAAGAGTGAGGATTTGGACAACCTTCAGAAAGGCATATCTTAATTTTCCATGCAAATGTTAGTAACATATAAAGCACTGTAAAACAACCCTAGAAACTCAGAAGCAGGATACCCTATAGATGCACAAATCTGTATCTCCAAACCTAATTCTCAGAAATCCAGCTTCGTATCTGCCTACTGAAATCTCCATTTAGCTGGCTAGAAGACCTAAGCCAACTATCTCCAAAATATACACTAAAGCAGTCTTCTCATCCTTCATGCTGTCACTCTTACAGAAGCAGCCTCTCATTTGGACTAACGTATCTAACGGTTTCCCTCTTCCACTCTTTGCCCCGTTTAATCCATTCTCTAGAGTTTGTCAAGCTTTAATATGCCTATGAATCACCTGGGGAAGTTGTTGAATTTACTTAGTCTCATTCAGTTCTGGGTGGTGCCTCAGATTCTGCAATTTTAACATGCTCAGAGGTGATGCTGCTGTTGCTGATTGGGGGTAAGGTTTGAATTGTAAGGCTCTTTACAAGGATAAATCATACAACTTAAATGACATGCTGATTCACTCAGAGTTAAATATAAACTTCTTACCGTTCCCTAACAAGGCCTTTTAATCTGGTCCCTATCTTTCCACTTTTCTCATCACCTTTTCTCATCTTTTCTGGCTTTATTATTATGTAGAAATAGTGACTTTCCTGGGACACACTGAGCACTTTGTAGCCTCTGAGACTTTTTATTTGTCCTCTCTGTCGGGAATTCTCTTCATGACTCAGCCAAGCATGACTGATTTCTTCCCCGCATTCCTTGAGATCTCAGCATAAATGTCAACTCATCTTCAGAAGCCTCTGCTTCCACTACTTAAACTGCAATATCTCCTACACAACAATTAACAAAACTTAGATGTTTCTTTTTCTCTTTTATGTATTGATCTCCCCCTTTAATAGAAACTCCAAGAGAGCAGGGACCTATTCTTTCTTACTCACCATTGAACAAGTACTTAATGAAGTCCCATGTGTCACCCAGTACAGTTTCCTAGGTACTGGGATTAAATGGTAAACAAGACAAGTTGCAGTTGTCATAAAGCTCACATGGGGTGAGTGTGTGTGTGTGTGTCAATTAGCGTATAAGAAATGCTTCTCGAAGCCCACAAATGCCCAATAATAATAAATGCACTGTAGAGAATTAAAATTAAGCAATTAAGTCTGCTTTAGTTCTCGTGGTAAAGGAGGGCCACTCAGAACTGACATTTAAGCTGAAGTGCAATGACAAGGAAGAAGCCATGAGGGGAAGAGCATTTCAAGTAAAGAGTTTGTGCAGTGAGAAATGAATTTAGTGACAGAAAAAGACAATTCTAATGTACCTGTTACATAGTGAGGAGAATACCAGGAAGTAAGGTGAGAGCTAGGCAGCTGTTTGATCATATAGGACCTCTAATTTAAGTATGATAGGATGCTGTTGAAGGGTTTTGACCAGAAAACTGACTTAATTTGATTTACATTAAAAAAAATATTTTCTCTATGGAAAATGGGTTATAGGGATAACAAGAATGGAAGCAGAGAGACTATTAAGATGCCACTACAGTGCCTAATTGGATATATATTTCTTTAACTTTCTCCCTTAAAATGTTCTAAAACTGGATGAGGCAAAGTTTACATAATTCTATCAGTTTACCAAAAATCATTGAAGTATACATTTAAAACAGGTGAATTTTATGGTGTAAATTACACTCCATAAAGCTAGTTTAAAACTTTCTTTTATATAAGACTATAAGAATCTCCTTACAGAGTGCATAATACCTAGCAAGTTTTGATATCCCAGTCTCCAAACTGATATCCCCTTATTCTGGATTAAATTCAGCAGACGCAGTAGCCAGCTAGACTTCCTCTCTCCCACCTGCGAAGCCTCCCAGAGGACCCAGGAGGAACAGATTGTCATTTCATCTTCGGACTTGTGCACCCTCCACCCTCTCTTTAGATTGCCACGTGGTGAGTGTTCAACCTGATGGTAGTTGTCACTGCCTGAAAATCAGAGTTAGGCAAACAACTTTTTTCAAGGACAGTACTTAATAGTTTTTAGATGATAATGATTTTCAATTACTTTTGTCCTTTTGTCCTTGTGACCTAAAAGTGAAAGGCTCTAACTTTTGTGACAAATCCCCTGAGCACCTGGTCTTCTCCATTAGAACTTAAACAGGGGCGCCTGGGTGGCTCAGTTGGTTGAGCGTCTGACTTCGGCTCAGGTCATGATCTCATGGTTCATGAGTTCGAGCTCTGTGCTGACAGCCCAGAGCCTGGAGGCTGCTTCAGATTCTGTGTCTCCCTCTCTACCCCTCCCGTGCCTGTGCTCTGTCTCTCTCTCTCTCTCTCTCTCTCTCTCTCTCTCTCCTTAAAAGTAAATAAACATTAAAATTATATATGTGTGTGTGTGTGTGTATACATATATACATATATACTTAAAAAAAGAACTTAAACAATTTTCCTTGGTCTCAGACTACCCAAGCAAAATGGCAGTTTTTATTTCACTCAGAGTTATAGGCTTCCTTTATGCCTTTATGTTATCTCTAGTGATTATTTTTTTATATTTGAAATTTTCAGTACTTCTCAATTGTTACTTATTTGAAAATTTTGCAAACTTTTTAGGCATAAAATCTTGTAAGAAAGGATCAGATACCTAAGTTCATCATACTGGACATATTCTGAAAGAAGACTATTGTGGTTCTTTATAATAATAGCTATAAATAATAACACACTGCTTTCCACAGTCTAGACACTTTTAACCATTTTGTCGTGATGGTGGTGTGTGTATTTGTGTGTGTGTAAAATCCTTACTCTATGGTAAAGGTAATTAGAGACAAAATTGTTTAAGGTAATGCAACTAGTAGGAGTCAGGATTTGAATCCAAATACAGCTTTTACAGTCTGGAGCCAATCAGAATTTGAATCCAGATACACTTTTCACACTCTATGATTTTAAAACTTATTTTATCCTGCCTCTCAGAAAGATGAATATGAAGACAAATATGTGGAATGTTTTTTTTTTAAGACCTCAAGATCAAAGTTAGACAAAATTTAAAACACTTTGCATCTTTCAACTTTACCTGAATGAAACCCAGCTCCCTGGAAAACTTAACTAGTCCACAATAAAACAAAGAGCTAGGAAATGGTCAAAAAATAAAAAGACTTTTTACATATAAAATTTAAGTCACAGAGCCCATGGATTAAATCCTCATGCAACTATCATCACCTATTATGGTGGCTTGAATGGTAGCTCCTCAAAAGATATGTCCAGGTCCTAATCCCCAGAACCTGTGAAAGTTAACTTATTTGGGAAAAGGATCTTTGCAGACATAATTAAGCTAAGGATCTTGAGGTGAGGAGATCATCATGGATCATCTACATTATCTGGTTCCTAAATCCAATGACAGTGTTCTTAGAAGAGACCTGCAGAGCAAATAGACACAATGAGAGGAGGTAAGGTGACCATCAGGGCAGAGATTGGAGTGACACAGACACAAGTCAAAGAATGTCAGTAGGCTTCAGAAACTGGAAGAGGCAAAAAATAGATTCTCCCTAGAGCCTCCAGAGGAAATGCGGACCAGCTGCCACCTTGATTTCAGACTACTGATCTCCAAAACTATTAGAGAATATATTTTTGTTATTTAAATCACATGAGAAAGAACTGCTTTAGGATTAATTGGCTTATTTACTTACCATCTATTCAACGAAGGAATTCAAGGTGGCTGATAAAATACTTGCAATAAGTAAAACAATACTTGGCAAAAGCAAAAACCAACAAAAAGAATAGAGAAAATCTATGGCATTTGAGTTCAGACCTTAGTTCTCAGGTGCCTAATAGCAAAAGCAAAAAGGGAAAGGTATCAAGTGTTTATAATTCTGTAACCTTTGGGGCACCTGGGTGGCTCAGTCGGTTAAGTGTCCGACTTCGGCTCAGGTCATGATCTTACAGTTCCTGAGTTGGAGCTTCGTGTTGGGCTCTACACTGACAGTTCAGAGCCTGGAGCCTGCTTCAGATTCTGTGTCTCCCTCTCTCTCTGTCCCTCCCCTGCTCTCTCTCTCTCAAATAAATAAACATTAAATAAAATTTAAAAAAAACAATTCTATAAGCTTTAAATTGTGCTTTCTAGTTAGAAATGGCTATATAAATGATAGATATTGAGAAACATTTTGAACCATGTACTTGAAAGCCAATTTTAGATACACACAAAGGCCTTCCCAGATAGTTTTTTATGGATAGCAGTATGATAAGGCAAGGATACAGACTTAAGAGCCAAGCTGCCTGAGTTTGGATCTCAACTCTCCTGCTCACTATGTGATCATGGGAAGTAAAGTAATCAATCTCTTTGTGCCTCAGTTTCCATTTCTAGAGAGTGGGAATAATAATGGTATTTGCTTTCATATTGAGAGGATTAAATGACTTAATACATATAAGATACTTAAATCTGTACATAGCATATAATAATCACTCAATAAATGGTAACATATTTCTGCACCAGTAATACTATAGCAAAGAAGAGTAATATCTTCCATATAACCTAGATTAGTACAAAAGTAAGAAAGTGTTAAGATCTTGAGGACAACTCATACATACAGGGGGAAAAATATGTCAGTGAAACCTGACTTGGAATGTGAGACGAGCTTTTCTAAAGGAATCCTCTGACCAGTGACCAATATGTTCCATAGATCAATGGTGGTAAACAAATGTTTGTGACCAATCCACAAACAAAAAAAATACAGGAATTTGGAAAAAATGTTTAGAAACTTCAATATCAATTTGAAAAATATACTCATAAGAAATTGGGCCTTATATTTAGTATTTTTTTCTTTAGAAAAAATATTCTAATTATATTTTATGAAGCTATCAATCCATGATTGATTACAGGGAAAAAAAGAAAAAATAACTTTGATTAGCCTTGTGCTAGATAGATCCAGAACCATTCTCAGAAAATTCTTTATCTGTGCAAATGCCCCAATGAGTACATACTAGACACTCCTAAATCCTCCGAAAACAAAACAAAATAAAACAAAAACAGTATAGGAACTGGAACTGACTTGGAACATTTTAATGAAATTATACTTATTTTACATGTTCAAGGTCAAAGCTAAATTATTCAAGTAGAGCCAATCTATTGAAATTGCATTGTAAAATAGCCATACCTAATTATTTAGACACAAAAGACAAACAGTGAAGTATGAGAAAGTTGGCTAGAATAGGACCCTATTTTTTTTTTTTTTTAGGTAGAAATGTCTTTAGAGTTGCACAGGTTGAGCCAACTGACCATAAAGAAATAGACAATGGATAACTCAAAAAATATATAAAAATGTCTATTTACAAAGCAAAATAATCTGGATGTTTTAACCACAATCCCAGCCACACTGTATTCTGCAGGATATGAAATTCTAACATTCATATGATAATTTTTCATGTTTTGGACTTTGAAAACAGCTGAATTCTGGTCTTAGCTCTTATCATTTATGAGCCATATGACCTTGGGTAAGTCACTTTCAGAAACTGTTTCATTTTCTATAATATAGATATAGTAAAGCATGTCATTGGGAAGATATGATATTAAAATGATATCAAGACCATGACAAGAAAGGTAGCAGACCAAGGCAACTCAGTTAATTCAGATGGGAGGAGGCAAAGTTGTGCTTTGGGGCTGTATCTAATGAAAGTCAGGGCAGGTAATCTTCCCCAACTTTGCCTTCACTCTGGTAGGATTTAGTGCAATGCTGTAATTGCCCCCACTTAAAAGACAAATAGCTCTGATAATTTTGAGGTGAGTGAGTTATAATTATGATGGATTATAATGCTTAAAATACTGCTTCTGTTAAAAATGACAATCATCTTAAAAATGAACTTTTGCAATATTACATTTCTAAATTCCATATTGCCTATACTGTGTTTTTACTCAAGAGAATTACCTTTAAAAGTACACTATTGGAGAAAAAAAGAAGCTAACCTAAATCAAATTCAGAAAATACTGTTTTGACTAGATACTGGAAAGCTAAAAACAAAAAAAATTGTACATAAACACTATATTCTAGTTGATAAATTTATTTTTCACAGCAGTATGGACTAAGGATTCTAAAGCTACTCTGCATGGACACCACAATTGGTTGAGCAAATAAGTAAATAAATTGTAGATAATGGGAGCCAGGTTTCATGCCGTCAGAGATAGAAGTTACAAATAAGCAATGGGGGATGGGGAGAATAAACCCTGTGGTTCTGAATTTAGAGTCAGAGATAGTGAAATAAACTCACATAGCCCCCCCACACACACACATGCAGGAACACACGAAGAGATACATTTTTAACATGTATACACATGGATTTGTATTACACATATATTTCTTAGCTCTGTCTGCTGAGAGGACATGGAAGTAGTGATATCACAGTAACAACAAGCATACCCAGCATTGAGATCTTAGCTTCTGAAAACCATTCTTCAACAAAAAGAACCAGGGCTCCTTGAAGAAATGGCTGATTCTAGGGCTGGTAGAAAAAATCCAAGATAAACATAGAAAATTTAATAGTACCAGAAGGAGAGTGTTAAGAAGGAGAAGAAGAAAAAAAAGAAGGAGGAAGAGGAGGTGGTGGAGAAGGAGGAAGAGACTATAGGATCATGTCAAAAGGACACAGGAAACAGGGCACCTGGATGGCTCAGTCAATTAATCATCCAATTCTTGATTTTGGCTCAGGTAAAGATCTCACAGTCATGATCTCATGGTTCATGAAATTGAAACCTGCAGGCATCAGCCTCTGCACTGAGCATGAAGCCTGCTTAAGATTCTCTCCCTCCCTTTTCCTCTGCCCCCTCCCTGCTTGTGCTCGCTCTCTCTTGCTCTCTCTCTCAAAAAAATAAAAATAAATTTTAAAATATTTACAAAAATAAAAGAACACAGACACCAGTCAGAAAGATTCTCAAATAGTCAAAGCAGAATCCTTTAAGCAGCAAAATAGTTAGTATTGGACTCTTAGTAGCATAAGCATACCTCATTTTATTTTACTTCACTTTATCGCACCTCACAGATACTGCATTTTTTGCAAATTGAAAGTCTGTGGCATTTTTTGCAAATTGAAAGTCTGTGGAAAGGCTGCATCAAGCAAGTTTATTGGCAACATTTTTCTAACAGTATTTGTTCACTTTGTGTCTCTGTGTCACATTTTGGTAATTTTCACATTTCAAACTTTTTTATGATTAATATATTTGTTACGGTGATCTGTGATCAATGATCTTTGATGTTACTATTATAATTGTTTTGGGGTGCCATGAACCACGCCCATGTAAAATGGTGAACTTAATAGATAAATGTGTGTTCTGATTTCTCCATTGACTGGGCATTCCTTATCTGTCTCTCTTCAGGCCTCTTTATTTCTTGAGACACAACAATATTGAAATTAGGCCAATTAATAGTTCTACAAATGGCCTCTAAGTGTTCAAGTGAAAGGAAGAGTCACATGTCTTGCACATTAAATCAGAAGCTAGAAATGATTAAGCATAGTGGAAAAAGGCATGTCAAAAGCTGAGCTAAGCCAAAAGCTAGGTTTCTTTTGCCAAATAGCCAATTTGTGAATGCAAAGAAAAAGTTCTTGGAGGAAATGTAAAGTGATACCCCAGTGAATACACGAATGATAAGAAAGTGAAACAAATAGCGTTATTGCCGATATGAAGACTGTTTTTTGGTCTGGATAGAAGATCAAACCAGCCACAGTGTTCCTGTAAGCCAAATCCTAATCCAGAGCAAGGCTTTAACTTTCTTTAATTTTATAAGGGCTGAGAGCTAAGGAAGCTGCAGAAGGAAAGTTTGAAGCTACCAGAGGCAGGTTCCTGAAGTTTAAGAAAAGGACCTGTGTGTGTCCTTAACATCAAAGAACAAGGTGAAGCAGCAAGTACTAATGTAGAAACTGCAGCAAATCATCCAGAAGATCCAGGTACAATACTTAATGAAGGTGGCTACACTAAACAATGGATTTTCAATGTAAATGAAGTAGGCTTCTAGTGGAAAAAGATGCCATCTAGGTCTTTCATAGCTAGAGAGAAGTCAATGCCTGACTTCAAATCTTCAAAGGAGAGGCTGATTTTCTTGTTAGGGAGCTAAAATGCAGTTGATGACTTGACGTTGAAGCCAATCCTCATTTATCTTTCTGAAAATCATAGGGTTCTTAAGAATTATGCTAAGTCTATTCTGTCTATCATGTATAAGTGGAAAAACAAAGCTTGGATGACAGCATATCTCTTTACAACATGATTTACTAAATATTTTAACCCTACTATTGAGACCTACTGCTCAGAAAATAAAAAAGATTCCTCTCAAAATATGACTCCTTATCAACCATGCATCTGGTCACCTAAGAGCTGTACAAGGAGATTAATGTTGTTTTCATTCCTGCCAATATAAGATATATTCATGCTTCCAACCCACAGATCAAGGATAATTTTGACTTTTGAATCTTACTATTTAATAGGTGCATTTTTATAAGCCTATCACTGCCATAGATAATGATTCTTCTGATGGATCTGGGAAAAGTCAATTGGAAACTTTATGGAAAAGGTTCACCATTCTCAATGCCATTAAGAACATTTGTGACTCAATGGAAAAGGTCAAATTATCAACATTGAAAGAAATTGATGCCAGTCTTCATGGATGACTTTGACGGGTTCAAGTCTTCAGTAAAATAGGTAATTGCAGATGTGGTGGAAATGACAAGAGAATTAGAATTAGAAGTGGAGCCTGAAGATCTGACTGAGTTGCTACAATCTTATGATAAAACTTGTACAGATGAGGAATTGCTTTCTTATAATGAACAGAGAAAGTGGTTTCTTCAAATGTAATCTACTCCTGGTGAGATACTTTGAAGATTATTGAAATGACAACAAAGGATTTAAAATATTACATAATCTTAGTTAATATAGCAATAACAGGGTTTGAGAGGATTGACTCCAATTTTAAAGTAAGTTCTATTGTGGGGAAAATGCTATCAAACAACATCAATGCAACAGAGAAATTGTTCATGAAAGGAAGAGTCAATGCAGGAAATTTTGTCTTATTTTAGGAAACTGCCACAGCCACCCCAACCTTAAGTAACCACCACCCTGAACAGTCAGTAACCATCAACATCAAAGCAAGACCCAACTTACTGAAAGTGCTCATGATGTTTAACATTTTTTAGCAATAAAGTATTTTTTAATTGTCATGGACTTTTTTTTAGATATAATTCTATTGCACACCTAATAGGTTTTCACCTATGCATAGTGAAAACATAACTTTCATATGCACTGGGAAACCAAAAAATTCAGTGGACCCACTTTATTTTGATATTGTTTTATTGCAGGAAGTAAACCTGCAATATCTCTGAGCTATGCCTATAATAGTATTTATAATTCAAAGACCAAAGTAAATATTCACAACTACATCCTAATATACATAATTTATTGGCAAAATAATGAGGGAGAAGGGAAAGCATTTCCTTCAGAAAAATTCTAAATAATTTATTCTCCCTCCAAGAGGTGGAGCTTAATTCTCTTCCACTGGAATGTGTGATAGACTTTGCTACTTGCTTCCAAATAATAGTATACAAAAAGAGAAAAACAGAAACTTTACAGTGAAGAAACCTGTCAGATTCCACCTTAAGTGAAAAAAATTGACACCACTGGTGAGAAGACATGTTATGATATAATCCTTGATAGGGTTTGATAAAAGCACATTTCACCTGTGAGATATTCCAAAAAAAATTGAGAACTTCTGATAAGTAAATATCAGATAAAACTAATTAAAGATGCTTTACAAAGCACCTGATCAATATTCTTAAAAATTATGAAAAATGTAGGGCGCCTGGGTGGCTCAGTCAGTTAAGTGCCTGACTTCAGCTCAGGTGATGATCTCATAGTTTGTGAGTTCAAGCCTTGTGTTGGTGTCTATCCTGACAACTAGGAGCCTGGAGCCTGCTTCAGATTCTGTGTCTCCCTCTCTCTCTCTCTCTGCCCCTCCCCTGCTCGCTCTCTGTCTGTCTCTCTCTCAAAAATAAATAAATATAAAAAAATATGAAGGATGTGAAGAGGAAGGAAAGACTGTGATACTATCACCAGCAAAGAAAGCTAAGGATACATGATGACTGAAAGTTAAGTGATATCCTAGCTCTCTTGATTCAAACTATACTACAAAGCTATATTAATAAAAACAGTATTGTACTGGCTCAAAAACAGATACATAGATCAATCAAACAGAATAAAGAGCCCAGTTATAAACCCATGCTATATGATCAACCAATCTACAAAAAAGGAGATAAGAACATACAAAGGGGAAAAGACAGTCCCTTCAATAAATGGTATTGGGAAAACTGGACAGTTACGTGCAAAAGATTGACACTGGACCACTTTCTTACACCATATACAAAAATAAACTCAAAATGGATTATTGAAAGACTGTAATGTAAGGCCTGAAACTATAAGACTCCTAAAATGAAACATAGTCAATAAATTCTTTGACATTGGTCTTGTCAATATTTTTTTGGATGTGTCTCCTCAGGCAAGAGAAAAAAAAGAAAGC
Organism: Cryptoprocta ferox; assembly: GCA_028646485.1. Taxonomy (NCBI): domain Eukaryota; kingdom Metazoa; phylum Chordata; class Mammalia; order Carnivora; family Eupleridae; genus Cryptoprocta; species Cryptoprocta ferox. The sequence goes on from CM053573.1 coordinate 32,762,647, forward strand.
ACAAATATATGGGACTACCTAAAACTGAAACGCTTTACACATTGACAGAAACCACCAACAAAACAAAAACACCTACTGAATGGGAGAAGATATTTGCAAATAATATATCTAATAAGGAGTTGTTACCTAAAATATAAAAAGAATTCATACAACTCAATAACAACAACAACAACAACAATGACCCTGATTAACAAATAGAGGACCTGAATAGACATTTTTCCAAAAAAGACACACAGATGGCCAATAGAGATATGAAAAGATGTTCCATATCAATAGTCATTAGAGAAACCCAAATCAAAACCAAAACGAGATACTACCTCATACATGTCAGAATGGCCATAATCAAAAAGATAAGAAATGATAGGTGTTGGTGAGGTTTTGGAGAAAAGGGAACCCTTGTGCACTATTGTGAGAATGTAAATTGGTACAGCCAATATGGAAAACAGTATGGAGATTCCTCAATATTTATAGAAATCCAGCAATTCCACTTCTGGGTATTTATCTGGAAAAAAAAAGAAAAAGAAAACACTAAGTTGAAAAGATTTATGTACCCCTATGTTCACTGCAGCATTATTAACAATAACCAAGATATGGAAATAATGTGTGTCCATTGATAGATGAATGGCTAAAGACATTGGAGTGTATACAATTGAATATTACTCAGCCATAAAAAAGAATGAAATCTTGCTATTTATGACAATGTGGATGGGTCTGGAGGCTATGGTGCAAAGTGAAATAACTTAGAGAAAGACAAATACCACATAGTTTTATTTATATGTAGAATCTAAAAAACAAAACAAATGTACCAGCAAAACAAAACAGAAACAGACTCATAGATACAGAAAATAAACTAGTGATTGCCAGAGGGGAGGTTGGTGGAGGCATGAGCAAAATAGGTGAAGGGATTAAGAAGGACAAACTTCTAATTATAAAATAACTTAGCTGTAGAATAAATAAGTCACAGGGATATTGGGATATAATGTACAGCAGAGAGAATATAGTCAATAAGTCTCAATAATGTGTGGGATAACAGGTAGTAACTAGATATATAATGGTAATCATTTCATAATGTATAAAAATATCATCACTATCTTTTATACCTAAAATTAATGTGACATTGTATGTCAATTTAATTCAATTTAAAAATAAAGATTAATGAAAAATATGTAGTTCTGACATATATAAAGTTGTGTTTGATATTAAATAAAAATTCATGCATACATACATATGTACATACATACAATTAAACTGATATCCTGGAATGGATCTTGGAATTTAAAAAATGTGAAATATTAACAAAATCTACAGGTTAATTAATAGCATTGTACTAGTGTTAATTTCTTGGTTTTAATACATGTGTTTGTGTAAGATGTTAGCACTGAGAAAGTTTGGTGAGGGTATATGATAATTCCTTATACTATCTTTACAATTTTTCCATATATCTGAAATTATTCCAAAATAATTCCTCTTTAATCTATAATATCTATATTTCTAAAATCTTAATATATGTTAATTTTGGAAGGAAAATACATGCAGTTTCCAAAACCTATTGTTATATTTATTTTTCCATAATTTAATTTTTTCTAAAAGAAATAATACTGCAGTATTAATTTCCCCTTTTTTTCCCAGTGATATTTAGTGCTTACACAACCTAAGTTAATGCTACATAAAAATATATGATAATGTTTTAATAACATCATAATAAAAATTCTGACTCTAATGAATTAAGTGTAATGAATTTTCAGAGCCTCCATTAACTCTGAGTTTACAAGACTGCTGCTTAGTTATCTGGTGGCATAGTGTTCTAAGAAATTTAAAGGAACTGCTACAAGTGCCTAATTAATCCTTACAAAGTTGAGATAATCTGATTCATTAAAAGAACAATGTGTGCCTGGTACTGAACTAGAAATTTTTAATTACCATTTTGTACTTTGCTGATAACTTGATCTTTGGTGAAAAAAAGCGACTCTCTCTAGGTGATGTATCAAAAAGTTTAAAGCACAAAACTTCAGGAAATATAGGAAATCTCAGGTAAATGATCTGGATTTTAAGAATTTTTTATTAATATTGAAGTCATTTTCCTTAGACTATTTTATTCTTAATGCAATTTTAATAGAACCCCTCTTTCTAACACAAAATTTTCCGTAACATTGAATCACTTAAGCATTGACCACTTTGAAGTTGCATTCTAATTTAATTCTTCCACTATTTGCTTCCGTCTATCTTCCTTCAAATGTTAAATGTATCCTATTTTCAAGATTTTCTTTTTTTATTAGCAGTTGTAATAATGCCTTTTAAACTTGAAAAGACTCACAGTGTTCCAAGAAATTATAGTGAAATGAAAGTTATTTACTCGATGTTAGTTTTAATACTAAGGATTTATTTTAAAGAAACATTTGTCTTTACATAAAATTAATAATCTACATGTGAGTTTACCTATATCAAAACATCTTTGGAGAACTTTTTCAGAGATAATTAATCTTGTAGATATCTTTGCATTACTTACATTCATGAAAACCTCCTAAATTAACTTGCATGTGGGAAAGTAACAATTTCTAGGCCAACCATATTAAATTATTTCATGAGAGAGTTTATCATTTCACCTGACTCAATATTCTACTACTTATATTATACTTTTGATTTAAAAAAAATGTTTGACAGAGAAAGGTTGAAACTCTTCCTTAGTGGGATGAGGATAGAAAATTATTTAAGATTTAAGAATAGTTCTAATATAAAAAGATTGCAGGGGCACCTGGATGGCTCAGTTAGTTAAGCATCTGACTTCAGCTCAGGTCATAATCTTGCAGTCTGTGAGTTTAAGCCCAGCATCGGGCTCTGTACTGACAGCTCAGCACCTGGAGCCTGCTTTGGATTCTGTGTCTCCCTCTCTCTCTGCCCCTCTTCTACTCACACTCTTTATTTCTTTCAAAAATAAATAAACATTAATAAAAAATAAAGGGATTGTAGATGCCAAATTTGAGGTACACATTTCTATGAAGTTATCAGCACCTATTAAATGACAGACACTTTTGTAGTATCCAGGGGTTTTTTTCCCCCCCTTTTTTTTTAAGTGAACAGTATTTAGGATTGAATTTGGTGCTCATTAAAATTGATACTCCTCCAGAGTAGGGTAATGTAGTTTAAATTAAAAAGATATACATATGTACATGTATGTAGAAAGAAACCTTGATTCAATATTTTACCATTGAATACCATTAAGCTGGGATTTCTGCAGAAAAATTATATATAGATTTCTTTATATTCCCATGGCCCATCTCCATTATTAAGATCAGCTGGGACTTCAGCTTCAAATGAGACCAAGTGAAGTACTAGATTTACCCTCCTGTGTGAAACAACAACATCAGAATCAAGGTCCTGGGCCTCAAGCAACCAAAGAGAGTAATCCCTGAGAGAGAAAACATCTGAGGTGACCCCTACAAATGTAGGGGCTTACTGGCACGAGAGATTTCTAAGCTATGGTTCAGAGAGGAACACAGGAAGAACCAGGCCTGAGGAAGTGAAGGTCCAGAGAGAAAAAGCAGCCTAGAGTTCCTAGAGCAACACCATAAAGGAGGGACCTGCACAGAAAAATAACCCAGAGTCATGCAGAATGACCTTGCTGAATATTCCACAGAGTACTGATCAGTGTTTGCATTTGAGGAGACTGCCAGAGGTGGTAAAAACCATCCAAAAGGGTTAAAGCAAACAGTGTACAACATTGACACAGGCCAGAAAAAGTACCTGTTCTATAGCCATACCAGAAAAACTCATAATTCATATAGCAATGGATATGGAATGGATAGGAATGGATAGGGCCCTCAGAAAGGTCTTGCCTTAGTAGTGAGGGATAATTAGCCCTATACAGGGTACTTTTATGGAGCCACCAAACATGTCATAAAAGCAAGACCATAAAGGATCTATTTCCAAGTAACCTTACTACATACAAGAATGAAGCTTAAGAATATTTATAAGAATGGGCGCTTCAGTATCTCAGTCGATTGTCCAACTCTTGATTTTGCCTAAGGTCATGATCCCAGGGTCATGGGACTGAGCCCCATATCAGGCTCCACGCTGAGTGTGGAGCCTGCTTAAGATTCTCTCTCTCCTTCTGCCCCTCTCCCTTACTTGTGTACACACACACTCTCTCTCTCAAATTAAAATAAACAAAAATAAATAAATAAAACTGCTTAGAAAACACACAAAAAGAATATTTATAGGAATAAGGAAACTCAGAAAGTAAAATCCAAAAGGTCTGGCACCCAACCAAAGATTTGGAGACATGCAATGAAGCTGAAAGATATGATCCATACTGAAGAGACTAATCAATCAATCAAACCTGACTTATAACTGACATACATGCTAGAATTAGCAGACCCAAGGAATAAACACAGTAATTATGCCTTGAATACATGTGTCTAAAAAGTTAAGTAGAAACATTGAAGATAGGAAAAAGACCCACATCAGACTTACAGAGATGAAAACTACAATGTCTAAATGAAAATTAAGGGTATTGAAGAAAACTATCTTAAATTTAAAACAGAAAATATAATTTTTAGAACGAATGCAAAGCACATCAAATGAGCTGTGGAACAACTTCAAGCAATCTTTCAAATATGTAATTGGATCCCTAAAGTAGTGAAAAGAAAGGGGCAAACAAAACTGTCTGAAGAAACATTGAACATTTTTTTCAACTTTCATGAAAATTAAACACTCATATTTCAAGAAGTTAAATGAGCTTTAACCATGAAAAGAAGTAAAGACAATCACATCAACGCACTTCATAATACAATTGCTTAAAACCACTTACAAGAGGAAAACTCTTAAAAGCAGCCAAAGGAAAAGAGATATGTGTACAAACAAAACTAAGGAAAAAAGCAGAATTGTCACTGGAAAAATGTGAAGAGTGGAGGAATATCTTTAAAAATGTAAAAGAGAAGACAGACAACCTAGATTTTAATATTCAGTGAATATATTTTTCAAAAATAAATGCAAAAATGAAGGTAGTTCAAACATATAAAAGCTAAAAAAATAATTTTGAGGAGACTTACACTATAATAAACTGAAAAGAAATTTGTCATGCAGGTGAAAAATGATACCAGCTGAAAGTATACATCTAAAGGAATTAAGATCACCAGGAAAGGTAACTATGTGAGTAAAAAGAATGTTTTTTACTTATAATTTAAATTTTTTCAAAAGATAATTCACCATTTAAACAAAATTATTGTGTTTTATGAGTATAAGTAAAATAAGTGAAAAAATAGTAAAAGACTAGGAAGTAGAAATGGAACTATTGTCAACTTACATGTACATATAGTGATATAAAATCACTTAAAGTGGAATATGTTAAGTTAAAGATGTATACTATAAACCTCAGTACAATCAATAAGAAAAGAAAATAAAGAGGTACAACTAATAATCCAACAAAGGAAATGAAATGGAATCACTAAAAAATACTGAGTCCACAGGAAGGCAGAAAAAACAGGAAGTGGAACAAAGAGCAGAAAAAAAAAGGAGATGATAGACTTAAATCTAAATATATGAATAATTGTATTAAATATAATAGGTCCAGATATTCCAATTAAAAAGAGATTGTCAGATTAAATTCAATTTAAATATAAATATAAAAAGAGATGCCATGCTAAAACTATTCAAAATGGAGTTGAAGCAGCCCTATTAATATCAGACAAAGTACATTTCAAGGCAAATAATATTACAGGGATAAAGAAGATCATTTCATAGTGAAAAAAGGATCTACTTATTAAAAGACATAATAATTCTAAATCTTTGTGCATCTAATATCAGATTTTTGAAATACATAAAGAAAAAACTGATAGAACTGAAAGAAGAAATAGACAAATACCATATTACAGGTAGAGGTTTCAAGACCTTTCTCTCAAAATATGATAGAATAAATAAAATCAGTAGCAATATAGATTTTTGTACAACATTATCAACACACTTACCGAATGGACATTGCTGTAACTCCATCCAATTTAAGTAGAATGCACACTCCTCCAGTGCACATGGAAAATTTTCCAAGATAGACTATTATGGATAATAAAAACAAGTCTCAGTAACTTTAAAGGATTAAAATTATAAAGAGTTTGTTCTCTGACCACAATAGCATTGAATGAGAAAACATAGAGAAACATATCTGGAAAAGCCCCAAATATTTGATAATAAACATTACACTTCTAAATAACAATGGATTAAAGATGAAATAGTAGAATTGGAAAATGTTTTATAATAAATTACAATAAAAACAGGGTTTCTGGGATGCTACTAAAGCAGTACTTAGGGTAAAATGCATAGCACTAAACACCAATTGGAGAGGAAAAGTCACAAATCAACGACCTCAGCTTCTATTTTAAGAAATTAGAAAAAGAAAAGCTAACTAAACCAAAGTGAGTAGAAGAAATTAAAAGATCAAAACAGAAATCAATGAAATAGAAAACAAAATCTATAGAGAAAACAAAAAAAAAAAACCTAATTCATTGAAAAGATTGATAAAATTGGTAATCCTTATAGCCAGATTACTTGGAGGGAGGGAGAATAGACACAAGTTACCAATATACCAATATGAAGAATGGAAGCAGGCTAATCACGGATTCTGCAAATATTAAAAAGATATGAAAGGATTGTTATGAGAAACTTTAGCCTATCAATCAATAACTGAAACAAAATAGAAAAAGTTTTTAAGGACACAAACTACTAAAGCTTATTCAAGAAGAAATAGATAATCTATAAATATATATGTATATGCATGCATAAACACACAAATGTGTGTATACATATATACATATATATATGACATTGAATTTGTACTAAATAAACTTTATATGAAGAAAGCCCAGATGGTGTCACTGATTAATTCTATCAAACCTTTGAGGAAAAAATTATACCAATTCAACACAAACTCCTCCTGACAATCAAAGAGTAGGGAATACTTCCAAATTCATTATAAAGGCCATCATTACCATTATACCAAAACCAGACAAAGACATCACAAAAAAAGAAAACTAAACATGAATATCTTTCATAAACCTAAATGAAAAAAGTATTTTTAGAAGACTGGTAAATAAATGTCAACCTATATAAAAGGGATAGTATATCATGAACAAAGAACTAAGATTTATCTAAGGAATGCAAAGTTGGTTTAACATTTATAAATTAATCAATATAATTCATCATATGAAAACAATAAAATGAAAAATTATGTGATCGTTTCTATAAGCACAGGAAAATAATTTGACAAAATCCAACATCCATTTCTGATAAGAATACTCAGCAGTGTGAAGACTAGGGACTTTCCTCAACCTGATAAAAGTCATCTACAAAAGTCTTTCTGCTAACATACTTAATGGTGAAAGACTAAATCCAGTGACAGTACAAGGATATCCATTCTCACCACTTCAATTCAATATTGTTTTGAAAGTTCTGGACAGTGCATTTTGAAAGATAAATAAGTTATCTAAATTGGATAGAAAGAGAAAATGCCCTTAATTGCAAATTCTGTAATCGTCTATATGGAAACCTGCAAAATACCTACTGCAATTAACAAGTGAGTTTAATGAATTACAGAATATGAGATTAAAAATAGTTGTTTCTGTACACTAGCAATTAATGAGAGGTAGTTGAAGTTTTTATTTTTTATTCTTTATTTTTATTTTTATTGTTACTCTTTTTAAGAGAGAGAGCACGCAAGAGCAGAAAGAGGGGCAGAGGGAGAGAGAGAAAGAGAATTTTAAATAGGCTGTACACTCAGCGTGGAGTCTAACTTGAGGCTTGATTCCACGACCATTGGATCATGACATGAGCCAAAATCAAGAATCAGACACTTAAATGACTGAGCCACCCAGGCACCCCAAGAGGTAACTGAAATTTTTAAAAGATTGCAACTGAAGGATCATTAAAAAATATGAAGTACTTTAGAATAAATCTGGTAAAAGATGTTCAAGTTCTGTACACTGAAAGCTATAAAATATTGCTTCAGCAAACTAAACACTAAAATAAATGTAGAGACGTATTATGTTCAATGATAGGAAAAATCAATGTTGTTAAGATGATAGTTCTCCCCATACTAAGCTATAGAATCAATGTGATCCCAATTAAAATCCTAACAGACTTTTTTTTGTATTTTTTAGAAATTGCTAAATTGATTCTAAAAAATTCACATGGAAATTCAAAGGACTTGGAATAACCAAAACAAATGTTTAAAGGAAGAATACTACACTTGATCTTAGCCAAAAGGCTGAGAAGCAAAAAATAAAAGAAGAATAAATACTACCTGATTTACAATACTTATAAAACTGAAGACGAGTGATATTTAGGGAAAGACAGATAAATGGCCTGTTGGGACAGAATCAAAAGTCCAGTAATAGACCACACCAAACAACTATTTGATTTTTGACAAAGGTTGAAAGGACATTTGATGCAGAAAGGATAATCTTTGATACCTGAACAACTGGATTTTTACATTTACTCCATATTTTCCATACTGCTAATTAAATACAAAAGTCATAAAAGAGAATCATAAAGCTAAAGTGTAAACCTAAAACCATAAAAATTGTAGAAGAAAACATAGGAGAAACCCTTCTGACCTTGGGTTATGCAAAGATTTCTCTCTTTTTTTATTTTTGAGTTTTTTTTTTTTTTTGAGGAAGAGAGAGAGAGTGAGCAAGCATGCACATGCAAGCCGGGGAGAGGCAGGGAGAGAGGGAGAGAGAGAGAGAGAGTGAGCAAGCATGCACATGCAAGCCGGGGAGAGGCAGGGAGAGAGGGAGAGAGAGAATCCCAAACTGGCTCTGCTCAGTGTGGAGCCTGACACAGGGCTAGATCTCATGACAGTGAAATCACAACCTGACCCTATATCAAGGTTTGGTTGCTTAACAACTGAGTCACCTAGGCAACTCCTAGACAAAGATTTCTTTGATTCAAAAGCAACAGCTTGATCCCTAAATAAACTTAACAATAAAGTTAAAATTTTCTATTCTTTGAAAGACACTCTTAAAATAATGAAATGAGAAGACTCAGACTGGAAGAAAATATTTGCAAAGCATTTATCTGAAAAAAGACTATAACTAGACTTATAGAACTTACAAAACAATGGTAAGGTAGTTTGACTCCTGAAAACACTCTTGGCTCTACTGTCTCCTGGACAATACAAAGAATGTTATGGAATTACCAAGTAGACCAACTAGGCTGCAGTAGTAAGATCATATAGGGAAACTAGGCAGCAACATCAAGTTAAAGCATGAGGCATGCTGGAACCAGGAAGTAGCACTGGAAATGGTAGAGAAAAGCAATGTAGGATTAACACAGGACTGGGGCATGATTTAGTTAGATTGTGTACATAGCATGACCAGTCTAGCAAAGCTGTTCAAAGCACAGGGTCTATAGTTTGCTGTGCCTGGAGTAGAGGCGACAGGATGTAGTTCTACTAGGGTATCAAGGTCTTTATTCAGGGAATGTGCTTTAAGGGACTTATTGCTAATGGAAACTAAAGTATTATATATACATTTGGACTCATGTTTGAAGATTTGAGACAAACACATCCTTACAGGGCAGATGCAGAACATCCAAAAAAGAAGACAAAGGTGACAGAAATCTTTAAAAAGGTAAAAGAAAAACAAGAATATTTACAGATATCAAGGGAAGAAAAAGTTTCAAAACACATCTCATTGAAAATTATAGAGAAGCCAAAAAGGGGACATTAAGAATCGATGCTTAGATGATTAGTTGTGACCAGTAAGAATATAGTACTGGTAGACTGGTGGGATAGGGAATGGATGCTATGGGGACAAACTAGTTCTGGAATCAGATTGTCCAGGTTTAAACACTGATTTCATCCTAAAGAAACACTGCAACTTTGGCCATTGCTTAAGCCTTCTGTCCCAATCAAATGAGGATAATATAACAATAATTAGATCATAAATTGTAAAGACAAAATAAAAACTTTATCACATAGTGTTCATATATTCCATATATGACCATATAACCATATATATTCACTTGAGAAGTTTGGCTATGAAAGGCAGAAGATAAATAGATACATTTCTCCTTTTTCTGGGTCACACTAATTATGGAGAAAATTTGATATTCATGTTACTATAATAACAGATATCTCATTTAAGTTCAGAAATGGTTTTTTAATTGAGATTAGAACTCCACCTGCTTTCTGAACTTTCTGCCCTTAATTCCTGAACCAGGAGAAGGTATTTCTTAGTAGTATCCTTTTGTAAAATATCTCTTTCATTGGCTATCCCTGATGTTCCCAACCATATACTATTTCTTCTTCAGCATGTTTGCCACTGATTCCTAATTACTGACCTCTAAGACGAGGTCATGCAATGAAGGGTAAAAGAAGGATGTACTAAGAAGAACATAAACTGAACATAAATATTCATAAATTCTATCACTGTCAGGATCTATTCATAAGTGATATATTTTCCATTATTATATTTATAAAAATATATTCATAAGAAGAATATATCTAACTGAAAAATATATTCATTCTTGTGATTATACTATCTTATGACCCTCAATCTTATCTACACCTCAGTCTTCCATTATAGCAATAAAGAAGGCAGAGACAAAAATAAATATTCTCACAAATACTTTATGTAATCACAATAAACTCTGGTCAACTAAAACTAAATAGTCAAAAATACACATTTGGAAACTAATAAATTAGTGAATTGGATTCTGGCAAATTGTGTTCCCTGCTTGACCTTGCATTCATTGAGATTTCTTTTGATCCTTTTAAGAAATTTTCTCCCTTTGGGGCGCCTGGGTGGCTCAGTCGGTTGAGCATCCGACTTCAGCTCAGGTCATGATCTCACGGTTCATGAGTTCGAGCCCCGCGTCGGGCTCTGTGCTGACAGCTCAGAGCCTGGAGCCTGCTTTGGATTCTGTGTCTCCCTCTCGCTCTGCCCCTCCCCTGCTCATGCTCTGTTTCTCTCTGTCACAGTAATAAATAAACATAAAAAAAAATTAAAAAAAAAAGAAATTTTCTCCCTTTTTACTTAGACTAGTTTAAGATGAGTTTTATTATTTGCTTTCAAAAAAAACTTTGACTAACACATACTCTCATATCTGGCTCCTTTCCATACACATGTTTCACATCTTCCCTTTCACTGTCAAACTTTTTAAATGAGTTTATATTCTATAATTTCATTACCTCCCTTCTTAGTCATTCCTAGTGGTTTCTACCTGTACTATGCTGCTAAAACTAGTCTCACCACAGTTGCCAGTGAGTTCCACGTCAATAAATCCAGTAGAACAATTCTAGTTTTTATTTAACTTGATTTTTCAGCAGCATTTGACATTGTTTCACTCTGGAAATTCTTTTCTTGGCTATTTAATAGTTTTTCTTTTTCTAGATTTTCTGTCTACTGACTTGGGTGTATCTTTTTGATCTCCTTTGTCATATCTTTTATACCTGATCCTTAAATGTCAGAGTTCCTCTGGAATTTCTTCCTCACTACTGCACTACTGTGTTTTTGTTTTTGTTTCTGTTTTCCTTTTTTCTCTCTGGTTTTACTTTTTTTTTTAAAAGAAATTTTGTCACCACATATGCACTTACTCAAGAGAGAAAAATTGGGACTCATGCAGTCATCCTTGACTTGGCTTCTTTTTCTTTACTGCCCATATAAAGAGTCTACCTCCAAACAGCTCTTAGGTTTATCCACTTTTCTCCAGCTTTGCTACCAACCACTCTGCTCTCCATCCCACCATCATGGTCCCACCTGAACTTACTACAATGTCTTTTTAAGTGAATTACTGCCTTCAAATGATTTCTTCTCTAAACTCTTCTTTAATCTCAGGTACAGTATTAAAAAATTTAAATCATAAAATGAAACAATTCTTAATTAAGACCCTTAACAGCTTTCTAATATTTAGAATAAAGTCCGACAGGGCTTCCCACAGTGTGGATGGTCTCCACCTATTATCTTCAGCCTCATCCCTTACATGCTTCCTTCTTTATATTTCATTCACATTTGGTTTCTTTTGGCATTAGTACAGTACTATTAGCTTTCTGGCCTCTGGACCCTCAAATGGGCTAACTTCCCTGAGCCTGGATAGCCTATACCATTCCCCACTTTCACCACATTAATATGCACCCATCTTTGAAGTTTTAAGTAAGTTGTCATCACCTTGGCTCTTAAAAAAACACTAGGTTGGGTTTTATAACATCCTTCCCATCTCTTTTGTAATATCTATTACACATACAATTACTTATTTAATGTCTATGTTTTCTTCAATATTATAAACTCCATAAAGGCAAATGCCAAAGCTATTTTATTGCTCTGTCTCTAAACCTAGTCCAGGCCACGATGATAACAGATGTTAAAAAATATGAATGAATGACTTTTTTCCAGAATCTATTGTGTGACTCTAAACTATATTATATTTGTAAACTATATTATAAGCTTTTCCTTGAGATGAAGGAAATGCTTTCCCTAAACCTAGGTTGGTCTCTGGCATTGATTGCTTAAAGTTGTAACTCTACACTGTGGATAGATAAAAGGTCCATTTGCCCCAACATATCTTACCTGGTAACCTACCATAATTCTCTTCCATAGTATTTGTTCTAAAACTGACCTGCCTTCACCCACATTCACTTGGAATCCCTAAATATGAGATGAAATATTAATTGCTTTCCAAAAGCTCAGTGTGAAATGCACATGATTTTCTCCCCCCTGGGGGCAGAATCCCACTTCCCTGTTTTTAGCCAGTTGGAAGGCTTATCAGATTTGCTAATTGCTAAATGCTATCCTTGAGGATATGAGAGAAAGAATACATAGCTATTACTAGGGGATGTAAGATTAACCCAGAACAATAGGGCACTCTCTGATCTTTATGTTTTGGAATGCTAAGTAAGAAAATTGGCCATCAGAAAGAAGGGTGACACTGAAGACTAACTTCCTCCCTCACAATTTTGTATAACCAGCCCAAATGCCTTTAGAATGGATATGTATTTTGGTGTAATTCTTTTACTATGGAATAACAGAGTAGTACCCAATTATTGCACCCTTATGCCAGCTTTCCCTGATAGCTATGTCACTGGCCAACTGAAGGCAGAATAAATGAAATTAACTTTGCAGGAATAAGTGCACCAAATTCCATGACATAGATTGGAAGGAACCAAAACACAGGCTTTAAACTGCATCTTAAAATCAACGCCAAATCAGCAAAATGGCCTGCACATAAATATGATTTGAGAAAAGAAAAATGAAAGAAGGCAGGTGAGTAAAATATAATGGTGCTCAGTAGTAGACACTAGAAGTACTATAAGGGAAAAAGGCATATCAACATACAGAAGTTTATCACATTTCATCAATTCTATGGTATGTTCCTTCTCTATATTTCTCATCTATAAAATGGGGATGTATTTTACAATCGATGAGGTGTCAAATTTAAATGGAAATATGTTTTCTTTCTTAGTGGTGCATATAATGCTGTGTCTTATAGTCAATGACATCTTAGAATGATTGAAATACAGTATTTGCTTATAAATATATACTGGTAGCACACGTTCATTGCCATATTTTCAATTCATGTCATAAATATTTTTTTGTGTTTGGCAGAATTGCCACATATAGCCCGTGAAAGAGAATGAGAAACTTATGTAATGGATATATTTGATGGAAAGTTATAACATGACAAACCTCCACAAATAACAACAACCCAGAAAGTGCCATATTCTTGAATTTGAATAGATCAGTAACGACCCTAGATTCTACAGAAACAAATCATTAGATTTATATATAGAGAGAAGAGGGAGGATGAGGGGTGAGGGTGAGAGAGAGAGACAGATAGAAAGAGAGAGAGAGAGAGAAAGCACACGGATAATACAGATATGTAAAACCATCAATATAATTTTCTTCTATTTAAAGATGACAGAAAAATCTCTGAAGTTAGGCAGCAGGACTTTCTTTCCTTTTTTCTTTCCTTTTTTTTGTTTCTTAGGACTTTCTTTTTTAAAGTTTACACTGAGTGATAACATAATTAGTTGAGTTGGAAATTGCCAAATGAAAATGAAAAACCTAACACATACTGCATATGAATGTCTTCTCAGGAAATTCTTGTGAATTTTTTTCCTTGTCAAACAATGTATGTCAGTGAATTGCACCTAAAGAAAGATGACTATCAAATCGGTGGCACCAAAAATAATCAAAATATGCTCAGTGGGGCTCAGAGAAAGGTAGAAGGGCTTTATGTTAAAAACAAACAAACAAACAAACAAACAACAATTCTTGCACAAAAAGCAAGAACTAATCACAAAGAAACTTCAGCATTCCTCAGCATTACCTTCCCACAGATGTTCTTTAAAAACGAGTACCTTATTTTACAAGTCACTGTTGATCAAAAGTTACTTTCAGTAAGGTATGGCTATCTCTGGCAAATGGCTATTGGACTCTTGATTATTTGTATAAGTTTTTCCTGAAATAATATGAAGATTTTAGAAATATTTGTTTATGGAGTGCCTGAGTGACTCAGACAGTTAGGTGTCTAACACTTGATTTCAGCTCTGGTCATGAACTCATTGTTCATGAGTTCAAGCCCCACATCTGGCTCTGTGCTGATGGTGCAGAGCCTGCTTGGGATTCTCTGTCCCCCTCTCTCTGCCCCTCCACTGCTTGCACATGTACGTGCATGCATGCTCTCTCTCTCTCTCTCTCTCTCTCTCACTCTCTCTCACTCTCTTGCTCTCTCTCAAAATAAATAAACTTAAAAATATATTTGTTCTTGCATGTTACAAAAAGCTCCTCAATTCAGAAGAATTGAGAGCAGGTGGACACAGATTCTTCTTCTTCTTCCCAACCACGTCAGATTAAGAACTGACTATAAGCTTTATTTTTTTGTTGTTAAGTGTAATTAATATGCAATGTTTTATTAGTTTCAGGTGTAAAAACATATTGCTTTAACATTTACAACAATGTGAATGGAACTAGAGTGTTTTATGCTAAGCTAAATAAGTCAGTCCGAGAAAGACAAATACTATATGATTTCTATCGTATGTGGAATTTAAGAAACAAAACAGATGGATATAGGGGAAGGGAAGCAAAATAAGATAAAAACAGAGAGGGAGATAAACCATAACAGACTCTTAAATACAGAGAACAAACTGAGAGCTGCTGGCAGGGTGTTGGGTGTGGGGATGGGCTAAATGGGCAATGGGCACTAAGGAGGACACTTTGGGATGAGCACTGGATGTTATATGTAAGTGACAAACCACTAAATTCTATTCCTGAAATCATTATTACACTGTATGTTAGGTAAGTTGGTTTTAAATTTAAAAAAAAAGATATGGGAATTATAAAGTGCAACATAAATATAAATTAATGAAACAAGTACAAAAAACCATATAGCTTTAACAATTCTATACATTATTCAATGATAAGTCACCATGGAACATTAGTACAATATTATTGACTATATTCCCTATACTGTACTTCTCATCTCTGTAACTTATTTATTTTATAACTGGAAGTTTGTATCTCCTAGTCCCCCTTATCTATTTCACCCCCTCACCTCCCACCAACCTCCCCTCTGGTAACCATCAGTTAGCTCTTGTATTTAAGGGTGTTTTTATTTGTTTCTTTTGTTTTTTTTAGATTCCACATATAAGTGAAATCATATGATATTTGTCTCTGTTTGACTTATTTCACTTGGCATGATACTCTCTAGGTCCATACATGTTGTCACAGATGGCAAAATCTCATTGTTCTTTATGGATGAAAAATATTCCATTGTGTATATAAAACTTCTTCCTTATCCATTTATCCATTGATAGGTACTTGGTTTGCTTTCATATCTTGCTTAATGTAAATAATGCTGTAACAAACATAGGGATGCATGTATCTTTTCAAATTAGTCTTTCTGTTTTCTTTGGGTAAATACCCAGTAGTAGAATTAGTGGATCATATGGTATTTCTTTTTTCTTTTTTTAAAATTTTTGAGGAAACTCCATACTTTTTTTCACAGTGGTTGTACCAATTTACATTCCCACCAATAGTGCAACAAGGGTTCGTTTTTCTCCACATCTTTGCAAACACTATTTCTTTCACTTTTGCTCCTTTCCTTCTCTTCTTTTTCCCTCCTTTATTCCTTCTTTTCTCCTTTCTTTCATTCTTTCATTCTTTTCTCATTCCTTTTTTTCTGATTCTAGCCATTCTGACAATAGTAAAGTGATTCTCATGGTTTTGATTTGTATTTCCCTGATGATTAGTGATGTTGAGCATGTGTCTGTTTATGTGTCTGCTAAACATCTATATGTCTTCCTTGGGAAAATGTCTATTTAGGTCCTCTTACAATTTTTTATTGAGATTATTTGGGGTTTTGTTATTGAGTTCCATAAGTTCTTTATTTATTTTGGATATTAACTCCTTATTGGATATATCCTTTGCAAATATCTTCTCCCATTCAGTAGATTGTCTTTTTGTTTTGTTGATGGTTTCCTTCACTGTGCAGAAGCTTTTTGTTTTGGTGTAATCCCAATAGTTTATTTTTGCTTTTGTTTCCCTTGCCTGAGAAAACATATCTAGAAGAATGTTGCTAAGGCTGATGCCACAGGTTTACTTCCATATTTTCTTTTACCAGTTTTATGGTTTTAGGTCTCACATTTAGGTCTTTAATCCATACTTTTAATGTTTATTTATTTTTTGAGAGAGAAAGCATGAGTGGAGAAGGGGAACAGATGGGGACAGAGGATCCGAAGCAGGCTCTGCACTGACAGTAGTGTGCCCAATGTGGGGCTCAAACTCAAGAACGGTGAGATCATCTGATGTTGGACGCTCAACCAACTGAGCCACCCACGTGCATCGGTCTTTAATCCATTTTGAGTTTATTTTTGTGTATGATGTGTAAAAGTCCAATTTCATTCTTTTCCATGTAGCTGTCCAGTTATCCCAGCACCACTCTTATTGAAAAGAGTATCTCTTCCTCATTGTATATTCTTGCCTCCTTTGTCATAGATTAACTGATCATATAAGTGTGGGTATATTGCTGGGCTCTCAATTCTGTTCATTGATCTCTGTGTGTATATTTATGCCAGTATCATATTGTTTGATTGTTATGGCTTTGTGTAGTATATCTTGAAATCTGGGATTGTGATACTTCCAGCTTTGTTTTCTTTCTCAAGATTGCTTTGGCCATTCAGAGTCTTTTGTGGTTCCATATTGAATTTTGGTATTATTTGTTCTAGTTCTATAAAAAAAATAAAATCCTGTTAGTTTTCACCAAATAAGCTTTAGAAACAGACTGTGTTTTAGAGGTGTAGGGCACCAGAAAGAGAGTGATAGTGTCTACTGTCCATTATCCCTAATGGTTCAGCCTTGGTTTTAAGGTTCAACACTGTCAAGATATGGTCTTATGCTCAAGTGGATGTGGCAGGTGATTGCTTTGCTGGTCCTAACTCTTCCTGGACTTTGGATCTGCTGCTTTCTTGCAGTTTATTTGCCTTTTTTTCTAACTATTTTTCAAAAGAGTAGGATCACCCTAAAGGAATACACTTTGTGATCAAAATGGCAAAATTAAACTTTTGTATGCAGTTTTAACCTAATTTTTTATCATTGGAAGAATGAGCTGCTCCTCATAGATCCATTTTCCAGAATGTTTTAGGTGAGAAATGGGGAGAAGGGGGGATTTCTTCTCATTGGCTTATTTCCTTCTAAGAAGCATTTGCTACTTAGGACATAGAGCCTTTATTTGTTGCTTCAATTGGTTTATTTTCCCCAGTGAAATTAAGTTTAGAAATACTAGGAAATAAAACATTTATTCTTTTTTTTTTAAGTTTTTAATGTTTATTTTTGAGAGAGAGAGAGAGAGAGAGAGAGAGAGACAGAGTGCAAGTGAGGGAGGGGGAGAGAGAGAGACAGACAGACAGACAGACAGACAGAATCTGAAGCAGGCTCCAGGCTCTGAGCTATCAGCACAGAGCCCGACACTGGGCTCTAACCCACCAACCATGAGATCATGACCTGAGCTGAAGTCGGATGCTTAACTGACTGAAACACCCAGGTACCCCTCAACATTTATTGTAATCAGCAGTAGACAATTAATACAAGACTGTTAATTTGTCTTTTTTTTTAATCAAAGTACTTTTCATCCATAATAGCTTGGTATATATATTCTCTTTCCTTATCTCCATCAATGAGATAATATCAAATAAGTTTATCCCCTATACAGAAAAGGAAATTTTAAATTTCAAATCTGTTACCATCAATAAAGAAGTTTGGTATTTTTAAATTTTATAGTTTGATATTTTTATTCTAACCAAAACTTAGTAGGAATGATAAAAAATGACATAGCATGTGGCTAATTATTATTATAAATAACCAAGGTCATACATACTGTCAGCTTTATTTGAACAATTAATTTTAATGGCAATTATTAGTAAAAAATTATAGCTAATTAAGAATAAAATTCTTTTCTTTTATTTTTTTAATGTTTAATTATTTTTAAAGGAGAAAGAGTATGAGCGAGCAGGGGAGGGGCAAAGAGAGAGGGAGACACAGAATCCAAAGCAGGCTCCAGGCTGTGAGCTATCAGCACAGAGCCCGATGCCAGGCTTGAATTCACGATCTCTGTAAGATCATGACCTGAGCCGAGTTGGATGCTTAATTGACTGAACCACCCAGGCACCCCATCAGAATAGGATTCTCATGACATCACTTTTCAACTTGCTAAAGCTAACATAATAGGGTGAAGTTTATCTTCAGTCAACTTTTGAAACTTTTACTTGGCAGTTCTGGAAACCAAACTAGCCTTTTAAGTGTAGCACCACCTCTGCATTAGCTTCTTGGATTTGTTGAGCTAATGTGTCATTGGACCTATTCCTCAAACTGTTATTTTTCCATTTTTGAAGAGTAATGTTCTTGGCCAGCTCTGTATGATATAGACTAATGATTGGGCTCCCCATCCTTTAACTGCTGTATCTGTAACATACTCCTTAATCGGCAAAGTCTGCTTTTGACAATTGAAAACATAAACATAACAGATAGGATAATGATACACACAAATCAATTAAATTGATTTGAGCTTGCAATGTTGGTGCATCATTTAGTTTTGCAGACAGGTATCTTTAATCAGACAGTACAGGAACTACTTTTGGTTCCCAGAGAACTGTTTTTAGAGCACTGAACTTCAAATACACTTTAGCACTACATTCACTTTAATAGTCAGTGGTGACGCTTGGATTTACAGGGTGCTAATATTCAGTTGTAATTTTGTCAGTAATTTAAAGCACTTTGTGAATTTTGCTTTTGAAAAGAAGAAAGAAATGTATCAGAGCCGTCACAAATCTCTCATACCCTGATACCCTATTCCTCCTCCAATCCACAGATCTTTTATTAAATTCTACTATGCCTCTGTAGGAAATATGAATAGTCATTGAAACTGGTTCAATGCCAGGATTTGAAAGCTGATACTTTGAAGAATGTACCCAGTGTATGTTAAATGAACACCAAACTCCCTGGCAATGAGAGGAATAATATGAGACGATGACACAGTTAAATTTAGAAACAGAATTCAAAATAGCCCCTGGGTTTTCATTTCAAGGTCATTCACAGACACATTCTCATAATCCTGTAGAATTTCATCCCAGTTGGAATCCATTTCATGTGTGATGTGGTCTTTTATTTTTCAGTCTATTAAGGTTTTTCAATATACACAAGAAAGAAAACCAATATTTATTAAGTACCTACTATAGTCCTGAGATTGTGCTAGATGTTTCCCTTTATATCTAATGATTACGACAAGAATAATATTAGCTGATTTTTTTTTTGGGACATTCACTTGGGGAAAGACAGTATACTAAGCAATTTTGCCTCTTGGTTATACTTTTTCTCACCAAAAGTTCATGACTTTTACAAATGAAGAAATTGATGCTTACAAAGGTTTAATAACTTATCCAAAGTGGCTGCTACTTTTACTAAATGGCAGAGCAAGATTTCGAACCTCATTTTCTTTGTCTCCAAAGCCCATATTCTCAAAAGAATGCCAATACAAAGGTTTTAGAATCATACTGTGTTTTAAATGTCTTCATTTGTGAATTGTTAATAATAATAATAATACCTACACTAGAGGATTCTTGCAAGAATAAAATTAGTGAATAAATATAAAATTTTTATAATGATAATGCTTGGCACATAGAAACATTCAAAAAACATTAGCTATTCATGTTTTTGTTTAATGATAAAATAATTATTAGGTTATTATATTCTAAATGATAGTAATCTTTTTATATTTTTATCTTATTTTATTATTATAAATACAAAGCACTAAATTTTTTTTAAAAACAATATTCTCCTGTTATTCTAACTTCCCAATACTTTAAGACAATAGAGTTTGGGGATGCCTGGGTGGCTCAGTCAGTTAAATATCCAACTCTTGATTTTGGCTCAGGTCATGATATCATAGTTGTGGGATAGAGCCCCACATCGGGCTTCATGCTAAGTTTTGGGCCTGCTTAAGATTCTCTCTCTCTATTCCTCTCCTGTTTGCACATGCTCTCTCTCTGTGTCTCAAAATAAACATAAAATAAAATAAAAAACAAAGTTGGAAACATCTATGCTAAGTATTATTTAATAAATTGAATTTTTTAGGGATCTATGACCTATTATGTAAAATCAGCATGTCACAGAAAAAGATATTTCAAAAACAACACCCACTAAAAGCTTTACTATTTGAACCTCAAACCACTATTTCATTTGTAAAATGTTCATCATTCCAGAGAAAATAAGAAATTGAATATAAGACATCATGTGTAACTAACTGCTATTCATTTTTCCCACCACACAGATAATGTTCTGAGATTCAGAGACTGCTGTATTTTTTAAACCATCCCTAAAATTATTTTTTCTCATATCCGTAATGGACTGGGAAAATTGTTCCTGTATTGGAGACATCAGTCTATTTCTCAATTTATTAGTTACACATTATCTAATAGTAGCCAGTCAAAAGATATTTTGGCAAAACACCTATCCATTAAATGGCTGAATTTTCAACAACACCTCGATGAAAGAACTTTAAAGGCTGAATCAGTCTCAGTTTAAAACAGCAAATAACAGTATTTACCTGTTATTCACTTCTTCAGACCTTTGTTTCCTAGTCAGGCAGATTACTTGCCAAGAGCTGACCACTCTTGCTGAAGTGTTTTTGTAGCTGACATCACTTAACCTCTCAAAATAGCAGTTTTATCCAAGCTTACAATTAGTAGAAGTGCACTGAAACCTTAGCAAGGCATTCTCAGCAGGAGTTGGATCTTGAGAAGGCTTCTTTTACTAGAGTTGGACAGAAAAAGAAGCCTATTAATATTAATTTTTAGTCATGGTTGTATTTTAAAGAAGTCAACACTTAAATGAGCTATTCAATCAATAATAGTTGCCTTTACAACAGTAAGGTTGGGGCAGTCAGTACACTGTGGAAATCATTAGTGCTCTTCATCAACTCTTTCTGCTCTGGCTACCTAGTGGGATTTTCTTTCATGATTTCCTTTTTACTTGGCTTTCTCAGGTGAGTACATGTGACCAGCTCTGGCCAAAGGAGTCATGAACACAAGTAACATGGCCACTTCTGGGCCAGAGCATTTAACTGACAGAGTTAGAGCCTCACAAATCGTCTTTCCTGCTGCCGCAGCATTCCGAGCAATGGCAACAACATACACATCAGCCTGTCTCTGAAAGGCAATGAACAAAACCCTCTCAACTGATCTGTACTGGTTGTACACAGCGAGCAGTAAGAATAATAATAATAATAATAAACATTTGCTGTGTTAACCACTGAGGTATTTAGGGTTATTTGTTACTATAGCATAACTAAGCCTATCCTGACAGATAAGCACAAGAATTACAAATGAAAATTTGTGGCCATTCGAAGGGCAAGCTGGAAAAGGCAAACTGTCATTTTTAGAATGTTACATTTACAGGCCTTAATGACATACTTATGCTTATTGCAATAGGCTGCCAATTTTGTTTCATAGGAACTTATATCCTAAAATTGAATCCATGATTTATGAAGTCAATACCTAATACATTAGTAGTCACTATGAAGCAAACAATCACAATGAGTTTTTGTACTATCTTAAACTTTATTGTAAATATATACATGATCATAACTAATATATATTTGCTTAAAGGGAAGAGCTAGAATGAATTATCTTATAAATCAGTTATTCCTTATATTCATTCGAAATAATACTTCTTTAGATCATTCATTTTTCATGATAGCCTGTATTGTGAAAATCAAAGTGAAAAAATGAAACATAATAATTACAGACAAATTGTTATTTATCTGTGCAATATTCTGTTGCACAGGGATACCAAGGTATGGTTATTCTCTTTGCTTTGATCAGAAGTAATTCTGTCAAGCTTCTTCATTTCTTATAGTAACCCCACTGTTTACCATCATTCATACATATCTAAATCTTGCATGAATTATTTTATATTTTTACCATATTCTATCTCCTAAGGTTGACAAATAACCTATGTTTAGAATACATTATGAAAGGAAGCACTTAAAAAATGTTTCTTAATTTTCTAAACATCTTCCAACACTGAAGTTAGTATAAAAGTCACAGTTCAGCCTATTAAATACCTCTAAAAATATATTTTAATGTATTTCAGTCTTATTTCCTCTTTATTTTAGGTTCTGCAGGCCTAACAGCACCAGTAATTTCACTCCATTCTATTATGGCATCACTCTTAATCCCCCATCCTTTTCATGATCCATTTTAGGTACTTCTCCAATATTGCACTATCACACATTCAAACAATGACCAAGTTTCAGAAATGACGGCTTATAATGATGTGTGATTATGCTATGCTCAGACCAGAACCTAAGGTTGTTGATTCTAAAAGAATGCATATTCTTTATTTTTATGGTTTTATAAGCCCTATTGGCTTAAGTATATTTTTATAATAACCTAAACTAACAGTTTTCCTCAGAAAATATTTTGAAGTATTTAATTGTTCTTACTCAACTGTGCAATAACATGCTATTTTGGTCTGCAAAATGGTGTAAAATCAAATTTCCTGAATTAATGGGCTTCAAAAATTACTATAGCTCATAGCAAGCTGCACACTATGAAACAAACTATCTTTTGGTTTTTAAAAAATGAAATCACTCCATCTTAGATGAGGTAACATAAGATGTATGAAATTAATTGATTGCACAACTAAAACTTGAAGTAAGTTACTGAAATTTAGTTCTCTCATGGAAGCATAGACAGTGATTTCCTTCAGAATACGTATCTGACTTTGATTGAAATTCTTCTGTTATGACAGAAAACACTATTTTTGTTCTAGATGATAGCACTGGATGCTGAACTGAGCCCACATGATTGGATCCAGATTTCAAAGGATAGTACACATCTGTGCACTAATACATGCTCTTAAAACTCCACACCACAAGGTCAAATGAAAATACCAATGACTATTTGCAGTTCACTGTTATGTGACAAAGCAGATTGGTAATAGCTAATATTTCTATAATTTGTTTCTATGCAAATTTAAAACATATGTTAAATACAACACAAAAGCTATGTTAGCACATTGACTCATTTCTACTTTTACCTACTGATTAAAAAAACTAGAATCTCCCATCTCTATTATTTTTGGGTATAATTAAATAATCCATGTGTATAGAAATGACACCTAATGTATATTTAGTCATCAACTACCTAGGATTTTGTATAGTTGAAGTAACATATATATTTCAAAATTATATAAAATAAAAACTTTATCATATGTTCTGAGTGGGATAAATTGTATTTTATTTACATAGCATATGACAAATGGAACCAAAGGAAGCAACTCAGGGCCAAGGTAATCATGCATGTATTACAATATTGCCATGGACAATCTACAAATAGAGAATCTGTATACAAATCATGAAGGATAACTTTAGTCCACCTATTTTGAAACAATTTTGAGGTATTTTATTGTAAAAGCATAGGTATAGGAAATGTTAAACCATTAATGCAAAATTTAAATGTACAAATTAAATTGTAAAAGGTGAGGATGGGGGAAATTAAATAGGAAAACCTCTCTTAGCTAATTTCCACCTCATTCTTTAACCAAATAAAAAGCCTTGGATATCAATCAAAAGATTTATAAATGAATATTTGTATGTGTTAATTTAACGTATATGATTCTTTATGTGTATGTAATTTTTTAAAATTTTCATATTTTCCAGAAATTTCAGTTAACCAATCAATTAGATTGCAATTGTGTAAGGATAAGAAGGTTTTTAGTTCATTAAGAAACAATGATGGAGGAAAATATTGTAGCAGTTGGGAATAAAACATAAGTTCCAAGCAGAAGTGGATTTGCCATGTTGTTGATAAGGCCCAGGGTTCAAAAGCCCTGAACTTGATTGAGGCTCTTCCACAACCCTGTGCCTAATTTCATATTCATAATTTTATTATTTTTTAAGTTTATTTATTTATTTTGAGAGAGAGAGAGAGGAGAGCATAAGTGTAGAAAGGGCAGAATGAGAGGGAGAGAGAGAAATCCGAAGCAGGCTCTGCACCGTCAGCACAGAGCCTGGTGGGGGGCTCAACCTCACAAACCTTGAGATTCTGACCTGAGCCCAAGTCAAGAGTCGGACTCTTAACTGACTGACCCAGGCACTCCTTGTATTCATAATTTAAAATTCTTTTTTTCTGAAACAGGGCTTCTTAAATTATGTAGACCCGAGGTTCCATAGAGCTTGGATTGGTTCCTGGCTTTAAGTTTTTTAGCAGTTAAAGAAAAATGTGCTTGATCACACAATACTTAATAATAGGAAAATTTCCAGCTCATCAAGACCAGTAAACATTCCTTCCAGTTGATATGCTCATAGAGAAATTTACTATTAAATACTTTCATGCAAAAGTACTGAAAAAAATAGAATAAAGTCATAGTCTCTTGGAAACCATTTGTATGGAATGGAATGAAACCATTCCAAATGGCAATATATCACAGAAAAATGCAACATTATTTTACCTATAGTGTTTCTTTATATAACTAGCAAATGCATGCTATTAAAGCATATTTCACAAACTATTCTTTTCTCAGGATGGCACAAAGGAACCCTAGAGTCAAGTTTGCTGGGAAAGTTTGTTAAGGGGTAGGGGATAAAGAAGAATAATAGCAAACTGAAGAGGTAGGGCAGAAAATAAAATAGAAAGAGATGAGCTAGAAGAACAAACACATTGTGTACAGAAAAGATATTATCCACTCACAGTAAAGTAGAAAGATGAACTATCTTGTGGCAAGGCAAGATTCAACAAGTTGTGTAGAATTTTCCATTACCATCATGCATAAAATGAGAGCAATAAAATTAAAGCATTAATAGTAATGTGGAAACTAGATTTTCAATACAACTAACTGACAAAATGATATGAAGGTAATTGGTCATAAGAATATTTAGCAATTGTAATGGTTGTCTATTAAAAAATTGCTTTACCATAATTAAATTACAAAAAGTAATTGTTTCACTACAGCATATTCCTATGTACAATATTAAGAAAGACAATAACTACTTCAAACACAATATGAATATTATTACCCAATAATAATTATTCAAATCAGGATTTCTTCATTACTATGTTACTGACGCATTGAGGGTATCTGACATATACCAGATTCTCAATAAATATTTTTAGTAAATTAAAAAAGCACTCATAACACTATAGACATTTAAACTATGGGTTTTTTATGAAAGGCATAATATGAGTATAAATATACTTATTGTACACAGTAATTATTTAAAAAGGATTCGGTGTGCAATAAACTATATATACATAACAAAATCACAACTCCATATTATAAATTTAATATATTACAAATTTTTAACTAGTCATTGTAAGCATAAATTGCACTTATGCAACCAAAAATTTGTTTAGAGAATGCTGGCAATAAAACAAACAAACTGCTTGTTTGCATCACTTTAAAAACTACCCATAGAAGTTTATAATCTGGCTTCATTTTATTGTTTAGCAAGTGGAAATATTTAGAATTATTCACTAACCTCTAGAAAAGCACTAAAAATTGGGACACATTTTTATAGTATTAACAATTGAGGTATCTAATATTTAAGAGCTTCATCAAAGACTTTAGGTGCTACACTCTAGAGAACTTTTTCTTAATGATGTTAACTTTCTTTTTCTTTGTGCTTCCACACTCCCAAAGAATAGTCTTGAATGGTAAAAGAACTCAGAAATGTAATGTCACAGTCATACTCATCTCTCCTGGCAATAATTGGTGTTTATGCTTATTACATGGTAGTGTTTATTTAAGCATTCCCTGGCGGAGTCAATTTGGGACCCTCTATTCTCTAATTGAGTCCTTTTCTAGTGCCAGCAGCTTGGAAACTCTGCCTTAGATACTGTGGAATAAAGTAAAGGAATAAATTAAGGTAAGGAATAAATGAAAATAAATAAATAAATAAGTAAATAAATAAAATAAATAGAATTAGTGCAGAAATCCAGAGAGTTTTAGTTAGGATAATATTTCCTATTTAAGTGTTTACACAGTAAAGGTTTATTTATCAATCCATCCATTTCTCTTTCAGGCTAGAGACAACCTCTAGATGATCAACCAAGAAAGAGTAGAAAGATGGAAAGTATTATTTTTCATTTGTATATTCCGGTTACTAATTAAAACAATATATCATTTCATGTGTTTGAGTGATAAAAACACATTAATAAATTACCACCTGAGTCAGCCATTTGAACCTTTGAATTTAGTTACCTCATTCCTGAATTTACAGTTTGGTAAAGTGATTCTTATGTGCACACCAGTTGATTTACTATAATTTTCTAATTTTGAGTTATGGAGCAGGATAAGCTATGCTTTAAGTTATATAAGTGGAACATATTTATTTTTGCCTATACAATAATTAAAACTTTGGAATATATTTTTTTAATTAAAAATTTTTTTAACATTTATTTATTTTTGAGAGAGAGAGACAGAGAGCGTGAGCTGAGCAGGGGAGGGTCAGAGAGAGAGGGAGACACAGAATCAGAAGCTGGCTCCAGGCTCTGAGCTGTCAGCACAGAGCCCGACGCGGGGCTCAAACCCACGAACTGTGAGATCATGACCTGAGCTGAAGTCAGCTGCTTAACCAACTGAGCCACCCAGGCTCTCCAAACTTTGGAAAATATTTTATGGACATTTTAATCACAGTTCTTTTAAGGAAACTATAGATGTTTGGGAACAAGAATAAATAATAACAAGAGGATTTTCTATATCTGAGATAAAATGTTATTGGTTAAAAACAAAGACAGAAGAACTAGAAGTACATCATTCTGTATATTATTGGTACATAATTGTTGAATCTTAAAGGGCAAGATCAGGCTCTTAAAGAGAATAATCAGTGAAAGTAAAGTGCTTCTTAGGTGCAAGAAAAAGGGCATAAAAGCACAAGAGCAAGTATAGTGAGGGCAGGGAGCACACACACTAGAAATAATCTAAAGGCGAAAAGTAGGTATTTTCCTGAAGCAAATACAGAATTAATCAAAAGACTGACATCTAATTATAGGAAAGTCCTGGGATAACAAATATAGAGGCCTAAGAAAAATAAGAAAATTAACATTTAATCTGAAAGGGTTAAACCTGACCATGATTATCTTAGAAATTGAAATGGCAATGTTCCTCCCTGACTATAATGAATCAACCCTAAAGTCTGAAGCTGTTCAGGACCAAGGACAAAGACAATTCAATACAGCCACATAGATTTTCTCATCTCACTTGTCTGAGAATCATATATAATCATATAGCTGGAAATGACTTTAGAAATCATCCATCCCAACTCCTTTACTTTACAGATAAGAAAACTGAGGCGCAAGGTTATTACTGACTTTTCGAGTTACTCTGTTAATAAGGGGTAAACTTCAGATTAGAATCCAAGTCTACTTATACTTGTTCTCTGAGTCATACAAATATAAAGAATCACATGTGCAGAAGATTGTGAGTGCTGGTTTTCATATTAAAAAGTAATTTATACTTGGCTTTTGTGCATGTATTTCTAGGGGTGTGTGTGTGTGTGTGTGTGTGTGTAGAGGTTAATAGTCTAAATGAACGAAGAGACCTTTTTCTGAATAGTGCACTCTAATCACAAGTGACCATGTTTCAGACCAAACACCTAATTTTGGTGTGTTCATTTGGAAATGGTCAAAAGAAAGCTGCCCAAATTCAAAATATCTCCTCAGATTTTTCCTTTGGCTAGCAGTATTTTATTATTTTTAATTTTTTTAAGTTTTATGTTATTTTAGAGAGAAAAAATGAGTGGGGGAGAGGGGCAGAGGGAGAGAGAGAGAATCTCAAGCAGGCTCCATGCTCAGCACAGAAACCGACACAGATCTCGATCCCACAACGCTGGGATCATGACCTGAGCCGAAATCAAGAGTCAGACACTCAACTGACTGAGCCACCCAGGGGCCCCTGGTTAGCAGTATTTTAAATAGTTACTTGCTGTTTTGTTCTCTTCATTCTGCAATTCTCTTGTTTGATATCTGGGACCTCTTCTATATTTGTCATTTCTGGGTGTTGTTCTATGTTGTTGCACTGTTGTTAATTTGTAAATAGTTCTGCTAATTGACTTATTTTTTTCCTTCTTTTTATTTGAAGGTTTGGTCAAGAAGAGTTAGAATTTATAAAAATTAAACTATTTTTTAGATTTTATGAGAAGACATCAATGAGTGAAAAGTCTACCTTTAAGCAGAAATATCAAGGAGAATTAAAGGTTAAGTTCAAGTGACAGTATAAGGTCCAGAGATTTGTTTTATTACCAATACAGTCATTCAAATAGTAAACCAAATTAGGAATTGAAATATGAATCCTAATTTGGAAACATTTTTTTAAGAAAAACTTTGGCCTGCCTAGGTATTTTACAACCACTTGATATAGTGTAAAAAGTATGAACTTTGGAGTCTGAATGAACACATTGGCTTGACTTATTATATAATGTTTGGAATATTTCTTAGCTTCCCTCAGTCTCAGTTTCTCTTTCTGAAAAATAAAAAATATACTTTTGTATAGCATTAAATCACACATGTAAACATATTAGTTCTCCCTGATGCAGACCCGTAAATAGCTGAAGAAATCTTATATAGGATCCACAGGTAATGATCATAAACCTGCCCAGCTTGTGCCATTGTGATAAACTCCAAGAGCCAGGGGATTAACTCTTATTTTAGACATAGACTCTCCCCAAAAGGAATCTGGTGGAATCTTAGGGGGTTTTAGACCTTCTTTTGCCCTAAATAAGAATTTCTGCCTTTTTTCTCTGTGGATATGTAAATTTTTTTATTCTTCAACTCTTGCTACCTCATCATACCTTGCTGTGGGTTTTTGCAAGGGATTTAGCTGTTGAAATGTACCTGACTATTGACAAAGAAGCTTTCCTTCATTTTTTACAGGGTACCATTTCTATCTTGGACTAAGCTATTTCTACATGTCAAGCTACTACAATATAACCTGACTGACAGTAAAGAGACACTGTGGAAGTCACATCCAGTTCACATACATATTTTTCCATAGATTATAATAAAGTTAAGTAAACATTAAAATTTTTAAAATATGCATCATTTTCTTAATGAAGAGGGTCTGGGAAAATTAAGCAAACCTTCAATAAGAAGGAGATGGATATATATATTATATGTCCATAAATACTAATATTTGCTTCTGTGTACCTTACTCACATATCTATTATATTGAAACAATTTGGGACAAAAACTTTTGTGATTTCCCTTGATTATAGATTTCATACCTATATAAACTCATTAGAATTTCCCTGTAGATCTCAGTTCTTTTCTTGAACTTCACAGCTATAATTGTTGAAAAGTTATGTGGTTTTATATATATATATATAATATATATAATATTATATATATTATATATATATATATTCAACCAAAATCTGTTTCCCAGAACCTCAACTCACTGATAGCTTTGAAAGTCTCTAAGTCCTGGGAGTCATTAAAACTGTGGACACATTATATCTTCTCTGGCAATAAGATAATCTAGCTGATAGTTTTCAGCTTTAGTTTCCTTATCTGTAAAATGGGAATAGCAGCATATATATTGTGCCTGAACGTGAAAGGTAGTAAGAGTTTTCTACATGTCAGTTCCTTCCATCCACTCCTCTTTTTCCCTGCCTCAGAAAGCATCTCCTATTGTTGAATATGGAAATGGTTGAAACAATTAATAAACAAAATACCAGTATGTAATTAAGCATTAAATTGCTGCTGTTTTTAAAATATACATATTGATTTGTGGGACATATAGTGGGCATGTTGTGGATTTAACTTAGAAATCAATACTTTTTTTGTTGTTGTTTACTTATTTATTTTGAGAGAGTCAAAGTGTGAGCAGGGGAGGGGCAGAGAGAGAGAAAGGGAAAGAAAATCCCAAGCACTGTCAGCACAGAGCCTGATATGGGGCTCAAACCCACAAACCATGAGATCATGACCTGAGCTGAAACCAAGAGTTGGCCGCATAACTGACTGAGCCATCCACGTGCCCTAGAACTCAATACTTTTTAAAAATGTAATAATGTTCTTCTGTGATACTTGGATGTCTTTCTGGTGTTTTTTTTTTTTTCTCTCTCTCTTTCTCTGTTTATGGACATGTCTGTTAACTACTTCTCCCACTCTCCCTCCTTTATATCCAATCAATGACCAAATCTTATTGATTATATCCCAGTGTTTTTTACACATTTGAGCCCCTATTTTCTCTTCTACTTGCTGCTCTAGTCCAGACCCTTGTTAACTCTTTCCTGACCTATAGCATTCCATTCCCAACTGGTCTATTTGGCACGAGTTATGTCCTTCTTCAGTTCATCCTATAGATTCCAGCTGGTTTAATTTTCCTAAGCAGAATCCCAACCAAGATGTTGCATTGCTCAAATACTCTCAATAAGTTTGTATTTTTTCATGTTCTTGAATGAAGTCCAAGAACCTTTTCTTGGAAATTAATATTATCTAGATAAAGTTTCACTCTGACTTACTCCTGTCTTACTCTTCACTGCCCTGCTTAACAAACCCTAAGGCCCTGCCAAATTTGATATTTGCTTCTTTCCTTTCACACTTTACAACTCTTGCCTTTGAGCAAGGAGTTACCTTACCTATCATCTCAAATTGTCCCTTCTTCTTTCTAGAATTTTTACCATCTTTACATGCTTACATTAGATATTACCTAAATACTCCTCTCTTATTTGTGCTCCTATAGTTCACCGTGGCCATTTTAAAACACTCATAATCTTTTTCCCTGTTTGCATTAACATGTTTACTCTCCTCAGCTGTATTATAAATTCCTTGAAAGTTGTCTTTTTCTAAGGCACCTAAGTTAGAGTTTTAAACCTGTAGATAAGAAAAATATTTCTTTTGAAGACTCAAGAGGTCACTGTGAGTTGAAGGACAGTCTTTGAGTTTGGGCAGCAGGGAATTTAAGGGAAGACTCTTCCCAACAAAAGTGTGTATAATGGAAGGCAATTACCCTGAGTAAAGATTTGTGTTGAGGATAAAGTTGGAAATACATTCAAGTACTTATAAAGCCGCATTGTAGAGATCTTGAAAAACAGAAGAGTTTAAAAAGTTAAAAGATGGTAAAGTAAAAATATATCAGGAGTCACGAGACCAGTCACAATTTAACTTCTGATAGGTTATTAGACTTTAATAATGATTTTTATGTACCTCACTTGCTATTATGTGAAATTAACAGAAGATTCAATAGATTCTAGTCTCTGCTAACTTTAAAATTTCAATTTCTTTAGCCTAGAAAGATATAATGGGCTACATTATGTTTGTGGGCAATTAGTGGCATACAAAAGCTGTACTTAAGGAAGATAGGAAAAATATCAATGAGGGTTAAAAAAACTTTATAAATATAATATTTTAGCTACTTTATTCTATATAAGTAAAAATATTTAATAACTTTGGTGACATCTGTAATCATATAAATGTGTTACAGGTTAGTGAGTGTATATCCTAATTTTTGTCAGTTTATCATTTCCTATTTGAACTTTGAAAATCCTTAATTTAGAACCATAATAGTCTGGAGGGGTCACAACTGTTATGCGGACCAACACTCAAATTATCACAGACAAATGAGGTTCTATCTTTGATTTTAAATACCTCAAGGCAAATGGCACAGTCTTTTCCTGGCTCAAATAGATCCAATTACCTCTAATGACCCTGTTACAGTTTATTGAGTGTCTGTGATCCAGGCGCTTTTGCTGAAGCCTAGAGTAAAATTTTATATCATTTTGTGAAAACTCCTGGACAAAATGAATAAAAATTACTGAGACCCTTTCCTATAAAACCATTTTTTATTTGAATATTATTGAGAACCTACTGTGTGAAAGAGATGTGCTAGGCCCCACAGAGAAGCCAAAGATGAGTAAGATAGCCTTTTATCTGAGGGAGCTCATAGTTTGCTAAGATGTATGAAACATGCAAAATAGACTGAGCTTCTGAAGGACTGACGTGTGGCATTCAGTAAATGACTTGACAAGTCAAATAGTGCAGAAGTTAGACTATGGTGTGTACTACCAGAGAAATACAAAAAGCGATGGGAACTCAATGTCTTAGGATTATCAGAAGAAGTTTGTCAGGCAAGTTGTATTTAGGCCTTGAAGTTACATTATTTCCTTTTTTA
>CM053573.1:32795791-32854201 GCA_028646485.1 Cryptoprocta ferox
AATAGACTGAGCTTCTGAAGGACTGACGTGTGGCATTCAGTAAATGACTTGACAAGTCAAATAGTGCAGAAGTTAGACTATGGTGTGTACTACCAGAGAAATACAAAAAGCGATGGGAACTCAATGTCTTAGGATTATCAGAAGAAGTTTGTCAGGCAAGTTGTATTTAGGCCTTGAAGTTACATTATTTCCTTTTTTAAATTTTTAATGTTTTTATTTATTTTTGAGAGAGAGAAAAATAAAGCGCCAGCAGGGGAGGGGCAAAGAGAGACAGAGACACAGAATCCGAAGCAGTCTCCAGGCTCAGAGCTGTCAGCACAAAGTCTGACATGGGCCTCAAAACTATGAACCGTGAGATCGTGACCTGAGCTGAAGTTGGACGCTTAACCGACTGAGCCACCCAGGCACCCCGAAGTTACATTCTTAATAGAAGTAAACGTTGGAAGGTCAGCAGAGTTATAGATAACAGGAGAGGAAGATCCCAGAAAAAATTAAAAAGGCAGGATAGCCTGGAGTAAATTTTGGAAATGGACAATAGCCCAATTTGAGTATAGGATAGTGGAGTAGTGAAAAATGAATTTAGAAAGGTAAAAACCTTTCTAAATGAATTTAGAAAGGTAAAAAAAAACCATTCTTCATTCTGTAGGCAGTTTGGGAATCATCAAAGATGTTTAAGCAGGGAAGTACTGCATAAGATCTTGCTGTCTCTTCCAGCCACTACACTTTTACATAAGTTCATTCTTTTTTATTTTAATAATTTTTTTTAATGTTTATTTTTGAGAGAGAGAAACAGAGTGCCAATAGGGAAGGGGCAGAGAGAAAGGGAGACACAGAATCCAAAGCAGGCTCCACGCTCTGAGCTGTCAGCACAGAGCCTGATGTGGGGCTTGAACTCATGAACCATTAGATCATGACCTGAGCTGAAGTCAGACACTTAACTGACTGAGCCACCCAGGTGCCCCTACATAGGGTGATTCATAAGTGGCACTTTCAATGCTTAGAAATTCATGACTGAAAACACAAAGCAAAAGCAAAACCAAAACCAAAAACATAATTGTATTAGACTTTTCATTTCTTACTGCTCTGGGCAGCATTGTTAATAATCAGATGGGTTGTTTATTGAAGTTCTCATTCAACCCTTGAAAGGGAAGTTCAGAGAAGTAGCCGTATATGCTGATTGCTAGGGACATCACAGTCCAGTGTATTGAGTTTCTCTTAACATTAGATTTATTATCTTTAACAAAAGAAATCAGGCCTATGTGACAGAATTTTATCATAGAATATCATATACATCATCTTAGAAAAGTATTATTTCTTAACACAGAAGGAAAATGTTAGGATTTCTATTATTGGCTACTTCTTACCCTAAATTTGTGCTAGAAAAAATGTTATTTACAGTCATAAAGAAGGAAAACTACATTTTTCAAACCATGTTATCTATCATTAAATAATTTAATTTTTCAAATGATATTGGATGTTGTATTCATTTGGTTTTGGTAGATACAATCTAAATGCATGCATATGTTGATAATCCAATTGCATGTTAAATGTGTATTTAAACTAAATCCTTACTATAAACTGACATAAATTCTGGCTAAAGTTTCAATTTTAAATTCTTATTACAAATGGATCATTTTACCTTATTGATCAAGAGTTCATTCCTCAAGCTGTGCAAATATATTTACAAAATGTAAAGTAATGAATGCCTATTATAAAATATTATGGAATATTATTGTGCCTAATTCTTCATTCCTTCCCACTTATAGAATTATATACTTAAGCCCTTTGCCAAGTAACTTTTTATTATCTCCTACCAGGATACAGTATATTTTGTATATGTACATTTGTATACCACATTGATGTTGGGCTTAGTTATGAGACTTGCTTTAGCCAATGGAATGTCAGCAGTCATAAATGAACGGTGACTTTGAATGTACCAGTGTGGTTAAGCTTGAGCTTTTGGTGTTCTTCTATCCACCATGAGAAGAATATGCCCTGAGTAGCATCTAGTTACAGAGTTATGAAGACAGGTGGAGTAGACTTGATCCTTACCTGAAGCCTGGAGTTTAATCAAGCCTGAGCCCTGATGAGCCCAGCTGAGATTCATAGATCTTCAGTCAACTCACAGATTGATCAGTGAAAGAAATTAATGTTTATTTTTAATTTAAAACAAAATTTTAATGTTTGTTTATTTTTGAGAGCACAAGCAGGGGAAGAGAGAGAGAGAGGAAGACACAGAATCTGAAGTAGACTCCAGGCTCTGAGCTGTCAACACAGAGCCCAACACGGGCTCAAACTCACATGAGATCATGACCTCAGCCGAAGTTGGACGCTTAATCGACTGAGCCACCCAGGTGCCCCAATGTTTGTTTTTATAAGTCACAGATTTTGGGGGTTGCTTATTATCTAGCATAGTTGTAGCCATCATTGACTAATACATACATTATTTTGTAATATTTTGATAGCTATGTTTCCTAAATAATGGTAAAATATAAATGGGGTATTAGGAGCAGGAGATTTGTTGTAATAACTTAATTACATGTCTCAAAATAAATATCTCTGTAAAGGTAATAAGTTTTAGTAGATAAAAATATAGTCTTCTCTGCAAACCATTTTATTCTCATTGGACCAACAGAAAGTTGAAACTGAAAAAGAGATTAGGTTACACAGTATTTATATAGGAAAACTGTAAATCATTTGAAAGTTTCTACTCTTCAAACTAACATTTTATACATGTCCCCTTCTTAAATTAAAGCACAGCAATAAAAATTGCTTATATATTTAGACCATTCATCACCTGTGCATTATAATCCCTTTATCATTTAGTTATTAGGGATCATGATGCAAGGCATAAATTACCTTTGTTCTAATGGGGACTTACTTGGAATAAATGACCAAAATACATAACTATATATAAAAGTTTTGTGACTTTAAAACTATGTATAAATGGGGGCCCATGGGTGGCTCAGTCAGTTAAGCACCCAACTCTTGATTTCAGCTCAGGTTGTGATCTCACCATTCATGAGATTGAGCCTTCTGTTGGGTCTGCACTGACAGCATGGAGCCTACATGGGATTCTCTCTCACCGTCTCTCTCTGTTCCTCCCTGTCACACTCTCTCTCTCAAAATAAACAAATAAATTTAAAAAAAAAAAACTATGTACAAATACTTGGCAGGAAAAAGTTGCAATGTCATATAAGGATATACTTAGGAATTATAGACCCAATTGAATAAATTTCTCAATTCTAATGAATGGCCTATGCAATTCAAATAAGCTCATCTAATTTTTTAGCATGAAATTATACATATATATATGAATATAAAGTTGTATAATTATAGAGTGAATATTTCCATTTCAGATGTCAAAGACATCTTGTCAAAAGCCAAGAACTATAAGTAAGTGGATGAAAATACTTTGCTTCATAAAGAAGTTGCCCTATTTTTCTGGGCCTACTTTTTTAAAGAGACCATTTCCTTTCATAGGTAAGATAATAATTGTTGAATAATTAAAATATATTTCAAAATAAGTCAGGAAAACATAAAGGACATTAGGACCATTTCCTTTCAACAAGACTAAAAACCATTTTCTATGTATTTGTCTATCAATGCATAACAAACTCATCAAGTAGATGTTTTTTTGTTAAGCATCTCTAATTCAAATTTCACAGTTGCAGAAAGAAAATCTATTTGAAAATATTTCGAATAGGTTTTTAGTGAAAGATTTTTGTTTATTAAGATTTCTACTTTAAAGTTGAGGTTATAATGTAGAACTGATTTAATAAAAGCTATATTTATAATCATGAGATAAGATAAAAAAATAAAAATAAAAATAAAAAAAATAAAAGCTATATTTAGTTAGTTGGTTAATTCCTGGATGGAAAAGGAAATAATTACAGCTAGACATTTCATTTTTTTGAAGCCATAGTTTTCTTGGAGTTTAAACATCATAGTTACTTTGGGATTTTTTTTTCAAAATCATAATAAGCTACCTCTATCCATCTTCCAATTAAGTATAGATATTCATTTAGTTTTTTAATTAGTTATATACATATATATATTTTTTAAGTAAATCTTTCAGCACCTAAAACAACATAATTAGGGACAAATAGGTAAACTTAACTAATGAACGTAGAGTTGGAAAATAGAATTCTGAAAAATTCAATGAATACTTGCTTTGCATGTCAGTGAAAATCTTTTGTTATTTTCTGGCAGGTATCTAGATAGACAGAAGCTTTCCCATGTATTGACAGAACTGTGCAAAACCCAATTAGTTCTTCAGCTTTACCAATGTCTGTTCTTTCCTGAGAAGTAATTCCAAACAATTCTTAAGCAAGCAGAAAGTTATACACATTATAAAAAGTTCAAGAATACTTTAGCCTAGTTTTATTTTGGGCTTTGTAAAGGCAGACAGGAACTGTCACAAACACCAGCTTTAGACAAAATCTATAGTACATTAGGCCTGGTGCTTCACCCACATTAAAAAGACCAATAGCTAAGCTAATGGAGAGGAACTGCATATACAAAAAGTCAAAAGAAGAAAGTAGATGAGAAATAAAATATTAGAAGTGTATGAACATGTGTACATTTCAGATTGCATGTAAATCTGGCATTTAATTTATATAGTTGCTGCATTGTGCTATATTGTTTCAAGTGTAATAATCATCTACTTGATTATGATATAAACTCCTTGAAGCAGGCACTGTATTTTATAGTCCCTCTGTATTACTTAACACAGAGTCAAGCCTAGCGCTGAACACCCAACAAATAATTATTGATAAATTGATTAAGATCATAATTCAAATGGGATAGGACAATGCAGTGTTAGATTGTGCATTGCAAATGACATAGCTGTTAGGAATTCAAGTTGAGGTGACATGAATAGCTTTAGGTTACCCCAACATTGTTTATTTATTTCTAATTTTAAGATTCTCCTAACTTCATGGCTAATTATTAAAATTTCACTGTAGTTAAAAAATATTTATTTCCCATGTAAATATGATCTGTGTACTTATTTTTATTATATTTTCTTCTTCCTTTGGTTTTGTGCAAAAAGAAAAGATACATTATATGCTCGTTAAGAATTGCTTTCCTCCTTTTCAGACACACATTAGATCCGATGAAATGGGAAGACTCCCATTTTGATAATCCTTTTATCTTCACTCTCCAACTAAAGTTGGGGAAGAAAGAACTATTCACATTCAATAAAGACTTATGGGAACCCCAGCCTTCACTTGCCCCGACCCCACATAGGAAGAGAGGTAAGTCAAAGAAAGTCATAATGACACACAGTCTTCATTACTATGTAACATTTCAAAATTAAAGGAGAGAGGTGATACAGAGCTTATACTCTCTCCCCTCTCTCTCAGACTCAGAGCTTTTCACAAGGTTCCAAACTGGGATATGGTTATGGAAGGAAGGACTATCCTCTAGGGACTACATTGTACATGTGGGAAAATTCTAGTAGCCGTTGACGTTGTGGTTCTGTGTATTTAAGTGTTATAGCTTTGTTTTAGTGATTGAATCTGGCTGTAACCCAGTCTATATCAGATTACTTTACTGGAGCTGAGTGGGTTTTGAACTCAGTTCAAAACTCTCTTTAGTTCCTATGGTGGGAGCTTCACTCCCTTGCTGAGATAAAGAAGGTGACCTAAGATACATTTCTAAGTTGTGAGTTATTTTTACACAACCTTATGATAAGGAGTATGATCTTTACAAATGGAGGAATGGTCTTTATTAAGTAGGTTATCTAAGAGTATTACTGGAGAAGGATGTCTTTGGTGACTGTATTGTTGGTTGTATCTGACTCTAATTCAGGGCATATTGCTTTGAGAAAACTATTTC
The DNA here is from genome assembly GCA_028646485.1 of Cryptoprocta ferox. Taxonomy (NCBI): domain Eukaryota; kingdom Metazoa; phylum Chordata; class Mammalia; order Carnivora; family Eupleridae; genus Cryptoprocta; species Cryptoprocta ferox. The sequence goes on from CM053573.1 coordinate 32,801,633, forward strand.
TAACAGCCCCTAGACTATCAGTGACATTTCCTATGTTATTAATCATGGAAAAGCTGCCATAATTTCAATGTACACATCTTCCTTGACTTATGATAGGGTTATGTCCTGATAAAATCCTGGTAAATGTTGTAAGTTGAAAATATCATTAGTTGAAAATGCATTTAATATACCTAACCTACTGAACATCATAGCTTAGGCTAGCCTATTGAATGTGCTCAGAACACTTACATTAGCCTGCAGTTGGGCAAAATCATCTAACACAAAGCCTATTAAATGTTAAATATTTCATGTAATTTATTGGATGCCATGCTGAAGGTGAAAAACAGAATACTTGTATGGGTACAGCATACACTTACAGCATGGTTGTAAGTGTATCAATTGTTTACCCTTGTGATCCCATGGCTGACAGAGCTCCAATTCACTGCCATTGCCCAGCATCATGAGAAAGGATCGGATCACATATTGCTAGCCTGGGAAAAGATCAAAATTCAAAATTCAAAATAAAGTTTCTACTAAATGTGTATCACTTTCACACTATCGTAAAGTTGAAAAATCATAAGTCAAACCATTGTAAATTGGGGACCATCTGTACAGTAAGTGGCATATAACTAACATTCTTGTTTATATGTGAATTTCATATGTTTTATCTTTTGGCTTATTGGACATAGGTCAGTGAAAAGTAAGCATAGTTAGCACTAGGGAGTTTTCCACATGTTATGTCTTTAAACCCAATGAATCACTGTAACATCCAAACTGGCATTGAACTATTTATACTGTCTAATCAGGAATATAATTTCACAACTTTGAGTTTGCAGCACAACCATAGCATTGCAATTTAGCACACATTTTGTTAATGTGCTTTGTATCCCATTAAAGTCTCATCTTCACAGCCCCAGTGCCATATGTTACCAGTCTAGAGTAAACCTCTTAAGCAAGAAGAAATAAATGGGAGTAAAATTACAGTGTGACATATGCTGTTGGTTACATACCAACAACCAGTCCTCTCTTCTCCTTCCCTAATCAAACCCTGATTTTTTTCAAGTTTGGGAAAAATGTGCTCAGGAAAGATGAGCTCACTTCTAGCCCAGGTATGAAATATGAAGGATATCACCATAATATCATTCCCCTTTCAACCAGGGATGCATTTGGAATTTGTATGTAACTGAGTTTTGGCCAATAGGACATGAAAGAAAGTCTGTTGCAAGGCTTCTGGAAAAAGTATTTTTCCTGATAAAAGAAATATGCGTTAAGGAGAAAACTCCTCAGTTCCCTTTCTTTTCCAGGCTTTGGATGTTGTTATGAGGATTTAATGCATAGAGTTACTGCTGCCTAAGGGATTCGGGATGAGAGAGATTGATGACATGCAGAGCATGGCAAGCCAAAAGTTAGAAAAAGCTTAGGTACTTTAAGGAATTGTTAGGCTGCTGAGCCAATGCTTAGATCTTCTTCTCTCTGGACTTCTTCCTGAATGTCATAATAAATGTCCTTATTGTTTAAGCCATATTTAGCAGGGTCTTCTGTTACTTACATACAAAAGCATTCCAGCTGATAAAAGAAGTTAGTTAAAAGAATGCAGTTCATACCAATGTGGTTGCTTTTCTCACAGGCAAAGGCAAGGCAAAGAAAAGAAAGGGCATTTCTGGTTTACTAATGAGCTTTTTGTAGATCTGTTAGTTTAGAGCTTGAAATTCCCCCCACAGAAATGTTATAAATGGTGTCCAGGTTCCCAAGGTAAACCCATAAGGCCTATTTAATCCAATAATACCACAAAATCTGTACAGTCTAGGAGAATTGAATCACCTTGAAAAACAATGTTTCCTTTGGGATGAAAACAAATTCAGGGGGAAAAAATGAATTCAGAAATCCAGCTTGACAAACAGAAAATCATCACCCCAATATCAATAAAACTGAGGACTTCTCTTCCTTAAGGATAGGGCAGTAGTAACAGTTATTAACCCATATCCCAAAAGGCAATGGTAATACTTGTTACCTGAGAGTCAGTCGGAGAGGGGTCAAAGGCTAGCTATAACACAGGAGCAGGATAGAAGCTTGGCAAGGGGGAGGGCTAAATGTTTTCTTTCCCCTCTACCTCTAGTTTTAGGAAATTAGCTGCCTGTTTCTATTTCTATGGTACTACTGACTATTTCTAATAAAACAATTATCTTCCTTTCTTTTTCCTGAAGGGAAAAGTTATTCATAACTTGTGGCATACTCAGGCAGAATTAAGAGTATTATATTAATACTGTTGGTTACCTGGTTTGGTTCACTCTGAACACCTGATCCTAGATGCTAATGGTGAGATATTGTCCACTATCTAAGGTATCTCTATATAAGTAAAGCTGTGGGGGAGAGCATTTAACTTGGGATCAAGTGGCAAGACTTTCTACCAATATTAAATTGTGTTTTGTTTAAACCAGCGAATGTGGAAGATGTGAGAAGTCTGTTGTTTGCTTCTCCCTAAAACTCAAGACGTTTGCCGGATTTTGTGTTTTGAGTTCTGAACTCCTTGCCTTTGGAATTCTTGACCACTCTTATGTGGCAGGGCCAAGAACTGAAGTGTGATTAGGACCCCAAAAGACAACTCCCATCCTGTCTTTGTTGGTTTGTGTTCTCTTTAAGCCTACACTTGTATAGGAGAAGTCAGACAAACTGGGAAGGAGATAGGCTTTCCAGTTTTCTCAGAAGCTTAGGACATAAATGAGGATATAGAGGGCTTTCACTGAATAACAGAAATCTGAGGCCTATTTCCATTCTGAACCCTTGACATGTATCCATTTCTTTAATGGGCAGTATTAGGATGGGGGGTGATTAGTTCTTGTGATAGGCAATAAAAATAATTATAGTAAAAATATATCCAGTTGATCACATATAAATTATATATAAAAGGTTATGTGTCTGATAGGTCTCTGAAGGCTTCTCTACTTTTTCCAATTTTCACTGAGTCCTGTGAATATGAGCATGATTTCTAATACAACACACTTAAAGTCTCCTTTATGCATAACCCAACATCATATGGGTTTCATATGCACACAACTCCTTCGAGGATTGCTAGAGATTTTTAACTGATAATAACCACAAGAAGTAGGAAGTAAGGATTAGGCAAATGGTTCCTTTTTTGCTATCTTAACACTATTTTCCTTTACTTAGACCTCCACTTCTATTCTCTGTGCCTCAGTCTGTTCAAGGCTGCTGTAACATAAGTATCATAGATTGGGTGGCTTATAAAAAACTGAAATATATTTCTCACAGTTCTAGAGAACTGCAAGTCTGAGATCACCATGCCATCATGGTCAAGTTCTGGTGACAGCCCTCTTCTGGGTTGCAAACTTCCAACTTCTTACTTACTTACTTATTCTTACATGATGAAGAATAGAGAGAGGAAAGAAATGGTCTCATGACTCTTATAAGGGTACTAATCTTATGAGGGTTCTACTCTTATGACTCCACTTAATCTTTATTACCTCCCAAAGGCTTCACCTCCTAATACCATCACATTGGAGGGTAGAGTTTCAACACATGAATTTTGGGGGGGACACAAACACTCAGTATATAACACCCTTAACTCTAGGAGCTGCTAAAGAGAGAAAGATGAATTTAGTTCTATGGAGTTTTGAGAACTGATTAAAAAAGGGCAGTCTTACTATTATATCTTACAGAATTATGCTTTATACAATAAGCTCAAGAAATACATTCTCACAAAGAATATGTGAGAAAATACTAGTTTGGGTAAAGTTCCCCAGTAAGGCTTCTCCAGGATCTGGTTTTCTCATAGGAAATATATTTGTATCCCAGCAAGGGTCATCTGCCTGTCCAAGGTGGAACCTGGCAGACTGTGGAAGTCCTCAGTGGGGTTTACCAAGTGTAATAGTGAAATAATCATCTATTGCTGTATAACAAATTACTTCAAACTCAGTGGCTTAAAACAATCGTTATTTCTTATTTCACAGTGTTTGTGGGTCAGGAGTCTGGGCGAGGTTTAATGGGCCCTGTGCTTAGGGCTTCATAAAGCTGCAGTCAAAGTGTCCATTGGGCTATGTTTTCATTTGGAGAAAAACCCACTTCGAAGCTCATTTAGCTTGTTGGCAGAATTGATTTTCTTATAGCTATATGACAGAGGATGACTTTGTTGGGTTTCATCTGAAGGCCACCCACAAGTCCCAGAGGATGGTTGGAATCCCTACAGGCCTCCCCCAGTTGCTGGTCACATATATTTCCTCAACATGACTGCTTACTTCATCAAGCCATCAGTGAGACTTGACCCCTCTCTCTGATCTGCTTAAATGGAGTTTTGTGTAATATAATATAATCATGAGAGTGACATACTATCAACTTTGTGATATCATGAGAGTGACATCCTATCACCCTATGTGATGTTCTTTGGCTAGAAGCATGTCACAAGGCCCACCCACATCCAAGGATGAGGAGTTACATAAAGGCATGGACACGGGAGACATCAGGAGGTAGAAATTATTGGGGGTTCATCTTAGAGTCTGTTCACCACACCAGGTTTCTTAAACCCTAACCATATCCTAGAACTCAGAAACAATAACATTATATGACTGTAAAATTACTTTTAGCACATCTCCTAGATCAGGATTCTAAGCTCAATTTCTTACTGTCATTAGCATCATCTTGTACCATCATATTTAAACAATATAATCCTGAGCAGTCTGTACACAAATACAAAGTAGGCCAGGCAGACATGGGACATGTGAGGCTTTGCCAGGGCCCAGAAGTTGGCCTTGTTTCTGAAAGCCAAGTAGAGAGGGAATACTAGAAGGGTCCATTTCACTTTTCCTACTATAGAGTTACTATCGAATATGGTTGGTTCTCTAGCGATGGCTTATTAGATGGTTTAGATCCTTGTGCAAACTATGCTGGTGTTCCATATTTGAGCCCAAATTTTATAGCTTTTGGTCACTATTTATTTATACAGTCATAAACCAGGACAATTGTAGCCTTTCCCACTTAAGGAATCCTGCTGAGCCCAGATCAAATATATTTTTCTCTTCCCTTCCAGTGAATTTCTCTTAGGGAGTTGGGGTGTCAGTGGCTGTCAGAATTTAGTCAGGGCGACCTCCCTCCATCAAATAGTTTTCCTTAATTTCTAACCTCAGAGAAAAGTGGCTCAAATTTTCCCTCCTTCATTCACCAAGAGTTCCTTATGTAAATTGGTGCACCCATTTCTGAGGCTCTGATTACCAACAGTTAGGTGCAGCCCTGCCAAATCTAACAGATTTGTTCAGTTAGGAATGACTATGTCTTACATTTGTAAAACTGCATAACTACACGGAATAGAGAAGAATGGCTTTAAGATGACTTTGTTACCTCTGCCTAAAGAGAGAAGCAGCTGGTACTATCCTCAGTAAAACAAATTAAAGCCCTACCTCACCAGGCATTCCAGGCACCCCATTATGCTGGTATTTTATTATACACATCTTCAAAGCAGTATTTAAGTACTGAGTCTATATCAATTGAGTTCTATGGGAGGTTTTACTCTTATCCATTATGCTGCCAAATGCTGGTGAGATGTGATAATTCTCTCTCATTTCATCTCCAGAAATCTTTGCTTTCTTTATGCACGTTGTGGCTATAGGACCAGTGTTTTAAGGTCTTTTTTTGGGAAACGTCCCAAGTGAAAACAGTTGCCCTGTTGGGCAGAAACAAGGAGGCCAGGGCATTCCTTTTTTTTTTCCCCCAAGTGTTTTATTTTATTTAATTTTTAAAATTTTTAAATTTAATTTTTTATTTTATTTTATTTTTTAATTTACATCAAACTTAGTTAGCAAATAGGGCAACAATGATTTCAGGAGTAGATTCCTTAATGCTTTTTACCCATTTAGCCCATTCCCCTCCCATAACCCCTCCAATAACCCTCTGTTTGCTCTCCATATTTAAGAGTCTCTTATGTTTTATTCCCCTCCCTGTTTTATATTATTTTTGCTTCCCTTCCCTTATGTTCATCTGTTCTGTGTCTTAAAGTCCTCATATGAGTGAAGTCATGTGATATTTCTCTTTCTCCAACTAATTTCGCTTAGCATAATACCCTCTAGTTCCATCCACGAAGTTGCAAATGGCAAAATTTCATTCCTTTTGATTGCTGAGTAATACTCCATTGTCTGTGTATACCACATCTTCTTTATCCATTCATCCATCGATGGACATTTGGGCTCTTTCCATATTTTGGCTATTGTTGATAGTGCTGCTATAAACATGTGCCCCTTTGAAACAGCATACCTGTATCCCTTGGATAAATACCTAGTAGTACAATTGCTGGGACGTAAGGTAGTTCTATTTTAATTTTTTGAGGAAGCTCCATACTGTTTTCCGGAGTGCCTGCACCAGTTTGCATTCCTACCAGCATTGCAAAAGAGATCCTCTTTCTCTGCATCCTCACCAACATCTGTTGTTGCCTGAGTTGTTAATGTTAGCCATTCTGAACGGGTATGGGGTGGTATCTCATTGTAGTTTTGATTTGTGTTTCCCTGATGATGAGTGTGTTAAGCATTTTTTTATGTGTCAGTTGACCATCTGGACGTCTTCTTTGGAAAAGTGTCATGTTTTTTGCCCATTTCTTCACTGGATTATTTGTTTTTTGGGTGTTGAGTTTGATAAGTTCTTTATAGATTTTGGATACTAACCCTTTACCTGATATGTCGTTTGCAAATATCTTCTCCCACTCTGTTGGTTGCCTTTTAGTTTTGCTGATTGTTTCCTTCGCTGTGCAGAAGCTTTTTATTTTGAGGAGGTCGCAATAGTTCATTTTTGCTTTTGTTTCCCTTGCCTCTGGAGACGTGTTGAGTAAGAAGTTGCTGCGGCCAAGGTCAAAGAGATTCTTGCCTGCTTTCTCCTCGAGAATTTTGATGGCTTCCTGTCTTACATTCAGGTCTTTCATCCATTGTGAGTTTATTTTTGTGTAAGAAAGTGGTCCAGGTTCATTTTTCTGCATGTCGCTGTCCAGTTTTCCCAGCACCACTTGCTGAAGAGACTGTCTTTATTCCATTGGATATTCCTTCCTGCTTTGTCAAAGATTAGTTGGCCATACGTTTGTGGGTCCATTTCTGGGTTCTCTATTCTGTTCCATTGAGCAGAGTGCCTGTTTTTGTGCCAGTACCATACTGTCTTGATGATTACAGCTTTGTAATATAGCTTGAAGTCCAGGATTGTGATGCCTCCTGCTTTGGTTTTCTTTTTCAAGATTGCTTTGGCTATTCAGGGTCTTTTCTAGTTCTATATAAATTTTAGGATTGTTTGTTCTAGCTCTGTGAAGAATGCTGGTGTTATTTTGATAGGTTTTGCATTGAATATGTAGATTGCTTTGGGTAGTATTGACATTTTAACAATACTTATTCTTACTAATCAGGAACATGGAATATTTTTCCTTTTTTTTTTGTGCCTTCAATTTCTTTCATAATATTTCTATAGTTTTCAATGTATAGATTTTTCACCTCTTTGGTTAGATTTATTCCTAGGTATTTTGTGGTTTTTGGTGCAATTGTAAATGGCATCAATTCCTTGATTTCTCTTGCTGTTGCTTTATTGTTGGTATATAGTAATGCAGCCGATTTCTGTGCATTGATTTTATATCTGGCCACTTTGCTGAATTCATGGATCAGTTCGAGCAGTTTTTTGATGGAATCTTTTGGGGGTTCTATATAGAGTATCATGTCATCTCTGAAGAGTGAAAGTTTGACCTCCTCCTGGCCAATTTGGATGCCTTTTATTTCTTTGTGTTTTCTGATTGCTGAGGCTACGACTTCCAATATTATGCTGAATAACAATGGTGAGAGTGGACAATCCTGTGTTGTTCCTGACCTTAGGAGGAAGGCTCTAAGTTTTTCCCCATTGGGGATGATATTAGCATTGCATCTTTTATATATGGCTTTTATGATCTTGAGGTATGATCCTTCTATTCCTACTTTCTTGAGAGTTTTTATCAAGAAAGTATGCTGTATTTTGTCAAATGCTTTCTCTGCATCTATTGAGAGGATCATGTGGTCTTGTCCTTTCTTTTATTGATGTGATGAGTCATGTAATTTGTTTTGAGGATATTGAACCAGCCCTACATCCCAGGAATAAATCCCACATGGTCATGGTGAATAATTTTTTTAATGTATTGTTGGATCTAGTTGGCTAATATCTTGCTGAAGATTTTTGCATTCATGTTCATCAGGGAAATTGGTCTATCGTTCTTTTCAGTGGGGTCTTTGTCAAGTTTTGGAATCAAGGTAATACTGGCTTCATAGAAAGAGTCTGGAAGTTTTCCTTCTATTTCTATTTTTTGGAACAGCTTCAAAAGAATAGGTGTCAACTCTTCCTTAAATGTTTGGTAGAATTCCCTTGGAAAGACATCAGGCCCTAGACTCTCATTCTTGGGGAGATTTTTGATTACTAATTCAATTTCTTTACTGGTTATGGGTCTGTTCAAATTTTCTATTCCTGTTTCAGTTTTGGTAGTTTATATGTTTCTAGGAATTTGTCCATTTCTTCCAAATTGCCCATTTTATTGGTGTATAATTCCTCATAATATTCCCTTATTATTGTTTTTATTTCTGTTGTGTTGGTTGTGAGCTCTCCTCTTTCATTCTTGATTTCATTTATTTGGGTCCTTTCCTTTTTCTTTTTGATCAAACTGTCAATTTTGTTAATTCTTTCAAAGAACCAGCTTCTGGTTTCATTGATCTGTTCTACTGTATTTTTGGTTTTGATAGCATTGATTTCTGCTCTAATCTTTATTATTTTCTGTCTTCTGCTGGTTTCAGGTTTTATTTGCTGGGTTTTTTCCAGCCCTTTAAGGTGAAAGGTTAGGTTGTGTATCTGAGACCTTCCTTCTTTAGAAAGGCCTAGTTTGCTATATACTTTCCTCTTTGGACTGCCTTTGCTGCATCCCAGAGGTTTTGGGCTGTGGTGTTATCATTTTTATTGGCTTCCATGTACTTTTTAATTTCCTCTTTAACTTCTTGGTTAGCCCATTCATTCTTTAGTAGGATGTTCTTTAGTTTCCAACTATTTGTTACCTTTCCAAATTTTTTCTTGTGGTTGATTTCGAGTCTCATAGCTTTGTGGTCTGAAAATATGCACGGTATGATCTTGATCTTTTTCTACTTGTTGAGGGCTTATTTGTGTCCCAGTATGTGATCTATTCTGGAGGATGTTCCATGTGCACTGGAGAAGAATGTATATCCTGCTGCTTTAGGAGGAAATGTTCTGAATATATCTGTTAAGTCCATCTGGTCCTGTGTGTCATTCAAAGCCATTGTTTCCTTGTTGATTTTCTATTTAGATGATGTGCCCATTGCTGTAAGTGGGATGTTGAAGTCCCCTACTATTATGGTATGCTTATCAATGAGTTTCTTTATGTTTGTGATTAATTGATTTATATATTTGGGTGCTTTCACATTTGGAGCATAAATGTTTACAATTGTTAGGTCTTCTTGGTGGATAGACCCCATAATTATGATATAATATCCTTCTTCATCTCTTGTTACTGTCTTTATTTTAAAGTCTAGAGTGTCTGATATAAGTATGGCTACTCTGGCTTTCTTTTGTTGACCATTAGCAGGATAGATGGTTCTCTATCCCCTTACTTTCAATCTGAAGGTATCTTTAGGTCTAAAATGGGTCTCTTGCAAACAGTATATAGATAGATATTGTTTTCTTATCCATTCTGTTACCCTATGTCTTTTGATTGGAGCGCTTAGTCCATTGACATTTAGAGTGAGTACTGAAAGATATGAATATTGCCTTTATGTTTCTTGTAGAGTGGGAGATTCTGGTGGTATTCTCTGGGCCTTCCTAGTCTTTGTTGCTTTTGGTCTTTTCTTTTTTGTTTTTTTTCTTTCATTTTTTCTCCCCTCAGAGAGTCCCCCTTAAAATTTCTTGCAGGGCTGGTTTAGTGGTGATGAACTCCTTTAATTTTTGTTCGTCTGGGAAACTTTTAATCTCTCCTTCTATTTTGAATGACAGCCTTGCTGGATAAAGAATTCTTGACTGTGTATTTTTCCAGTTCAGTACATTGAATATATCCTGCCACACCTTTCTGGCCTGATCTGTCTTCCTTTGTAGGTTAAGGACTTTTTTTTCCTTGCTGCTTTCATGATTCTTTCCTTGACTGAGTATTTTGTGAATTTAACTATTTTACGCCTTGTTGATGGTCAGTTTTTGTTGAATTTAATAGGAGTCCTATGTGCTTCCTGGATTTTGACGTCTGTGTCTTTCCCCAAGTTAGGAAAGTTTTCTGCGATGATTTGCTCACATAACCCTTCTACCCCATTTTCTCTGTCTTTATCTTCTGGGACCCCTATGATTTTGATGTTGTTCCTTTTTAATGAGTCACTGATTTCTCTAATTCTTAAATCATCTCTTTTGCCTTAGTCTCCATCTTTTTTTCTGCTTCATTATTTTCTATAAGTTTGTCCTCTATAGTGACGATTTACCACTGCCTCATGCATTCTTTCCGCAATGGCATCCATTTGAGATTTGCAGCTCAGTTATAACATTTTTTATTTCATCCTGCCTATCTTTTACTTCTTTTATCTCTGCAGAAAGGGATTCTAATCTATTTTCAACCCCAGCTCGTATTCTTATTATTGTGATTCTAAATTCTGGATCAGACATCTTGCTTGTATCTGTGTTGATTAAGCCCCTTGCTGTTGTTTCTTCCTGCTCTTTCTTTTGGGGTAAATTCCTTCTTTTCATCATTTGAAGGAAGAAAAGGAATTAATAAGGTAAAAAAATTAAAATTAAAATACTCAAAACAATACACAAACACACACACAAAATCAAATAAATGATGCTAGATCCTAGGCGTGTTTTGGTCTGGGTGCTGAAAGGAGCTTGATAGATTAGAGATAAAAGGGGGGAAAAAGGAAAATGTTTGAAAATTTGAAAAACAAAATGAATACAATGAAATAGAATAAAATGAAATGATGAAAGTAAAATAGAATTTAAAAATTTTACAAAAAATTGGGGCGCCTGGGTGGCTCAGTCAGTTAAGCGTCCGACTTTGGCTCAGGTCATGATCTCATGGTTCGTAGGTTGGAGCCCCGCGTCAGGCTCTGTGCTGACAGCTAGCTCAGAGCCTGGGGTCTGTCTTTGGATTCTGTGTCTCCCTCTCTCTCTGCCCCTCCCCTGCTCGTGCTGTCTCTCTCTCCTCTCTCTCTCTTTCTCAAAAATAAATAAAACATTAAAAAAATTTAAAAAAAATAAAAATTTTACAAAAAAGTAAAAAAATATAGTGAAAAAATTAAAGAAAATATTTTTAATAAAAATTTAAAATAAAAATAATTTTTTTTCTCTTTGTGTATTCAAGAAAAAGAAAAGAAATGAAAAAGAAAAAAAGTAAATTGAACAGATGGACCAGTGAACAGACTGAAATATGATTGAAATTACATCATTTTCTCCTAGAAGTCAAACTATGAAGCACTTTATAGTCTGTAAACAAGCAGGTGAAGAGACTTGTGTTCCTGAAGAGAGAGGTTGGCCCAGTTGGGCTGGGCTTAGCATAATGGCTCCATTCTCCACTAGGTGGCGCTGCTTGGCTTACTGGGGTGGATTGTTGTGGCGCTTGTAAGTGTGTATGTGCATGCACGGGAGGGGTGAAAATGGCGTCACGCAGCTACCCATCTCTAGTATCAAACTCTGTTCTCCCAGATCAGCAATCACACACCTGTCCTTGTCTTCAGCTTCAGTCCACTCCTTGCTTTTATACCTTCTGTGAACAAGCCATCAGATTGCCAGGCTGCACTTCCCTCCTCAGTTTTATCTCAGCTGTGACTGTGTTTCCCGACCCCACACTTCTGAGGGACTGTGGCTTTGACCTGTTCTGACCCTCTGCGGGAGGGTCTCTCTGAGGAACCTTCGTGGGACCATGCTGTTGCTGATGCCCAGAGACTGCAGCTGGGTGTCAGCCTGCCCCAGAAAAAGTTCACATGATCTTGTAGCAGCAGCATTTCAGGGATTATAGAAAACCACAACACACATTTGGCACCAGGCTTCACCCTTGATGACCTTGTGTGGCCCGTGTGGTCTGAGAACCTCCCAGACCCCACTCTGCTCCTGGGGATTTACCCTTCTCACCAGAGAACTGGCAGGTATCCAGCTGCAGAGTTTCTAGTCTCTGTGTTCCCTCAGTTTATAGAGTCTTAGATGGAATTTAAACCCTCTCCTTTCTCCTTTCTCCCTTTTTAGTTCAGTCCCTGTGGCTGTTTCCACTTTTCTACTTTTTCTCTGGCTGCTTTTGGGGAGGGAGGTGATTTTCCTGTTCTCTCCCCCTCCTCTGTCCTCTCTCCACAAGCAAAAACAGCTCCCTGCCCTCCACGGCTTCTCTCTCCCCTAGTTCACCTCTCTGTGCCACATACCTGCTGAGTTCTATGGTTCAGGTTGTGCAGATTGTTGTGTTAATCCTCAAATCAGTTTTCTAGGTGGGCAGGATGGTTTAGTGTTGATCTGGCTGTATTTCATGGACACGAGAGGCAAAAAAAACTTCCATGCTGTTCTGCCATCTTGGTTTCTCCCCCATGGCCTTTCTTATATAGCATGTTAAACTGCCATTCCAGGTGTTACAGTTTAATTTTTTTCACATGGTCCAATATCATGTGGCTTATACAAGCACATGAGACTTGAGATTTCTCTAGGGACTTTAATGACTAGGTATAAAGAAGTAAAAGTGGATGTCAGATAAATTCGTTTCTCTGGTCTTTGTTATTTATACTTTGCTTTCTAATTATGCCTCTCCCTGAAAAACCATGTGCACCTAAATTTTAGATTTATTTTTTTCTCTATTTAAATCTATTAGCATATGAATGCTGTAATAACTTTTGAGTACTGAAGTTAAATGAGTTGACATTTCAGAATTTATCTTGACTGATAACTTCCTGGAAATTTCGTTACAGAAGAGGCAAAGACCCAGTATCTTGAAGTATGGCGGGGGCGGGGGGGAGAAGGATAGAAAAGTAGGATAAGTGTCTGAGTTTGGGATATCATCCCTTTTCTTAGAAGAACTGTGCACTGGAACTGAGAGACTGGGGTATGTTGAATGGACACAGTTGTTAATTGTGGTCTTACTAGCTATTGTTAACTATCCTATTATGGCTAAACTTGGGCATAAAAGACAGTCACAGAAAGCATTAATTGAGTGGAGCAGAAAAGGAAATCAAGAGAGAAATTCAAAAGCCACAACAGAGATGAAAGAAGGGGATAAAATTCCTGTAAGTACTGCTCTTCACAGATGAGATAGTTACTTTGATATAGCCATCTATATATAAGAACGTAGTGCTCTCTTTCTCTCTCTCACACACATGCACGTGCACACAAGCCTACTTAGGACTACCTAGGTATTATTCTGACTAATATAGCTAATGCAACTTGTAGTGGTCAGAGTTTCTAGTTACAGACAACAGAACTCTAGTTAATGAAAGCAGAAAGTGATTTATCAAAAGATAATGGTAGCCCCTAAATCATTGGGAGAGCTGAAGAGAGCATTCAATGCTGAATGCTATGACAACTCCCAAAACCATGCCATAGAAATGGAGCACCCTCTGCTAAGGTCAGAAATTTGCTGAATCAGGATGCTGCTCTTATAAGTACTTGCTCCAGAACAGCCAGGTCTGCCAGAAACCATATCAGCAACATGGCAGATCATTAATATAAACCTCATACTGCCTGTTTTTCCATGTGACTAAATTCTAAATTAGAAACTTATGCCAGTATACCTGGATAGATAAGCCTAAATCATATCTTCAAGCTTAGCTACAAGGGAATCTGGGAAATATTGTTGTTTTGTTTTTTTTCTCCCAGCCTCTGCTAGGAATTGTAACAAGTGTTGACCAAGATGCACTGCTGTATTCTACCACTCTACTGAAGTTAGTAGAATCCTAAAGAATCCTTATTCAAAATGGAAGAAAGGACAACACAATTTAAGTAAAAAGATCACAACAAAACAAAACAAACTCTAAAGTGACCTCCCAGTATTCACATCCTTGTATATACCTCTCCCAAATTTAGTCATGACTGGTCAGTAAGAAGAACAGAATATGGTGTGTGACTTCTGAGGCTAATATGATAAATGGCACTGCCATTTCTGCCTGATCTCTTGGACTTCTTGCTCTGGGGAAAATCAAGCTCCATGTTGTGAAGACACACAGCAGTTCCTTGGAGAAATCTGTTTGGAGAGGAACCAATGAGCCCACCTCAACTTACTATAATGTAAGTGAGCCCCTGTAGAGGTGGATCAGCAGCTTTAGACAGGCCTTTGGCTAACTGTAACACCAGCTGACATCTGACTTTTACTGCAAGACTCTAAGCTAGAACACCCAACCCAAACTTTTCTGAATTTCTGACAGAAATGGAGGGAGAACACATGATTATTGCTATTTTAAACGACTACAATTTGAACTGATTATAGTTACACAGCTGTAGATAGATAATACATGCCTCTTACATAATACTAGCAGGAGAGCCTCTCTAAAGAGATGATATTTGATATGACCTGAACAAAGAGTAACTGGCTATTTGATTCTTAGGATGTTAAGTGTTCCAGGCAGAAGCAGTAGCAGATAGTGACCCTAAGGTAGGGGAGAACTTGACTTTTCAAGGGACAGAAGAAAGCTCATTGTGCGCAGAGCATTATGAGTGCGATTAAGGGAGGACAAAGTAGGGAGAAGTAAGTAGAAGCCAAATTCATTAAAATATTGTAGGTCCTAGTAAGGAATTTTGACTTTTTTAAGTGCAGTAGGAGTTATTAAAAAGTTTTAGTCATATGAGTGGTGTGAAGTTAGAGTGGAAGGTAAAGGAGTTGAGACTTCTTGATATACTTGATCAAGAAGTTTTATCTTGATAGAGGAAATGATCTAAGGTCAAGTGATGTTTTCCTTTTTACAAATAGGTACAATTAAGGGTTGTTTGCATGCTGATGGAAATGGTTTTAGAGTGAGGGAGAAATTAATGGTGCAGGAGGTCAAAGGAATAATTGCAGGACAATTGTCTTTAAATAGGCAAGAGGGATAAATTAATATGAACCCAAGAGTCTTTTCCTCAGTAGAAGCAAAAAACAGAGAAGAGGCCAGGTACATGAGGACATTGGCAGTTAGATTGATGAATCTGTAAAACTGAGGTGATTTAGTCTGATTGCATGTATTTTCTCAACAAAATATTTGGTTTAACTGTAAGTTAAAATTGGGGATGTAGCAAGTGTGAAGAAAGATGACATAGATACTTGTGTTGCATGTCTGAATACACGAAACATTCAGCTGGAATTTCTGTTGCTTTCCACTTCAAGGGAAAAAACCAACAAAAATAAGAAAACAAGTTGATATGAGTTATTTAGTCCAAAAAAAACAAGGTGGCAAGGAAGGATACAAGGGAGAGAAGAGAATGAACTGAGAGAAAAGTTAATCTTATTTTATCCTCCTTAGAATTCTAGAATGTTAGAGTTAGAGGGAAGCTTAGATCAGTAATATTTAGGCAAAAGTACACCCTGTGAAACTTTTTTTTTGAGGGGTGGGATGGGGTCTTTTCTGTTCTTTTTTTATTTGGTTGGCCCAACTAGGTATTTATATTTATAAAATGAACTGATAAGTTCTCTTTCTATCACCAGGGGATCCAGCATGATCATAACTAAAAACTTGGAACTTCGACTCTGTTGAGAGTCAAATAATTATCTGGTAGGATTAATTCATTCACCAAAATTGACTAAACGATTACTTTATTCACTACAGTGATAGGAAACAACAGTGAGTGAATAAGACAGACAAACTGTCAGCCTGCTGGGTCCTATTCTTACGTTCATCGAGCATATAGATGCTAATCAAGCATATATTCAATCTTTCACCTACATTAAACACTTCTACTATAAAGCGTGCCTCTAAGACATACCTAGAGACAGCATAATGTAGTGTTCGGTGTCGACACTGAGCCTGACAAGGTTTAAATCCCTTAAACTCTCTGTACTTTGTTTCCTCATCCGTACTGTGGGCAAGGTGATAGAACATATCTCATTCAGTTCTTGAGATAATTAAAAGAATTTTTCATATAAAAATGCTTAGTACAGAGTCTGACACATAAGTGTCATATAAGTGATTTCTGTTAATTAATGAGAATGTGTCTTCTTCATAAAATTGAAAAAAACTAAGACTTTTCAAATAAATTTTAATTTTAATATAAACCAGACATAATTTAGAAATGAAGTGGTGTGATATAACCTCTTTCCTCACCTACAGAGTTATGTAAGGACTTCTAAAGTAGATGTGTTTGGGGGTGCCTGGGTGGCTCAGTTGGTTAAGTGTCTGAGTCTTGGTTTCAGCTCAGGTCATAATCTCATGGTTTTTGAGATGGAGCCCCCCTATCGGGCTCTGTGCTGGCAGTGTGGAACCTGCTTGAGATTCTCTGCCTCCCTGTCTCTCTGCCCCTACCCCGCTTGTGCTCTCTTTCTCTCCAGCAAAATAAATAAATACTTAATTAAAAAAATGAAGCACATTTGTTTGTACATCTATTTATTTGCATATTTCACTGTTCCTGTGGAAATTATATGTCCATGGGAGAAATCAAACACTGATTTTGATATTATTTTATTCCGATAATTTTCACATCACAATTTTGGAACTCTCTTTTACAACTTAGTGTTAAAATTTGAGTTAGTACTGGAACTAAAAATGTCAAATCAAAATCAAACAACCCTCACAATCAACCACTGAATAACTTAATGTATATGTTGTTCTACAAAAGCAAATCACGACATCAGGAAGTCTTCCCATTAACACTATCCTTCCAAGTACGATAAGTTCTTCAACCATATTTATGCCTTTAAAACCTGCCGTTCCCCCTTCCCCATTGACGACAAGGTACATCTTTCCATTTAAGCCTATACAGATCAATTATTTAGCTTTTTGCCGGTTTCTTTTAAACATAATTACCTTGAGAAAGAAAGATGAGTTTGTGAAAGCTTCTAAGGAATTTTTGCAAAAAAAAAAAAAAAAAAGGTGCCCAAGTTGCTTTTCATTTTTAGAGGGCTTTTTTTCTCTATATATTTAAAGACTACATTATGCAGTCATTCATTCTGTAAATTAAACCTTTTGATTTGAGTAGCATTATGCAAAGCTAGCTTATTGTACCTATTTCCAAATACACTATATTAGTGAATGCTTTCTTTTTCTTTGCCCAAATTGCCAAAATGTGTCACAACAAAGGACATCTTAAATGTTACCAAAATAGAGAGTTTTGTGTAGGCTATGATAAGCACAATATATGGTGTAGTCACTCCAGGCACCCAAAGAGATGTGAAACTATGAGATGGGGGGAAAAACAGCAGCAACAAAAAATGAAAGCGCTGTGAAAAAGTTAAAAGCACAATAATATGAATGTCATGGAAAAGTCACCTACGGGCACCTAATCATTGAAGCACAACTACTAACATGAAGGAAGTTTGATGAAAGTAGGCTTTGGGGAATTTTTCCCAATCCCACCCTTTTCTTGCACCAAAAGTAACCGTTGGCACTTCAGATTCCCTGGGGTCTTCTACGTTGGGCAAGACATTTGTTGGAAAAGATGCTTAGAGCAGAGAAAATGCAGTAAAACTAAGTTGCTTAGATATTGCGGACTATTTTGTCACTAATTTTGAACTGTGATTACATATTAACCCCCCCTCAATTCCTTTAATTGTATCTAAGTAATTATTTACATGGGACATGACAGAATTCCAGTGATAGGACATGATCTGCAGATAAGAGAATTTATAGAGCTAAGATGTTTCTATATCTCTTTATCTAGTCTTTAACCACCGTATTTAGTAAATAGTTAAAATTTAAAAACGATCAAAAGGAGGGCACCTGGGTGGCTCAGTCGGTTAAGTGTCCAACTTTGGCTCAGGTCATGATCTTGCTGTTTGTGATTTCAAGCCCCACATCTGACAGCTGACAGCTCAGAGCCTGGAGCCTGCTTCGGATTCTGTGTCTACCTCTCTCTCTGTTCCTCCTCCACTCGCACTCTGTCTCTCTCTCTCTCTTTCTCTTAAAAATAAAAAAATAAAAAATAAGAAGAGTTAAAAAAAGATAAAAAGGATTTGAAAAGTCCTTTATGCTATTTGTATATATGGCGGAAGTTTGCACAGGGCCAATGAATCAGGGAAAAAATGAAAAAGGGAGCTGAGTGTGGAAAAAAAAATTATCTTTAAATTCTTTTTAAGAAGAAAGGGGACTTAGATTATGTTATCCATTCTAAAGTGTTGTCCATTTTCAGGTGCTTTGGTTGAGTCAATATACTTTCAAATACTTATACACTGCATAAACACAGAAAATATTTAAAAGAAAACACTAAACAGCATTATCAGATGGCCATTAGTAAAATAAAAATGCACTTCCAGCTAAATAACCATAATACTTTTAGGTCTAAATATTATAAATATAAATTATATTTAATATAAATCTCAATATAAATTATGAGAAAAAAAGAGAAATATGGATTATCCATGAAAGCAAGAAGACTGAGAACAATCTAATATTCAGTAGTTTTTCATATATATGTGTGTGTCATGTATATGTGTTTTAAATATATGTGTAATATTTATTTTATCATAACTTATTCTTCAGGGTGGTTTGTTCATTTGCTCTACAGTGTTTACATTTCTAAACTCTCTTGGAGTTCTCACATCACCTCTGCTATTTATTACCTCACCTCCTTTAACTCTCAAAGACACTGATGAGGTCTTCTTTTGAGAAGAGTATGAGAGGAAAATATTTAAGTTCAGAACATGATTTACATTGCCCTTGGGAATAAGGTAATAGTGAAAAATATAAATTCATAAACAAGTCACTGATGGTTTTAGGATCTTCAGAAATTTTTTGTGTTTTACAGATTGTGCATATATGTGATTTCAAGATAGTTTAACAATGATATTATAAATGTTCGAAACTAATTGTGCCTTGAAAGTTGTTTTTGTCTACAGAGAAAGAAAAGGCATTTGGGGATGAAAATAGTAGGTATGGTGTAACTTGGGTTCTACAAGTGGGCCTGGGGTCCTTTATAGTAAGTAATACATTGTTCATGCTAACTTGAGGGAGATAAGGCAAATTTATACCAAAAAAAAAAATTCTGTTTTCAGTGAGGTCGATACAAATGATGGATAGAAGGCAAATGAAAGAGAAAAATTGTAGTCTCTGGGGCCCAGCTTGCAGAGAGTCTGATACCCACAGGCCTGAGTATGGCTGAGCAAGCCTTCCCTCCCGTGGCCAGGGCAATCCCCCTTCCCCAGCTGCCCTTGGCCAGTCTTCTTTGGTCTTAAGCTGTATCTGTTTACCTTAGAGTGCAATTCGCAGCACAAGTGTTACCCATTTTCAGATAGGAAAACATTGCCCTAAGGAGCTATGGCTTCCTGGGGCTGAGAATTGCTTTGCATTTCTTTCTGTAAAGGCTTAGTCTTTGATTGTACTGCTTGCTGTATCTGTGCCTATGTCTATGTCTATATTCTTATCTATATCTCTTTTCCAGGTATTTCTTGAGCACACACCATATGTCATACACAGTACAAACGTATCAAAATCTGATTTTGATGAAAGTTATGCAGACAAGCAATGTATAAAGTGAAAACAAAGTCTGCAACAAATAATGACTAGGCACTTTCTAATTTATACAATATTTCTATTCGTTTTGAAATGAATCTTCCGATTTTTTTTTTACAAAAAAATGCATCCCATCTTTCTTATGATGTAATCTAGGTAAGTTTAATATCCTCCTGTTGTCAAAAACCGACCTATGTGCTTCGGAGCCAAAATAGACATATACATGAAGACAGAGTTTGGGATAAAGAGGAAGAATAGTTCTATTGGTTTTCAGGGCAAAGACGGCTGCAGCAGGCTAAGGCTTTCGAAATCTGCAATCACTCTTAGATGAAGGGGCTTGGAGCATTTATAGAGAGATACAGATCTGGCCAGTTTCAACAGGAATCATATATGTGCTGCAGCCTCCCAAATTAGTCACTTTCAGGGTGGTACCAGGTTCCAGAAACAAAAGACTAAGATGAGACTGGAGGACGGGAGGTTTGCAGAAGAGAGGAAAAGTTTACCTTAAAATTGAGCTTCACAATCTCTATCATAAATATATGCATCCTATCCATGTCTCTAAATTTTTAAATAAATGTACCTCCACATCTAAAAAAAATAAAATAAAATCAAGCTTCACTGAAGCATTAGGGCAGCCATTTTGATTTTTGTTCGACTTTACACTTTTAAGCAGTTTCACTTGCTCTTCTAAATATGAAGCTTTATTCTTGTTCTTTTCTATGAGACTGGATTATCAGTTACTCTTAATATTATTGATTTACGAGATCCTCATCTTGGTATTTCTAAGGAAAGAGCCAAAATATCCTGGTATTTCTGTTTGTGAAGATTCAAAAGCAATGAAGCAAGCTATTTCCTTTGAATGCTGTTATTCACAACAAAGGAGCTAACTGCTTAATTCCAGGGGTCTGTTATTATTTGTAAACTGGTTCTTAAATAAGGATACTTACAGATGCCTCTTGCTCCAGATGGTACCATTTAACTGCCTCTGTTACTCATGAGTGGTTTTCTGCTTTAGCTTTAAACAAATACTTAACACAGCAATTCTGTTATCAAGAATTCTCTCTTAAAATTGGCACAAAATCCTAAAGTGCTGCATGAAGTGACAGCAAAAGCAATTTCCTTCAGCATGGGACACATGGGTTAAAAATAAACAGAGCATGAAGGTACTGGTGGGGATAAAAAGAGAATCGTAGCCAAATGGAAAGGGAAAAGATCTCTGGACTTACTCTGAAGATCTGAGTGCAAATCCTGCCTCTGCTACTTAATAGCCTGGTATGTTGATAGGTCTTAAAAAGCTAGGATAAAGTCATCCCTTTCACAGGATCTGAGGACTAAATAAAATAATCAGTAATTTCCCACACTATATCTGATGGATGTTAATAGATGGTACCTGGGGGGAAAATATATGTTTTGTGACTCTCCAAAAATACGTATGTATCACTCTGTTTGCTAAACTTGTTTGGCCTGCAAACAGCACTCTTGTTGGAAAGATATTCATTCCATGGAATACATTTTAGGAAATGCTACTCTAGTCTCTAAAGTGCTGTTAAAACGCTGTTAAAAATTTAGATATGACAGTAGACAGTAATCTGGGACCTGTATTTTACTCATTTGTGTTCTGAAGAGCTTTCCCATCTTATTCTCAAAATCAATCCATTATAAATAACATTTTAAAATAAATTAGTTATGGGCACCAGGGAGGCTCAGTTGGTTAAGAGTCTGACTCTTGATTTAGACTCAGGCCATGATCTCCCAGTTTGTGAGTTTGGAGCCCCCCTATGGGCTCTGCATCAACAGTGCAGAGACTGCTTGGGATTCTCTCTCTCTCTCTCTCTCTCTCTCTCTCTGACCCTCTCCTGTATGTGTATGCATGCTCTCTCTCAAAATAAATAAATAAACATTTAAACCAAGCTAAGCTAAAATAAAATAGAAGTTATAAAACTTAACACATTAGATATTTAAAAATAAAAAGCTGAACAAATAAAAAATCTTTTTCTATCCACAGGCTCAGAGAACACTAGCTATACGTCACCACTTTATGTTTAAAACATCACCTGATATTATTTTGCCTCCTTCATGGAATTTTTACTCCAGAATTTTATTAGTACAGCTTAAACTGAAGCTCTGTGAAAACTGTAATGCTACTTTAGCATTAATTTTAATAATACGTTAAAAGTAGGTGAGTATTAGAGAAACATTTTAAGTACTGGATAAACCTTGGATTCAAATCCTAAAAGCCACTTTTCTGTGATCTCTACAATTTACATACCTCCAGCCTCAGTTTTCTCATATATAAAGTGGATATAGTAATATCTACCTTTCAGAATATTTGGGAAATAGAAAGAAGGAAATCATCAGACAAAAGCAATTGACGTACAACTGTTACTTTTGAATGATAATAGAAAGTCACATATTTCCCTATTTAAATGGAGGTGTTCATAGCACTGGGAATTAGTAGACCACAAATTCCCAGTTTTTAAAAATTAGAAAGAGATATATCTTTATTAGAACAACTCTAATCTCAATGATGATGCAGTTTAATTTCAATTTATATTGCAAAGAATTAAACAAAATATTTTATAATTATATATAATTTACAAATAATCATTTATGCTGCATATCTGTATCTATGAGAATCTTTCCTTAAATATCCCTTTCATATTTCTTCTCTGTGTCCTATTGCATGCTCATGGTTAGTTAGCTCTTATATGGAATTTGAATTTTAGTAGTTGTGACTTTAAAATTCTAAACTGTCTTCTTGCCTCTTTTTATTTTATGTTTTCATGGCCTCAGGAATAAACAGAGTATATTAATTATTCTCATTTCAATATTACTTTCTGCCTCTGGTATTGACACTTTATTCCACTTCCAGTGCCTGTTTCATCAGTCCGGTGATCATTGGCACATATGAAAATCATAGCGAATGCTGGTTCGTGAAAATCATAGCGAACGCTGGTTCAGATTATAGGGCCTTCATGTCACCGAGGTAAAGGAGAGGAGGTTCATAACTGATTGTTATGTTGTAAGACCCATGAAGAAGTTGCCATCGCAGCTCAAGTATTTGTCTATTAGCAACTGAAAGTCACCTATAATGAAACATGAGCATCCACTCTAGTGTCTCCAGCAGCAATGCCAATTCCAGATTTCTTTATAGAAATCTGTCCTAAGGCTTTATCTTGGAGGCAAATACTATGGCAAATCTGAGAGTGAGGGTCTGGTATGGCTGTTCCATAATCCCTTGATTACTTTACACCACCAATTGCCATATTTCTGCTTCTTAGACTATTCTGGAGTTCTGATGGAAATACTCACTAAAGAGCAAGTTCCTATTTTTCCTATATTGTACTAAAGGTTTCTTAGGTCTGTTAAATTTTCTCATCTGTTTCCAATTGTTTGGTATATTCAGAAATTCTTTAACTTTATGGTCAATATTGTGAATGTATTCTAATTTTCTAATTGCTTCTTTCCCTCCAATAGGATTTTTTTGGGAGACAGGGAGTGGTCAATCTCCATCTTAAATGGATAACTTTAAAAGATTAATGTCTTTTTAAGACCACATTTTTCTCCCTTTGAGTCTATATATGGTCACAATGAGAACTTCTCATTCTCCTTTTTTTAACATATTTGATTATAACAACCAAAGAATCTTCTTTCTCAGCTTCGGCTTGGTTTAGTTCTTCAACAGAAGAAATCCATCAGAATTGAATGTGCTTTATTTATTTATTCATTTGCTCATTCATCAAATATTTGTTAAGCACATCTTAGATACCAGATGATGAGGAAGCATGGACAAAGCCTCACTAGCAGAGAGTTTCACTCCTTTTCTGAAACACAGAGCAGGCTTTCTTTCTTTTTGCCCATGAGAAGAGATTTGTCTTTACCTTTCTGCTTATTTTAACTATCAACATAGCATATGTTTAGTTTTCGTTTAAAGAAAATACTCTTTGTGAAATAAAAATCTTCATTCTAACATGGCAACTGAAAAGAATATTTAAGATTAAATATCAAGCTTCGAATATAACAGAAAATTAATCTGACATTTTAATTTCACCGTCAATACCCTGTATGTTCTAGAGACATTCTAATAAAATTGTTCCCATCATGTAGGATATACCTGATGGCCCTTAGTGCAAGTGGCTGGTTTTAAATTAAATTATCTGAATGTATTCTTTATAGGTCTTCCAAGAAATGTAGAGTTAAAATGCATTTTGCTTATATTGAAGAAGGAACTTCCTGATATTAAAATGGGATGAGTTTCCAAGGTTGTTTATGGAAATCCTTCCCTACAGAGCCTATGGAACAACAATGTGTCCTCCTATGTCTTTGGTAATTTAAATGTGATTATTCTTGAAGGTCAGAGACTAGACAAAGTAGCCTCCTAAGGTCCCTTTCAATCTTATAACCTGTGCACAGCTCAGCCTCATCATCTCCACTAAGTGAAGTGTTTGTGAATTTGCCAAATGTACATGAAATTACGCTGTGCGTATGCAAATAAGTTTATAGGTTCAGAGATAGCTTGTTGATCCTGGAGGTCTGTGTCTTGCCAACTGGGACATGCATAACCCCAGGCGTTCAGAGTGTTATGCCAGGATATATCTGAAGCTGTGGGCTGCACATGGTCCATCTTCCTGCCATGTCAAAAATGCTAAAGATACTGGAGACAAAAATTTTGGAGTTTAGTCTTATTTTTGTTATAGTAAATATGGATATCTTATAGAGTAGAAGTCACAAATTTTTGGATTGATTAAAAAATAAGACGTAAGTCTTCAAAATAATTTCAGACTACTTTGGTTGTTCTCCCAGGGCCTCCCCAAAAGCACTCACTCACTCACCTCTTCTGTACCTTAGTGGCAGTGATCTCAGGGCTCCTATGTAAGTGAAATGTATGACCTAAAATACTGGTTTCATTACCCGTATCATTATCACAGCATGAGTCATAATGTTTTTTTTTTTAATGTGAGCGGTTAATGTATCTAGATTCAATAAAAGTTTGCTTTAAGACTAGCAGATTAGAACTTGATCTTTTTACAATTTGATAAAAGAGCACTGTAAACCAGCCTCATGATTATATCTATATCTCTTGTTATATACATTAGTTATTTCTTTTGAGAGATTCAAGTATTAACATCTAATTGAAAGTTAAATATCAGAATGCATCAAGCATGCAAAATGTTCTTACAACCTTTACAAGTGATGTTGTCTTTGGATGGTTACCAGCCTAGCACTAATAGTATTCTTCTTCTCTAATCTAACTGTAATCAGATTCTCTTTTTTGTGAATTTCTGAGTGATCATCTTCAAACTTTCAAAACTGAAACTCTAAATGGTATTAAAATACCCTGAAAATCATGAAGAAGTTTGAGATAAACCACATGCATATTCAAATTACTCAAATGACAGCTTTATTTTTAGTTAATTTTCATTTATGGATGCCTCTAAATTTTCTATCAAAACCTAGATAGACAGAGCCATGAATTCCAGCAATTTTTTCCATTTCTGGCGTCTATTTTGAGGATCTCTACAAATAGAGAAATCTGTAAATACAGCTCCACTTGTTAACCTCACACCTTTTTCCCCCCTCACTAAGCATCCCTAAGATTTAAGTCCAGAACCAGGAGCAGGGCCAGACTCTGAGGGGTGAGCAGACACGTTATTTTTCTTGCTTATCCTGTTTCTCCCTTCTCTTCTCTTTAGAAGACTGCAGAGAAAATGATTATTGTCCCTCGAGCTTTCCTTTTTTCTTTTCTTTTATTTATTTGTTTAATTTACATCCAAGTTAGCATATAGGGCAACAATGATTTCAGGAGTAGATTCCTGAAGTAGATGCCCCTTACCCATTTGGTCCATCCCCCCTCCTACAACCCCTCCAATAACCTTCTGTTTGTTCTCCATATTTAAGAGTCTCTTATGTTTTGACTCCCTCCCTGTTTTTATATTATTTTTGCTTCCCTTTCCTTATGTTCATCTGTTTTATATCTAAAAGTCCTCATATGAGTGAAGTCATATGATATTTGTCTTTCTCCGACTGACTAATTTCACTTAGCATAATACCCTCTAGTTCCATCCACATAGTTACAAATAGCAAGATTTCATTCCTTTTGATTGCTGAGTTATATGCCATTGTCTATATACACCATGTCTTCTTTATCCATCCATCCATCCATCGATGGACATTTGGGCTCTTTCCATATTTTGGCTATTGTTGATAATGCTGCTATAAACATTAGGGTACATGTGCCGCTTCAAAACAGCATACCTGTATCCCTTGGATAAATGCCTAGTAGTACAATTGCTGGGACATAGGGTAGTTCTATTTTTAATTTTTTGAGGAAGCTCCATACTGTTTTCCAGAGTGCCTGCACCAGTTTGCATTCCTACGAGCAGTGCAAAAGAGATTCTTTTTCTGTATCCTCGCCAATATCTGCTGTTGCCTGATTTGTTAATGTTACCATTCTGACGGGTGTGAGATTATCTCATTGTAATTTTGATTTGTATTTCCCTGATGATGAGTGATTTTGAGCATTTTTTCATGTGTCAGTTGACCATCTGGATGTCTTCTTTGGAAAAGTGTCTATTCATGTCTTTTGCTCATTTCTTCACTGGATTGTTTTTTGGGTGTTGAATTTGATAAGTTGGATACTAACCCTTTATCTGATATGTCGTTTGCAAATATCTTCTCCCACTCTGTTCGTTGCCTTTTAGTTTTGCTGATTGTTTCCTTCGCTGTGCAGAAGCTTTTTATTTTGAGGAAGTCGCAATAGTTCATTTTTGCTTTTGTTTCCCTTGCCTCTGGAGACGTGTTGAGTAAGAAGTTGCTGCATCCAAGGTCAAAGAGGTTTTTGCCTGCTTTCTCCTCAAGGATTTTGATGGCTTCCTGTCTTACATTTAGGTCTTTCGTCCATTGTGAATTTATTTTTGTGTATGGTGTAAGAAAGTGGTCCAGGTTCATTTTACTGCATGTCGCTGTCCAGTTTTCCCAGCACCACTTGTTGAAGAGACTGTCTTTATTCCATTGGATATTCCTTCCTGCTTTGTCAAAGATTAGTTGGCCATACATTTGTGGGTCCATTTCTGGGTTCTCTATTCTGTTCCATTGATCGAAGTGTCTGTTTTTTGGCCAGTAGCATACTGGCAAATGTTTCAAAGGAAAACGTTTGAAAATTTGAAAAATGGGGGCACTGAGGTGGCTCAGTCAGTTAAATATCCGACTTTGGCTTAGGTCATGATCTCGCCGTTCATGGGTTCCAAGGCTGCATCAGGCTGTGTGCTGACAGCTAGCTCAGAGCCTGGAGCCTGTCTTTGGATTCTGTGTTTCCCTCTCTCTTTGTCCCTCCCTTGTTCCTGCTGTCTCTCTCTCTTAAAAAGTAAGTAAAACATAAAAAAATGAAAATTGAAAACTGAATACAATGAAATAGAATAAAGTGAAATGATAGAATTAAAATAGAACTTGAAAAATATACAAAAAAGTAAAAAAGTATAGTAGAAAAATGTTAAAGAAAAATATATTTAATAAAAATTGAAAATAAAAATCATTTTTTCCTCTTTCTGTATTCAAGAAAAAGAAAAGAAATGAAGGGAAGAAACGAAAATTGAATAAGTGGACCAGACAGCAGATTAATATGACTGAAATTACATTGTTTTCTCCTAGAAGTCAAACTATGAAGCACTTTATAGTCTGTAAACTAAGCAGGTAGAGAGACTTATGGTGTTCCTGAAGACCAAGGTTGGCCCAGCTGGGTGGAGTTTAGTGTAATGGCTCCGTTCTCCACTAGATGGCACTGCTTAACTTACTGGGGTGGATTGTTGTGGCCCTTGTAGGTGTGTATGCACATGCACGGGAGGGGTGAAAATGGAGTCATCCAGCTACCCAGTTTGCAGTATCAGAACTCTGTTCTCCTGATCAATAGTTGGGCACCTGTCCTTTGTCTCTGGCTTCAGTCTACTCCCCGCTTTTACACTGTCCGTAAGCAAGCTGTCAAATTGCCAAGTAGCACCTCCCTCCTCAGTTTTATCTCAGATGTAGCTATGTTTTCTGACCCCTCATTTCTGAAGGACTGGGGCCTTAACCCTCTCAGATCCTCTGGGGGAGGGTCTCACCGAGCAATGGGCAGGTGCCAGCTGCATCCAGGAAGGTTCACTGGACCATGATGCTGCAAATGCCCAGAGACTGCGGCTAGGTGTCAGCCCGTCCCAGAAAAAACTCACGTGTTGTAGCAGCAATTTTTCAGGGATTATGGAAAACCACAACACACATCTGGCACCAGGCTTCACCCTTAACCACCTTGTTCCAACACCAGCAAATGTGGTTAATCTCTGGGGTCTGCTGGGATCTTTGGCTGTAGGGTGGCCACATAGCTTCTACCAAATGTCCTCCCAACAGGGGAACCATCTCTCCCCGTCTGCCCTGAAGACCCACCCCCCAGACTTCACTCTGCTCCTGGGGATTCACCCTTCCCACCAGAGCACCACCAGGTATTGAGCTACAGAGTTTCAGACTCTGTGATCCCCCTGTTTTATAGTCTTAATGGACTTTAAACCCTATCCTCTCTCCCATTTTAGTTTAGTTCCTGTGGCTGTTTCTACTTTTCCACTTTCTCTTCAGTTGCTTTTGGTGGGGGAGTGCTTTTCCCTTACTACCCATCCCCCACCGTCTCCATCCTCTCTCCACAAACAAAATCAGCTCCCTGCTCTCCATGGCTTCTCTCTTCCCCAGTTCACCTCTCTGCACCACATACCTGTTGAGTTCTGTGGTACAGATTGTGCAGATTGTTGTGTTAATCCTCAAATCAGTTTTCTAGGTGTGCAGGATGGTTTAGTGTTGATCTGGCTATATTTCATGGACATGAGAGGCAAAAAAAACTTCTATGCTGTTCTGCCTTCTTGGCTCCTCCCCTTCTAGCTTTCCTTTGATTCCTCTGGGAAATATCAGACAGATAAGATGTAAGCCAGTCCTCATATTTCTAACATTTTTGCCAGTAGTAAAAACACTGAGATGTGTGCTGATCTGCCTAGTTCATTTTTAAGCAGTCATCTACCATGGGGCTCAGCAAAACCAATTTCATGAATTAATTTTGGCATACTTGATTTGAAATCATGAATCAAGAACCTACAAAAGCAAATATCTGATAATCAAAATGATCATTCAAAACTTAGAGTTGGAAAGCATCATTTAGATCTAACCACAGCACTTCTGGATGCCTTTTTACAAAATTGCTATTTAAGATCATTCAGTCTCTTGGATATTTTCAGTAAAAAGTATCACTTCAGATACTTTCAATGAAAATCCATTGACCCAAATAGGCAATTGCATTGGCAAATTTCATTACTAAAAAGTGTGGTCTTGGGGTGCCTCATTGGCTCAGTCCGTTAAGCATCCTACTTTAGCTCAGGTCATGATCTCTCAGTTCTTGAGTTTGAGCCCCACATTGGGGCTCTCTCTGTGTTGACAGCTAAGAACCTGAAGGCTGCTTCAGATTCTGTGTCTCCCTCTCTGCCCCTCCCAACTCATGCTCTGTCTCTCTCTGTCTCTGATGAAAAAACCTTAAAAAAAAGTGTGGTTTTAAAATTGATCCCAAATCTGCCATTTTATATTTTGCATTGATTGGTCTGGTAATGCTCTCTGGAATAAATACTAAAGTCTTATCCTTCTCCCTGGGTTACTTCAAATATTTGAAGGAATAATATCTTCTATTTTCTAGTGGTTTGCTAGAGCTGGCATTCCCAGGTTATAAAAGCTAATGGTTAAATTTCCAGGAAGTTTGCAAACTGGCAATTAAAACTAGCCATTATTAAAAATTAAATTATACTAATGTGAAGTTAAATTATATTTAAAAAAGAATGTACAGTGCATCACTTATTTTACAATTATCTATGATTGAGGCTATTTATATCTATAGCAGCATGATAAAAAGACTATAAATTGCTATGTTACTGCATATCTCTTCCCAATCCTGAATTCAGTGATACCATATTGGTAGCTTAAAATTGATCATAGTGGGAGCATTTATGTCATAGAAATTAACAAATGCTAACAAATAGGGCTTTTCTCTTTCTTTTTCTAGAGACTCAGTTATCATAAATTTAGACCACACTACTGCCTCATAACTGATCCACCTGAACATTTAATGCAGTTTCTTTTATCATCTTATAACCTTTCAAAATTCATTTCTCTACAATATTATGAGCAGGAATATCTAAAGGAAGTCTCCCACGTATCTTCCTTTAGATATCCATTAGTTTCTATTCGTACCTAGAACCTAACATAAAGTCTAAATGCATTTTCTATACAAAAAAGACCAAAATTACAAGTTGTCCCACCTACAACACAGGATTTTTGTGGGGTCCAAGAGTATAAGTAAAAAAGCACCATGAAAAATATAATGTGTTATGGAAATATAAAAAAAAATATTAGGGGCGCCTGGGTGGCTCAGTTGGTTGGGTGTCTGACTTTTGATACTGGCTCAGGTAGTGGTCTTATGGTTGTGGGATCCAGCCCAGGTCAGCACGGAGCCTGCTTGGGATTCTCTCTCTATGCCTCTCTTTGCTCCCCCCAACCCCTCAAAAAAAATAAATACACTTAAAAAATATATTAGACTTTACTGGTAGCAAAGGTCACAAAAGTAACAGGTCTACGACAAGCTTCAATGATCAGAACAAATGTCAAATAGTATTCTTAGTCTTGGTA
This sequence comes from Cryptoprocta ferox, assembly GCA_028646485.1. NCBI lineage: Eukaryota > Metazoa > Chordata > Mammalia > Carnivora > Eupleridae > Cryptoprocta > Cryptoprocta ferox. The sequence goes on from CM053573.1 coordinate 32,831,866, forward strand.
CCTCATTTTTGTAACAACATGGATAAATTAGAGTAAGTCCTCAGAAGGGTGCCCAGAATGGTAAGGAGCCTGGCTTTGATTTTGTTATGCTATCATAGACTTAGCTTTCTAACTGTGGGTTTTTGTTTGTTTGTTTGTTTTGTTTTGTTTTTTGGTTAAACTAATACTGGTTATTTGTTTACATTGTAAGTGATTCACTAAAATTATTAAATATTATGTCATAATTAGATAATGGACACACTGGTAACTAAGAGTGAGTTCTCTAATAAGCTGGCTTTCTATGAATTCAAAAAATTGGGTATTATAAGTAAAACATTCTTAAAATTAGGTTAGTTTCCATCTTCATAATCTTAAAATGATCCTCCATATTTTCAGAAAAAGGAAAAAGAAAACTACAACCTTTTATAAGTGTGGTAACCCAAACCTTTTGTAGCAGAATAAGAAAAATCAAAACCTATTTCTTGAACTGTCATCATATGTAACATCATATGTAATGAATAAAACCAGAAGTAAATATGATAAAGCAATATCAACAGAGGAGACTGTGTGATATGCAACAAACTAGATTAATATATTACAGAAACATAGAGACATGGAACCAGGGGCAGAAATGAAATGAAGACCACAAGGCAAAAAGTATTGGGAATTGTGGGATAAGGCTGCCAAGGTAGATTAGGCTGAGGGTACTGCAGATGTCGTATATGTCATTAAAGATAAGGAACATACTTTGTGTGTAGCAGGGGTCACTAAAGATATATTTTTAGAATTTTTTTAAATGTTTATTTATTTTTGAGAGACAGAGAGACAGGCGTGAGCAGGAGAAGGGCAGAGATAGAAGGAGACACAGAATCTGAAGCAGGCTCCAGGCTCTGAGCTGTCAGCACAGATCCTGAGGCGGGGCTTGAACTCACGAGCGACGAGATCGTGACCTGAGCTGAAGTCAGCCGCTTAACCGACTGAGCCACCCAGGCGCCCCTAAAGACATATTTTTAAAGTTTATTTGTCTATTTATTTTGAGAAAGAGGGAGAAAGAGAGAGAAAGAGCTAGCAGGCAAGTTGGGGAGGGGCAGAGAGTGAGATGGAGAGAATCCCAAGCAGGTTCCACGCTGCCAACACAGAGCTAGATGCGGGGCTCAGACTCTTGAACCAGGAGATCATGACCTGAGCGGAAGTCAGACACGTAATTAACTGAACCACGCAGGCACCCCTCACTGAAGACATTTTAAAGAAAATGAGTAATCTGAAACAATTATATTTTACAAGATAACACTGACAGTGTTGTAGGCTGTATTGGCGAAGAGAGAGACTGAAAGGCAAGGTGGCCAGTGATAAGCGTGTTAGAATGCAATAGCCAGATCAAATTGTCTACACCTTTTGAAGAGTGCCACTGGCGACTGAAAGAGAAAATGCAGATTTGGCAAACTACCTAGGGATAATAGCTAAAGTCATAAAACATAAACAAACATAAAAAACAAATACAACCACCAAACGAGTAAGTATAAAGAAAATATACCTTGGTTAGAGTCTTAGAATAGGATGAAAGTAAAAAAAAAAAAAATCAAGAAGAAGAGGATCTATAATGTCAAATATTAAGAATGAGAAGACAACTAGTATATATATGTTTGAACCGTTTTCTGCATAAGCTTCTTCATAAATACGGCATATTACCTTAATTAACATTTTGAATTGTTTGTATTCACTTTGAAAAAACTATATCATTATTGTAAATGGGAAAAACATTAATACAAGGTAATTATAAATTAAATAGAAAACTACTCATACCAAATAAAGGAATGTATATCACTGAAAACTGATTTTTAGACAAGTGTTTTATGCACTATATTTCAGGAGATTCATGACTAGGTAAAGCCGCTCTATATATAGTGAAGACAGTGAAGGAGTTGAGTTTGGGGGAAAATAATTTGATTCAAGAGACAACTGATAGTTTGTGAGCTGACTGACCTCGTATCAGCTTGTCCTTGAAGTCGCCTGTAGGATCTGGGATGGGGCATGTAACATTGAGTGACAAGAACTAAGTGCTTCTTGATGCTTGAGTTGGAATTTGGATATTCACATTAAAACATCTGAGAGATGGTAACTTTCTCTTTTCAAACATGTTGCCGAATTTTGCATTCCATATAGTTATATCTCTAATAACGTAGTTTTTTGGGGTGCCAGGATGGCTCAGTCAGTTAAGCATCTGACTCTTGATTTCAGCTCAGGTCATGATCTCACGTTTCTTGAGACTGAGCCCTTCCTTGCTGAGGGCTACGCACTGACGGCATGGAGCCTGCTTTGGATTCTCTCTTAAGCCTACTCTGTCCCTCTTTCTGCCCCTCTTCTGCTCACACTCTCTCTCAAAATAAATAAACTTAAAAAAATAATGTAATTTTCTGTCTCCACTGGGAGATGTTCTTTTTTAAAAGACCAAGAAATAAAAGCATGTTCTGATATAGGACTAAACAGGTAAATATAGGGCAAAACAATATTTCTAGATTTGACATAACTATATTGAAAGACAATGCTCTTCTTTATTTAGTTTTAGAGGATGCAATTAGAATAAAAGGGAAAAAAATTAAAGCACCTCTTTTCTCTTTTTAAATCCAAGTTGCTTTCTGCAAGAAAATAACCTTTCGATTTATAGCCATCTGTAACATTGAAGAGAGAAGGGATCTTTCATGGCAAAAGGATATGCTGGAATGTACATGTCCTTCCAAATGTTAAAAACTTATTTAGATTTGCAAAGAAATTGTCTTTATACAATGAAAACCTCTCAGGAAGTGCAACTGCTTATTTGTTTGTTCTTTCAAGCGAAACAAATCATCATTAAAAAGGTTCAGCTTCAAATTAAGACCTTTTAGAAGCTTAGAGGGACTTGCTCACAAAAGTTCAAATCCCTTAGAAAATGGCTCATTGCTGCCTCAGAGAAAGAGAAAAATAGCTACTGATGAGATTCAAATCATTCTCTATCTTCTCTTTCATTAATTTTAAACATAATTCATAGGCCATTATGCTCTGGAAATCAAAATAATTATTCCTCATTGTAGCCTACCATTTTTCATCATTATATACACACAATGTCCAATTTCACCCCACTCATTCAAAATGGCGCTTAAAGCAGGCAAAAAAGATTAACTCCAATACTTACATTTGGCTTTAATTCATAGCTTTCTAAAGAATTTTACTAGTCTAAATATGTATTTACACAATAGAATATGATGAGTCATTTCTAAAATGTAAACATACTAGTTTAAAAAATTGCTTAAATATGTATTTCTGCCTGAGCTTCTCTCAGGATATTCCTATGAGATTCACAGCAATAACTCCCTAATATTTGAACCACACCACTTCTCAGCACATTATAAATAATTAGAAAAGAATGGGCAAGGGGTAGAGGTACCTCTCAAAGTAGTCAAAATATTATAATCTTTTGTCTTTCTTGATGTTGGATACCAGAGAAGCCTTGTTCCTAATCTCAAATGGGATCACCTTCAATCTATTCTGACTAAGCTTTTTACCAGGTTGCTGTTTAAAACCTCTAACAATCAAATACCTGGGCAGATGTTTCAGAGAATAATAGTGTTCATTAAAAAAATAAATGCAGCTTGGCACTTGGGCTTTTGTTCTTGGCGAGACATACATTTCACTGCATCATCAGTGAACTCTTTGCTTTTAAACAGTCTGTAGCACATTAAAAAAAATTCCAAATCTTTATTTTCTTCTGCTAGTGAGGGTGCTCATCTGGAGGCCAGTGTTAATATCATTTTGTGTCTAAGATGTGTGTTTCTGCCTTAACATGCCATTGCTGGTATCAATTTTGGTCCAAGATGAAGCAGAATTGAATTAAGATGGTAGGGCCCATAGATATGGATAAGAAAGATAGGAAGCAGAGTAATAAGACTTATCTTGTCTTTAATCTCTGTTATTAATGACATCCATTTCTACCATAGAGTAGTCTAATCTCAACATTGCTCCAAACAAACTATTTTGTAAATGCTACAGGCAGTATCTCTGTCTTGAATGTTCTCTGAATAGTTCTATAGATATCTATTTGACTTATTTGAAGTTGAATGACTCCCCAACTCCCATTCTCTCTCCTCCCTCACCTCCCCCCCTTTATAAAGTAACATCAGACACAGGCTGGTTTTTCTGGGAAACAGACTTTGAGATGCAGAACTTTAATCGAGTAATTTTGAGGGGAATGTTCTCTAGATAATTAGCCATTGAAGAGAGAATAAAGCAAGACTGAGCAGAAGAAGTTGAACTGAGAGACACTCACAACCAAGGTCTCAGAGAGTCTCATGGAAGCTCTGGGGCTGGGATGTCCCTTCAGATCAGTCTCGTATTGAGAAAGGGAAGGATCAACCAATGCCTTTGATAATGAGCCTGAGAATTCAGTGTTTAGGTTTCTATAATCATCAGAACTCTTGGTATCAGATGTCAAATTTGTTTATGAATTTATCAGAAACTATTTTTGCAAAAATACTTATGTTGATGCTTTTAAGACTTCAGGCTTCTGCCTCCTTATCAGGAGGGTGGTGGAATTTAATAGTTCTAAAAAACATTGAGGACTTATGAACCAAATGTATTGTATAAATGTCATCTCAATTGTTAAAGCCAGGCATTATTTTTTCCTGTTTTATAGTTGAGGAAATTGATTCTAAGTGTGATGAAGTGAATGCCAAAGTTCACACAATTAGCAGCCTTGCATGCAAACCTATGTTTTCCTGCTCAATGGTTACATTGTACTTTTTAAAAAAAATTTTTTTAATGTTTTATTTGTTTTTGATACAGAGAGAGACAGAGCATGAAAGGGGGACGGGCAGAGAGAGGGAGACACAGAATTTGAAACAGGCTCCAGGCTCTGAGCGGTCAGCACAGAGCCTGATGCAGGGCTCGAACCCACGAACGTGAGATCATGACCTGAGCCGAAGTCGGAGGCTTAACCAACTGAGCCACCCAGGCGCCCCTACATTGTACTGTTTTACAGACTTTGGGGAGACGAGGAGAAGAGGGAGGAAGAGAGATTGACTAAGCGATGCTGAAGTCTGAGAAGTCCTGCAGTCTGCAAACTGGAGAATCAGGAAACCAATGATGTAATTTATTATGAGTCAGAAGACCTAAGAATCAAGAAAGCTGATACTGTAAATCCCAGTCTGAGGGCAAGAGAAGATGAGATGAGATGTTTTAGTTTAGGTAGTGAGCAGGATAAAAAGGGGATGAATTCTCCTTCCTCTGCCTTTTGTTCTATTCAGGCCTTCAATAGATTGCATAATGCTCACCCACACTGGGGAGGGCAATCTACTCATTTTACTGGTTCAAATACTAATCTCATGCAGAAACACCCTCCCAGACATACCCAGAAATAATGTTTAATCTGGGCACCCAATGGCCAGTCAAGTTCACACTGGTTAATGATAAAATTAATCAACATAAGTTGTAAAGCCATATTCATATTTGGAAATATCCATTCTTTCAGGCCCCTAGATACTGTGGTAATTGATGCTAAACACTTGAAAATTTAATGTGCTATAAGAAGATTTAAGACATTTTATGATATCAAGGATAATAATGCCAACCAAGAAAAATCAATTACTTAATGTATTCCAGTCCTGTGTCAATGACTTTAGACACATTATTTTACAACATGAAGACCATTATTATTATCCCTGTATTTTAGGTAGGAAATTTAGAGAAGTTAAATAACTTTCCAAAGGCCATATTATTAGTAAGTGTCATGTCTAGAATGAAAATCCAAATTAAAATCTGAGTTTTGAGCCCCTACTCAAGTTTCTTAATGATATTTCTGAAATGTAGAAATGTCGAGATGTAAATTTCTCACATGTTGGTTTATCATGGAAACTTCAATTGGCTCACTGTAATTTGTGGAATCAATTCCTACACTTCCTTTCTGTGCTGAAATGGTTTGTCATTTTTCTTAAGTTGGAAATGCCATTTCTTAGAAACTCTTCCCTGTACAAGGTCAGAGTTGGCCAAAATAGAAACTTGTATGAAATTTGGGACATGAAGGTTATACAGCAGCCACTCTTCTCTGAAGATTGTCATGGTTAGTTGTGGTGACAGACAGTTACAGAGGAATTGACAGGTCCAGGCTTGTCCTCTCTCAACTCTACTTTGGGTCAAACTCTTCTTCCTGGCTGTTGGTCCTGATGCCCAACAGCCACTTCAGTATTGTCACCGGTTTCTTATATGAGTATTCAGAAAAGCAAGAGCTTCCCAGAGACTTCTCTATTTAGGCTCCATTTCATGGTCTTGTTTCAGTAACTGGATGTGCCTGGCCTCTCAAAACTATCAGTAATTTTTCTGATACCTCAACTTTTCCTTTTGAGTCTTCACTACCCAAGTATCTCCCACATTTGTGTGAGGTCTAATTCTTGTAACCTCTTATGTTTAATCACTGTTCTGCTTCCCTTACTGAATGTTGAGTGATACAGAAATTAGTACCTGGGAGTAGGTGCTAACATAACAAAAATCTAAACCATGAGACTTTGGGGGCAAGGGGTGAAATTTAAAAATATGTATAAAAATTCACAAAGTTTTTAAAAGAATTTTACTAGAAAACATCCCATGTAGTCAGAACCAAAAGGGCAGTTTAAACTGAAAAGGGGGCATTAGGCTCCACATTTCGAGGCAGGAAGCAGGCAGAAAGAACTTCTCAGATTAAAATATGGGCATTTTTTTTAATAGAAAAGGAAAGGCATCACAGAGGGAGGTGCCAAGACACCAGAGAGTGAAGTCAACTGAGAACAGTGGATTAGGGAACCATTGCTAGAGGGCAAAACTGGGGATGAATCAAGAAATGTTCTCTGCTCCTCATGAAATTGGAAGATCTGAAAATATGTTCCTAGTCTATTTTACCTTATTTGTTTTTCATTTCTCTCCTCTTCTCTTCTTCTTTCCCTTCCCTACCATTTCCTTCCATCTTTCCTTTTGTTTGCCCAGTTGTAGTTTCAGAATTGCTATGAACCCATGACTATGATTTCCATTCTTCTCCTTTGTGAACAGAAGTGTCTATTAGAGTTGTTTTGTCCCTGTCTCACCTTTGGATGTTGGTTATGTAAGGGTCAGATAACTTGTATTTTTAAGTCCAGAGGTTTTTAGGTTAAAAGGAGTTGTATCTGATAAGCCTCATCCATATCTGGACCTAATTTAAATGAGGAAATCTTGTACTTTGAGCCACCTGATGCCATGATTGAATAAAACTTTGGGGATCTTGTTTGGAGATGAATGCATTTTGCATATGTGAGGACTGTGAATTGTGGCTAGGAAAAAAATTCTCCCAAGCCTAGACATGCCACTCTTCTCATCAAGAAGTGGAATCTATTACCCTCTTTTTGAATCTGGGCTGGATTTGTGACCTTCAGTCAACAGAATGCAGAAGAAATAATGCTGCATCAGTTTTCGACCTATCCCTTAATGGGGCCAGCAGTTTCTGCTTTGCTCTCTTGGAGCCCTCAACCACTATGTAAAACATCTTATTACTCTTATGGAGAGAGAAGTTCAGCACACCTCAGCCATTCCAATCACCCCAGCAAATATGTGGATTGAGTCATCTTGGAGATTCCAGCAAAGCCCCTGGCAGAATGAAGCTTCATGAGTGACCCCAAACAGATGGAGCAGAAAAACAGCCTAGGTGATTCCAGTCAATGTGCAGAATTGTGAGAAATAAGAACTTGTTACTGCTTTTTTCAGCCACTAATTTTGAGGTAACTTGTTATGCAGTATTGATAACTGAAAGACTTATAAATGAATGAATGAGTGAATGAATGAATGAAGGAGTCAGTGACTGATTAGAACAAAAGTCTCTGTAAATGGATGTAGATTATATTACCTAGGATATCACTGGATGTGTCATCACCTTTCCTCCCACTTAGCACTTTCTGTGAAGCTTTATACCTGTGATTGCCTATGGACACCAAGGCGCTATGGAAAGTTTCTGAATCCTTGTATGTGTTAAGCTAAATGTGACATACACACAAAAAAGAGGCTGTTGACTTACCCCAAAAGTTTAGATCAGAACAGCTTTTTTCTTTTCTACTTCTTTTCAGGGCAATATCATGCCCATTACTTAAAAAACAAAACAAACAAAAACCACAAAAATCAAACCAAACCTCATTTCTACCAAATATTGAATTTATTTTATTTTATTATTTATTAATTTTTATATTTTATTTAAAAAATATTTTTAATGTTTATTTATATTTGAGAGAGAGGCAGAGTGTGAGGGGGGGCAAAGGGGGAGCAGAGAGAGAGGGAGACAAAGATTCTGAAGCAGGCTCAGGGCTCTGAGCTGTCAGCACAGAGCCTGATGCGGGGCTCGAACTCACGAGCCCTGAGATCATGGCCTGAGCAGAAGTCAGGGCTCAACCGACTAAGCCATACAGGCACCCCTTGAATTTATTTTAAAAATGAAATAGAGAAACCTATCCTCAATAAAGGAAAAGATGTGAAAAGTAAAACTTTTTTTTAAATCTTTATTTATTTTTGAGAGAGACAGACAGAGTGCAAGCAGGGAAGGAACAGAGAGAGAGGGAGACCCAGAGTCCGAATCAGGCTCCAGGCTCTGAGCTGTCAGCACAGAGCCCAACGTGGAGCTCATGAACCTGGAGATCATGACCTGAGCTGAAGTGGACGCTTAACTGACTGAGCAACCCGGGTGCCCCAAGAAATAAAACTTTTATACTGTGGGAGAAAAGTAATTATGACAACAGGTAAAGCAAATTCAAAGGATCTAACGTATTAAACAATCAAAATGTCATTGAAGGACTTCATATCAGCATCCTGTAAATAAATACAAAACATGGAATAGAGGCAAAATGATAGAAAAAGATTACTTCAGAATAGAAGATCTGTTGTAGTTTGGCTGAGGATTTAGCATTTGAAACTGATTTGTTTGGAGACTTAGTATCTTAGTAACTGGAGTATGTAAATGATCGAGATAAGGAAATCCTTAGGAGGGAAATAGATAGACTTTATAGATACTACTAAAAAAGCAATAAAGAGGAATGATTTAACAAAATTCAAAGGTTTCAGATCATTTGAGAGCCTGAAACAGCAGATGGTAAAAATAGTTCAATTCAGGCAAACATAAAAAAAAAGATGCATAGCAATACTACAAAAGAAGGCTGTGGAAACACATTTCAATGGACTAATCACCCAGTACGCCAACCAGAAAATATCCAAAAACTTTTAATTATCAGCTTGGTGCAAAGAAACAGTCTTCTAAGATAAAGGCCAGAATATAAAAAAAGGGTTTCAGGTTTTTAGTGTTAACTGTTGAGGGAAGGGTGGGGAAGAACGGATGAGAAAAAATACTCAGAAGTGGAAAAAGATAAAGACACTCTGTGAAACATGAGATTCTTAGTCACAAACTCCAGAGGATTTAATTTTCTCCATGGAAATAAAAAAGCATTTTGATATGGGTATTAACTTATTTAACAGGGTACATTTTAGTACCTTATGTAAGAGACTGTATAAAAATAACCAGCAGAGCTTTTTTCCAAGTGGAAATGGATTATATAGTCTGTAAACTACCAGTTGTTTACACTGATGGTCTTGGTGACAGAGGAGGATCCATATACATTTATATGGTCAAATTGGCTGGAACATTTCAAGGCATCTGTTTCCATGTGGTTTCTGTATTTAGATAGGCACTTTTCTTAGAGGAAGCTAAGTGGAACCTTCACTCCCACCCTCTTAATAACAAAAGTCTCTTATTAGACTGTTCTCCCAGTTTCCACAATATACTCAGAAACAACAGAATTGGTCTAACTATAGCACTTTCAGCATGTTATTAGATAGACAATCACATTTTTTTCTTTTTACCACCAACAAACATTTTGGAACAAAATGAGGCAGACTTATATAATCTTGTCTTTTTTAGAGATAATTTTGACACTAACAGGCATGTTATGGGTTTCTCAATTAGCCTGTGATGTCACAGTGCTTTTGTGTGTGATGGTTTTAGACTGAAGCTAAAACTACCCTATAAGGAATATCTAGAACTAAGACATTGAGAAGGAAGATAAATCACAATATACCTTGGAGTTATGGAAGATTTTAAGGTAGGAAAACTTTGAATGGATGTCTATAGGAATAGCTCTCTAGATATTTAAAAATGTAGTAGTCAACAAAGTGTTATATATGTTTAAAACTGACTCCCATCTAAAGTTCAGAGATTAAAGTTGATGGTCTTTAAGGAACTCCTCTAGGGTGTCCTGGGTGGCTCAAGAACATCCAACTCTTGGTTTCGGCTACAGTCATGATCCCAGAGTTGTGGGATCGAGCCCAGCATCAGACTCTGCTGAGAAAGGAGCTTGCTTGAGATTCTCTTTCTCTCCTTCTCTTTCTCTCTTCCTCTCTCTCTCTCTCTCCCTCCCTCTGTGCCTACTTGTGCATGTTCTCTCTCTCTAAAATAAATTTTAAAAATAAATAAAGATCTCTAAACTGATTCTTCTTTATTTTTTATTTCTTTTGGTAAGAGTTTAATTCCCACTAGAATCATTTTCAAGTTAAGAAGATAAGAGGATTGACTTTTTTTTTTTTTTTTTTTTACTATGTAAACACTTTAATGGTGGCATCTGTACAGCATGTGGTGTCAAGACAGGGAGAAGAGCAAGGGCATACAGAGACATGGTCATCAGATAACAGGTTGTGAGTGAATTCTGAGTTCACGTGGCTTCCACATGCTTTACCAGCTATCAGCCTAGGCCACCTCTTCCTCTGCCTCCTCCTCAAACTCACCCTCCTTCTCAGCCCTGGCATCCTGGTACTGCTGGTACTCAGACACCAGGTCATTCAAGTTGCTCTCAGCCTCTGTGAACTCCATCTCCTCCATGTCCTCACCTGTATACCAGTGCAGGTGCCTTCAACTGTGTACCAGTGCAGAAGCCCTTGCGCCTGAACATGGCTTGTGAACTACTCTGAGATTAACTTCAACAGCTCCTGGATGGCTGTGCTATAGCTGATGAAAGTGACAGACATTTCTACCCCTCAGGGTAGGATATCACAGATAACTGTCTTCACTTTTTGGGGGATCCATTCCATTAATGTTCAGCATCTGCTTGTCCACCCTCTTTGTGGACATGCGGCCCCTGAACACTGTGGCCGTGGTCAGATAGAGGCAGTGGTGGGGGTCACAGGAAGCCATCATGTTCTTGGCATCAAACATCTGCTGTGTGAATTCGGGCACCATCAGGGCCCAGTACTGTTGGCTGCCTCGGCTGGTGAATGGGGCAAGGCTGGGCATGAAGAACTGCAGGCAGGGGAAGGGGACCACATTGACAGCCAGCTTGCACAGGTCAGCATTGAGCTGGCCAGGAAAATGCAGACAGGTGGTGACCCCACTCATGGTGGCTGACACCAGGTGGATGACCTCCCCATAGGTGGGTGTGGTCAGTTTTAGGGTTCCAAAGCAGATATCATAGAGGGCCTTGTTGTCGATGCAGTAGGTTTTAACTGTGTTTTCGACGAGCCGATGGACTTGAGGGGGTGGCTTTATAGGGCTCCACCACCGTGTCCGACACCTTGGTGGAAGGCACCATACTCAATGTGCGCATGATCCTATCGGGGTAACTCATCCCATATCTTGCTGATGAGGGGGGTACCCATCCCAGACTCCGCCCCTCTACGCAGCAAGTGGGTCAGCTAGAAACCCTGCAGGCAGTCATTGCTTTCAGCTTCCTTCCTCAGAACATCCAGCACTAGGCTGACCAGCTCTGCATCTTCAGTATATTGCCTCTTGGCCCAGTTGTTCCCAGTACCACTCTGACCCAAAACGAAGTTGTCTGTCCTGAAGATTTGCCCAAAGAATCCTGAGCTTTTGTAGTCCATGGTGCCCAGCTCCAGGTGCAGGGGCACAGTGCGAGACAGTACTTGGCACCAGTGGTCTCCTTGTAGTACACGTTGATCTGTTCCCACTTCAGGTTGCTGTCTCCTTGGTAAATGTCTGTGGTCGATGCCAGGCTTGTCGCTGATCATCACTCCACCCCCCCCCCACCCCCACCCCAAACTTGGCGTGGGTCTGGTTGCTGCATTGTTCGGCTTGCAGGTGCACTAGCTCCCTCATTGCGGCAGCTGAAGGACAGATGTAAGAGCCGAACATTGGACTGCAGAGTGCTAAGAAGACTGAGTTTTTAAATTTTGAAATGAACTTCCCTGCTATGACTGACTATATTTCCTAATATGAAGAATTTTAACTTTTCACAATAAAAGCACAAGCTTTAGTATACTTTGATTCTGTGCTTTATGCCTCATCCAGCTACCACAAAGGCCTATTCTAGTTGACATCCTGATAATTGCATTTAAACTGCACATAGTATGCATGTGCAGTTTAAAACTTATTACTTATCATAGGGAAACTGACACAATATAAATGTGTTTTAAAATTTATTATTATCTAATAAAAAATAGAAATGGCCAATAGCAAGAAATCTAATTTTAAGAATTTTAAAATATATTTCGAATTACTAGAGATTGCTTTCTTTTTTATTTTTTTTAAAGTTTATTTAGAGAGAGAGACAGAGAGAATCAGAGGGGTAGGGGCAGAGAAAGAGGGAGAGAGAGCATCCCAAGCAGGTTTCATACTGTCAGCGCAGAGCCCAAAGCAAGTCTGGAGCTCACAATGGTGAGATCGTGACCTGAGCAGAACCCAAGAGCCAGACGCTTAAGGGACTGAGCCACCCAGGCACCCCAAGATTGCTTTTTTTAAAAGTTTATTTTATTTTGAGATAGAAAGAAAGAGAGAGGGAGAGAGAGAGAATCCCAAACAGGCTCCCTGCTGTCAGCATAGAGCCTGATATTTGGCTGGAACCCACCAACCATGAGATCATGCCCTGTGCTACAACCAAGAGCTGGATGCTTAACAGACTGAGCCACCCAGGCGCCCCATGAGATTGCATTCTTAATTAAAAAATTAGTTAGCTTAAAATTTTTTTGGTGAAATTCTCTTTCCGTCAGTTGGTGTGTTGGCACATGTAAACCCTCCTTGCTTTCCCCAGTAAAAAGACTATGGCCAAGGCAAGTTTCCTATCATTCTTTTTTTTTTTTAATCTTCTGTGCCCAAAAGAGTGCTAGACATTGGGCTAGCAAATATTTGTAGAAAAAAGACATAAACTGTAATTTAGTACTTTTGTATGGTTTTTAAATAATGTTACAAAGGCAAAAATAATTGAATAAAAATGGAAATGACTAAATATTTTAATTCACTTAATGTTATACGTATATTCCAGTTTTGTGAGAGCAAAGAGAGGGTCACAGAAAAATCAGAAGGTGCTAGGCAGCTACATTTTTTAAAAGATCAAGTGCCATTGAATTTGTAGAGTAACAGAAAGTTATATTTAGAAGTAGACTTAAAATATTACGGTTCATGACATGGTATTTATTAAGGAACACACTTCACGTATGGAAGTTGACTTTTTGCTCTAGCATGCCTTGCCTTACACCTCCTTTATATAGAACAAACAAAAGTGCTTTTGTACAGGATAGTATGGCAGGGTTTCTCATTTCGATTCTCTGATGTAGTTATAAAAAGGCTTTAAGTAGTTATCCACTGCATAAGTTACCATTTCAATATTGATATAAGCTAAATATAAAATTGTCATCAATAGTGTATTATGTTACTGAAAACTTATTTTTGATTTTTTGTTTGTGTGTTTCTTATTTGAACATACCCCTAGTAATCATCCAATGCTTTCCTCATAGAGCACCATCCTCATGCTCTCCTTGGCTGATGGTAGAAATAGCTACATGTTAAAAATTAAAAAATCTTGCATTATTCCATGGAAGGTTTATTGCTGAGCATGTGGTTGCTCAGCTAGAGACCACATTTCTTGGACTTCCTTACAGCTAGATGTGGTTCTTTAGCTATGGATCTTAAAATATTGAGTACGTGAATTCTTTATTCTTTCCCTTCCCCATGAGCTACAGCATCGTCACTTTTGGGATTCTAATCAGAGAAAATTACATTTGTATTTTTAAACTTCTATATTTTGGAGTATCTTATTAGAGCAGCTTAGTCTTCTCCCTAACTAATATAGTTGGGTCCAGCAATAGTTTTAACTCACGTTAGTCCCACATGAAACCAAACTATGACTCATTATTTTAGATGCTTGCACTTTCCTTTGAAAATGAACCTCAGAACATTTAATTTCATCTACTGAAAGGTGAGTCATATGAGAGGTAATATATTCATTTAAGTGGTAGTAATATAATTGGATAGAATTTCAGGCCAAGTTGGAGTGAAAATATTTAGGATATTTAACAATCATCAGGTGCTGTGTACAAGTAAATTCCATTTTATAGGATACTGGGAATTCTAGTTTTACACAGTGCTGTTCTCTAACAGTGATACTAAAAGGTGAAAGCCAAAAGGAGACTTTGTGCATTTCAAGATCTTTGCTGCATTTACCCTAAGGACTCTAAATCACCACCAGGCTTCTAAATCTTGATGTTATCTATCAATTCCACCTTGCTTTGGACAGTTGTATGGATTATCTCTTCACTGACTAAATGCGCTGCTATGAAGTTCATTTAATGATGTGTGCATTTGTTCAACAAATGTGTGTTAGGTGAATGAATGAACAGATATTTATTGAGAGTTTACCATGGGTCAGGCACTATTCTATTACCCAGAGATTCAATGATGAATGAAAGACAAAGTTGCTGTCCTCATGGAGCTTGTATTTCAATTGACAGAGACAGAAAATATACAAGTAAGCAAATAAAGAAAAATATTCAGATATTGATAAATACTATGGAGGAAATAAAAGCAGGCTGCTATAACAGGGTGTGACTCAGGAGGAGGGTTCTTTAGATAGGGTACCCCTAAATTCCTCTCTGAATAGGTCATACGAAACTGATCTGGATAATGAAGAGAAGGCAGGCAGGGTGAAGAGAAGGTAGGCAGAGAGAAAAATAGGTACTAAGTCCTTGGGGAATTTACATTCAGTTTTGATCCTATGTATATGGTACTTATCTAATTATTATGTAATAATAAATAGTATATGAGTGATAGAAAAGTATAGATCAAAAGAATCAATAGTTCTACAGAGAGCCTAAACTAAAATATTCAGAACTATATCTTTACCTTATTTAGTATTGAAAGTTGATTGAATCAGGTATGCAGACTTTATAACTGCTGGCAAAAGATTATCATTTAAAATGGATTTAGGGGAGCCTGGATGGCTCAGTCAGTCAAGCGTCCAACTTCAGCTCATGTCATGATCTTGCAGTTTAGGAGTTTGAGCCCTGTGTTGGGCTCTGTGCTGACACATTGAAGCCTGGAGCTTGCTTTGGATTTGGTGTCTCCCTGTCTCTTTGCCCCTCCCCTGCTCTCTCTCTCTCTCTCTCAAAAATAAATAAACATTAAATAGATAAATATATATATATATATATATATATATATAATAGATTTAAACAAGTGGTCTTGTTCAGCATAATAGTTTATTTTATTTATATTATTTTAATACAAAATTACGTTGTCAGGAAGTATTATTTTATGAGGTTTGACAGGTATAATTAGGATGTAATTACCTTTAACTAACTAAATAAAGTAAAAATAAATAAATACAATTAAATACAATCTCATTAATTGATATCTTTATTTTTAATTGTATGTACAAAAAGAGCAGGAATGATTGCATAATAAAATTGAAGAGGTATGAATTTAGATGAAAAATCTAATAGACATAGATGTAATTAAATAACAGGGGTGCCTGGGTGGCTTAGTTGGTTGAACATTCAACTCATTTTGGCTCAGGTCATGATGTCACGTCTCATGAGATGAAGCTCCGAGTTAGGCTCTGTGCTGACAGTGTGGCTTCTCTCTCTACTCCTCTCCTCCCCCTCTCTGTCTGTCCCTCTGCTGCTAGCACATGCACTCTCTCTCTCTCAAAATAAACATGTAAACATTAAAAAAAGTAATTAAATAACAGAAAGTAACTTAGCAAAAGGAAGAAATTGTGGGGGTCTTTCTTGATCAATGCATATTAGAAATTGTTGAAAATTACTGGAAATATAAAAATGATTTTTCTGTAAAAATCTCCAAAAATCTGCATTTTAACACGTCTAAGCATAAGCCTAGTAAAATATCATGAGAAATGCAATCAGTATCTTGTAGAAACTAGTAAGGACAATTTCACTGCTGAGTAGAGTATCTCTGACCTGGAAAAAAATTTAAGGATTTTTTTTTTTAAATGACTCCCAACAGTTCTTTTAATAAGTTCAGGTAAATTGGAAATCAAGTACGCAAGCTGGCTCTAACTTTACTTCTATATCCTGTCTGCAATGCATGAGAAAATCAAAATAATATTTGCCACAATACAACAGGAGCTAATCTATGAAATTTAATGTCCCAGAGAAGATTCAGCATGCCTGAACAAGAGTACAATGAAGAAAAAGTTACTATAATTATGAAACTTATGACCATTAAGTTATTTATATTGTATATATTTGCTGCATCTTTTTGTAAACCTTTAAATAAGCAATCTAAGAAATAATTTTCTGGGAAATGACTGAGATAACCACAGATAAGAAATTAAAATGAATTATTTGGCGACTACTGTGTAGTAACATTAGATTTAATTCTACTGTTGAAATTGCCTCTGTATTGTAAGCAGTTAGAAAACACTTTCTCAAATGATCAACATCTATTTCCAAAAGTGTAGTTATGGATAATATGCATAGTTATAAATCATCATGAACTTCCTTCAAGATTCAATCCAAGGAGAAGTATTCAGACAAACAGATAACTTTTAATAAGTTCCAGCTGTGAACTTCAAGACAATCATAAGAGATAAACATAAAAAATCCAGGCATAATACAAAATAAGTAAGTCCTATAAAACTGGAAATATGCAAAGTTCTGAGTCCTCAGGACTCCATAGGATGTCCACAAATGCATTTAGAGGGCAAGACTTCCAGAGCTAATATAAAATCTGACTTATGATCTTTCTGTAATTTAGTATTTCCACTTATAAGAATTCTAAATAGAGGTAGCTAGAATAGCTGCATTAATCTAAACTTCTTTTCCATCAAAAGTTCATTACAAGCGCCCTTGGCTCTGTTCTCATCCCTTCATCCCTGCACATCTCTCCTGCATGACTTCAAAGAGAACTCTCCACACAGGAGATAGAAAAGGGAGGCTAGGGGATGAGAACAGGGCCACCTCTGTTAAGAGAGAGGCTTAATTAAGTACATATTTGAAGAGTGACTTTGACATGAAAAAGCAGTAAGAAAATTCAGTACTATTAACACTGAACGAGAAGTGCTTGGTCCTGGGAGCAAAGCCTTATAGAGATTAGGAAAAAGTTTATATTCTCCTCCTCCAGGCAAGTATTTTTCAATGGAGTTCTTTATTGATCTGTCATCCTAAGAGAGTCTGTAAATCTAGCATCTGCATATTGATTTTTGTTGCATGGAGGAAGAGGAAGCAGAGAGTAAAATATACATCTTTCTTAATCTGAATAAAACTACAGAAGGCATGCTTCAAATGTATACTCTTTTTATTTTACAAAAAGACTTATAATACACGTAAAATTTGTAGGAGAATAGTTTGTATAATAAACGAGAATCTCTTTTTTCATTTGTTACTTAATAGATTTTAACTGGTGTGTTATTATCAAAATGACCAATATTAATATAACAACACATGAAGATTGGAAGTGTCATAATTTATAATTCTACAGATATAAAATTCTAAAGTGAGATGTGAGATCAAAATGCAAATCACCCAAGAAAAATAACTGGCTAGAAGGCTCTAGAACCCATAACGAAAGGATTGAAAAAGACAGTGGAGTAAGAAGAGAGTATTTGTGCAGAGATTTCCTTCAAGACCTGATTCTGGATTCTTAGTCCCACTACCCATTCCAAGGATGAGGAGTGGGAGTCCTCCTTCCTCTACCTGAAACATAGAAAGAGGAGCTTTATTGGAAGTGTTTATTGGAGCATGGATATGCCCTCACAGTTTGGGGGATCCTTTGGTCTGCCATCTGACAAATGCCTTGACATTCTTTAGCACAAGGTCATGGCTCTCTGAGGTGGCAGGGCTGTGAGAAAGAGGAGGGTTCATTTGTGAAATAAGTGCATTTTCACTAGTGGAAGGGCAAAAAACTCATGACTTTTTCCTACAGATTAGATATAGATGACAAGAGTGGAGCCATCTTGGAGCTGTTTTGAATTCTAATCAGCTGGACTTCCAGGACGGACAACAGGACTCTAACTGCTAGTCTATCTAAAGTAGACACGTGAGGGAATAGAGAGGAGGGAGAGGCAGGCATCTGGAGAAAAGTTATTGCACAAGTAGTCACAGGTATTGTACCCAGAAGAAGCTAGCCTCCAAAAAGTCCACAAAGGCTTTAAACACCTGCCAGGTCAAGTTCCTACAATGTCATCTTGTGAAAGTACCTGACCAAGTCAGAACTTCCCTTTCCCCATTTGGCCTCCACTCCTATTAATTTAGGAGTGGTATTTACAGGAACAGGTGAGTACAGGATAGGATGAGTGAGATAGAAAGACTGCTTTCCTGTGCCCTCTACCCCCAAAATGGCCAGTCATTAGCCAGGCCCTGGCTGAAGACAGAAGATGGATAAACTAAGGTCAGAGTGTTGATTATTGGGGACTGAACAGTGCGATTTCTGACACAAGATTGTGTTTGTGATATAAGGTGACTGTACAACCTATAACTATCAAAAACTAACAACAGGATCATGAGAACTTCAAATGTTTCATCCAGTATCAAGTGAAAACTACTCCTAATAGTAAGGGAAAAAGAAGAAGTGGGATGAAAAGATAGTTTTGGTTTCAGTTTGCCCCATGAGTCATGCCTACTGAATAGCAACCACAAGCTTAAAATCTTTTTTTTTTCCAAAATATCTACAGCTAAGAAGTAATAGATTAAAAATGGGACATAGCTTCTATTTTGCTATGTAATCAAATTAGTGACCACAGAACACAAACTTATTATTCTTTAAAGTTAAAATATGATTTTATTTTTTTTTAATTTTTTAAAATGTTTTTATTTATTTTTGAGAGAGAGAAACAGCGTGAACAGGGGAGGGTCAGAGAGAGAGGGAGACACAGAATCTGAAACAGGCTCCAGGCCTGAGCTAGCTGTCAGCACAGAGCCTGATGCAGGGCTCGAACCCACAAACACTGAGATCATGACCTGAGCCTAAGTTGGACGCCTAACCGATGCCGCTAAAATATGATTTTAAAACCCAGAGAGAGCAGTTGAATAAAAAGTTCATCAAAGCCCTCAGTTTTATCTTAAAATATTATAAACAAAAAGTTCACCTGTTTATGATTGTACCTAGAAGGCCAAACAGGGGCACCTGGGTAGCTGAGTCAGTTAAGCGTCCAACTTCGGCTAAGGTCATGATCTCACGGTTCGTGGGTTCAAGCCCTGCATCAGGCTCAGAGCCTGGAGCCTGCTTCAGATTCTGGGTCTCCCTCTCTCTCTGCCCCTCCCCCACTCATGCTCTGTTTCTGTCTCAATAATAAATAAAAACATAAAAAAAAATTAAAAAAATAAAGTGCTAGAAGGCCAAACAATTATTTACTGACATTACCAATAATTAAAAGACCAATCATAGCACATACAAAGTAACTATTTTAAAGTTCACTTTATTTGTTGAAAACATAGAATTGTATGTTTGACAATACATACATAGTTTGTATTTGTCTGAATCTTTAAAGCAGATATCAATAAGGCAATGTCTATTAATGGAAACCTAATTATTTACTAGTTCTGCCATATTGTTTTGGTTGTGAATTCTTAAGTCAACTGAAATTTCTCTGCCATGATCTGTAAAACATTAATCTTTTTGTGACTTGAATGGATTTTGTTTATTGGAATCAGTTTGGGCAATAGCACTTTGGTTCTATTAATTAGCTCCGTAGAAAAATGAGTTCCTATTTTTTGCTTTAGAGTCAAAGCCTAGGATAAAAGGGGATGTTACTGAAATAGTAGAAAAGAGACAGATAAGGCTTGAGATGCAAAGAATAGTTTTCAAAAAAAAAAAAGTGGTTCTGGGCGATCTTTAGTTAGTAAATAACATCTGTGCAAATAGTTACTTACAAAACTTGTATTATTTTCTTCTTTTTGAAGTTATTTTCAGGATTGATCTAGAGCTTAGAATAATGACTGACAAATGAATCAGTTTTGAATCTGTCAGTTTCTAGTCACACTGTCTAGATCTGACCTTCATCTTTCAACTGAATTTTAACAATATCTTCTTTTCCCTTTATTTACTTCCCTTTAATGTTGCTCTCCTCTCATGGACCCTCTACTGTATAGACAAAATATTATTTTTTAATGTTTATTTATTTTTGAGAGAGAGAGAGAGAGAGAGAGGCAGAGACAGAGAGAGGGGACATACAGAATCTGAAGCAGACTCCAGGCTCTGAGCTGTCAGCACAGTCTTAACTGACTTAGCCACCCAGGTGCCCTAGACAGATTATTTTTTTAATGAAAATCTGTTAACATTTCTTTTTTGTTCTAAATAAATTCTTGGTATCCCATTTCCTAAAGGAGTGTTTCTCAGCATTAAAAAAATATCTTATCAACATATATATTCATATAGAGGATAAACTAGTTTGAGAACAGATAGCTTCAATCTAATTAGCTATTTGCTCTGCTTTTTTTTCTTCCAACTCACTCAAAAAAGCATATTGAAGTGCAAGGGACTAAAAGGGAAAGTAGAAGGATAAGCTTTTTTTGATATTAAAAGGAATAATTTGTGACTTTAATTCATTGCTATTATTAACAAATTACTGATATAATAGCATATCAAGATACTTAAGTTTAAAAATCCACTGGACTATAGGATAAATCCAAACTACTCAATATGGTACCCATTTTCTGCTCCTGCCTCAGTCATATCTGCCTCTGACAGAGAAAAAATGCAAATTATGCCGGAGGGGAGAATTTTCTGGGAGGAAGGAACATATAAGAATAGGAGAAGCTAGGTCTCCCTTTTGTTCTTGCGCGGAAACAGCCTCCTACTTCGCAAGTTTCTTTAATTAAATGTTTTAGTGGATCTCAACACCACCTGCATACTTTTGAGTGAGAAGTTAAAAGATTTCCCTCAAGACTGGACATCATTGGCCAAAAGAGGACGTGAGAGCCAGCCTGGGCCACTTGTGCGATCTTGAGGCTACTTCAAGGAACAAACCAAAGCACACTTCCTGAACGGCCAGGCCCTGGACAGTGTATGAGGCTCCTTTAATATAACAGTACTCGCAGCACTCGCACGTGCAAAACACATAACAAGCTTTTATAACTTAACAAGAGAGAGAAAGCTAGCCAAAATGACGAAACAGAAGAACTCTCCTCAAAAGAAATTCCAGGAAGGACTGACAGCTACAGAATTGGTCAAAACAGATATAAGCAACTTAACTGACCAAGAATTTAGAATAGTACTCATAAAATTACTCGCTGGGCTTCTAAAATGCGTGGAAGACCTCAGAGACACCACTGTTAAAAACACGGAGGATCTTAAAAATAGTTATGATGAATTAAAAAATGATACAAATGAGATGCATAATAAAATGGAGGTGGCCACTGCACAGATTGAAGAGGCTGAGAGAAGAGGTGAATCAGAAGATACAATTATAGAAAAAAAAAAAAAGAGGAAGCCAAGAAAAAGAGAGATAAATTGATCCATGGGAATGAAAGGAGAATTCGAGAACTGAGTGGTGGAATCAAACGGAACAATATCCGTATCATAGGAATTCCAAAAGAGGAAGAGAAAGAGAAAGGGGCTGAAGGGATACTTGAACAAACCATAACTGAGAACTTCCCCAAGCTGGGGAAGGAAACAGCCATTGAAATTCAAGAGGCACAGAGAACCCCCCTCAGACATAACTTGAATCGATCTTCTGCACGACCTATAGTGAAACTGGCAAAATACAAGGATAAAGAGAGAATTCTGAAAGCAGCTAGAGATAAACGGGCCCTAACATACAAAGAGAGACCTATCAGAGTAGTTGCAGACCTATCTACTGATACTTGGCAGGCCAGAAAACAATGGCAGGAAATCTTCAATGTGATGAACAAGAAAAATATGCAGCCAAGAATCCTTTATCCAGCAAGCCTGTCATTCAGAATAGAAGGACAGATAAAGGTTTTTCCAAACAAACAAAAATTGAAGGGATTCATCACCACTACTCGGCCCTACAAGAGATCCTAAGGGGGACTCTATGAAGGAAATGTTGGAAGGAACACAAAGTACCAGAGACACCACTACAAACATGAATCCTACAGAAAACATAAAGACTCTTAACCCATATTTTTCAATAACACAGATTGTAAATGGACT
>CM053573.1:32854701-32870312 GCA_028646485.1 Cryptoprocta ferox
CCAGCAATAGCACTGCTAGGATTTACCCAAGGGATACAGGAGGGCTGATGCATAGGGACACATGTACTCCAACGTTCATAGCAGCCCTTTCAATAATAGGCAAATCACGGAAAGAGCCTCAGTGTCCATCAACTGATGAATGGATCAAGAAGATGTGGTTTATATATACAATGGAATACTGCGTGGCAATGAGAACAAATGAAATCTGCCATTTGTAGCAACGTGGATGGAACTCGAGGGTGTCATGTTAAGTGAGATAAGCCAGGCAGAGAAGGACAGATATCAAATGTTTTCACTCATATGTAGAACAGGAGAGACTTAACAGAGGACCATGGGGGAGGGGAAGGGGAAAAATAGTTAATGAGAGAGAGGGAGGCAAACCATAGAGACTCTTAAATACTGAAAACCAATTGAGGGTTGGTGGGGGAAAGGGGAAGGGGGGTGATGGGCATGGAGGAGGGCACTTGTTGGGATGAGCACTGGGTGTTATATGGAAACCAACTTGACAATAAACTATATTAAAATATATGTATATCAGAAAAAAAAAGAATAGGAGAAGCTAGAGTACAACAGACTTTTTGGAATTTAAAGTTTATCTAAGGTTAGTCCTATCCATGAATCTTCTCATACATTTTCAGGAATCTCTTAACTAGACATTGTTATATTATTGACATTCATTCAGTTTATAATTCTGATAAAATAATAGAATTTAAATTATGGATCTAGGATATTGTTGCTAAACTTCTTGGTAACTCAGGAGATTAGAACTTCATAATTTAAATTTCATAGTCATGTACATTTTTTACTAGCAACCATTACAGTGGTAGAAAGTCACCATAACTGGATTTCAGTTATTAATATTGGATTTGAGTATCTTATATATTTTTAATACAATGGTAATAATTCTATACCTAGGAGATTTACAAAAATAAGATTAATTATTATATCTGTAGGTAGAATAACTTATCAGATCTGATAGTTGGTGAATTACAGTCTCTAAGATCATTTATCTTTTAACATTCTGTTCTAAACTGAATGAGTGAAATTTTTCATTTTGATATCAGAAAATACTTTTCTTAGCTAAGGATTCAGTGAAACTAAAATATCTTGTGTGCAAATTTCTAAGTTATAAAAAGAAAAAGTTCGCATTCTTAAATTCTGCATACAGTTTTCTAATATAAATTTTCCTTTTTAGGTTTAATTTTCTTTCTAAGCCCTCATTTCACAATTATATGCTACTTTGAGTCTACTTTTTAATGAAGTTCTCCATCTTCCTAACTCAATTATGGTTTCTTTAGAGAAAGGAATATGCATTCTGTCTCTTTGTATTCCAAATATATAGCACAGTGCTTTGGGGATACTAAGGCAAATTTAGTTTAAAGGAAACTAATTTTGAAAAGAAATTTGTGAGATATTTTTTCGAAGCAACTAAACATCATTATCAACAAAAGTTTGGATGCAAGAAGTATCCTATATATGGTGTATGTTTTGTGGTACTTTCCCTCAAAAAATTTACAATCTGTTTAGAAGTAGACAAGCTACATACTCAAGGCTCATTCGTTATATGTTTTTATTAAAGCACAAGAGAGGACCCAGGAGCAAGAAAAGCTGCACTGAGATTGTGAGGAGCAATTGATTATACGTTTTAAAGTCTAAAAGAATATAGACATTAAAAGTTGGAAGAATTCCAAAAATGGATGTGACCAATTGGGATAGTGTCATCAGAGAAATTTTTAGGTATCTGGGTGGAATTAAATAATATTCCATGCAATTTTAACATTTGAACTTATTTAATTCTCTGAGGTAGGGCTTCTCTTGGCACATATATACGTGAACGTATCACTAATGCCATTTTGAGAATTAGACTCACCCCCTTTTTTTTCTATTGCATAACAATACTTTCTAATAAGAAGTCATGCACACTTTGTAATGTGAAGTTTTATATTTAAAAACAACTCAAATTCAGGACATATGAGTATTGCAGTCAAATTTATTGTGACATTTGCTTTGGCAGTGGAAAAGTCCAAAGGCCAGCAATTGGACAAAAATAGTGGTAAAGGCCACCATTTATAAAAATTAAGGAATGGTAAATTATTTCAATGGCAATGGGAAATATTTTAACAGTCTTGCACTATCATGGCTAAACCTTGAAAGTGAGACAATAACAAATGCCTCTGATTTCCAATTTTGGTTTCATTAAATCCCAAGAGGAAACATACGTTCTGAGAGCTCTCACTCAAGGCGTTATATCACTTGGACTCAAGATTCATTCTATTTGACTGCAAAACCCATATTCTTTCTGGCTTACCATGTTAAAATTAATCTGGTCATTTATGCATGTATGCACATGTACACACACATGCACACACACACAGAGGCTTAATTTTCTAACAGGTTTGGGAAATGTTTTAGGCACAAGATATTTCTCTTAGTTGATCAACAACTATGTTAAAAATTACATAATGAGGATTCCTATCTTAATTGTTTCTGTTGTATCTTTGGATTTCTATAGTCATAAATAATATTTATTCATTCACTTATATATTCTGCTAGGTGCTGAGGATGAATAAGGAAGTCTCTGTGTTCTAGCCACTGACTTGTCAATTGGGAAAAATAAATATATAAACAAATATATGCTACAGGTAATTAAGATGAAAGTACTTTGTAGATTCAGTGAAGAAATAAGGAAGGAGTGTGCACAATCATTTTATGTGAGTTATAGTAAACTGGAGTCTCTAGTTTGTGTGTTTCCTGTCTTGTTACAAGGTCCTTTTCATAACCACAGTTTATAAAGATCTTGGATGGTGTCCAGCATGACCTATCAAATGATGAATTTTGTTTCTACTCTTGTGCTTCCCCTTAGTATGTACACAATTCTGTCATATACCTTGAAACATTTTGGTTTTTATTATTTGCTTAAATGTTCTAACTTAACTAGAATAGTACCTCCTAAAGTCAGAGTCTTTATTTTCTGTGTAGCTAAAACCTAACATAAAATCAGAGTTATATAAGGCATCCAATGAATTTTCATGGAGTAAATGAAATAAATCTCTTCATAAAACACATAAATATATAAGTGCATATGCATATATATTATATATGTACACATATATGTGTGTGTATACATATGTATACATACATAAAATGTATAATGTATGTGTATATACATCTGTATTTGTATGCTGTGTGTATGTAATACAAAATTATATGTGAGGGAGAAACTTATATAATTAAACAAAATATAGTCTAAATTTTATCCTAAAATGGATAACTAAGATAGATCAGGGACTAATAAATTCATTTCATATTTTAAGAAACAGATGCTCAGAGAGATTGTTAGGACAAGTTCAGATATAAAGCCAGAGCTAGGACACAGGCTTACTGACTCCCAAATCAATGTCCTTCCATTTTACTATACTAGTAAATGCTCTAACACAGGAAATAAGAATAATGACACCTAGTTTTTCCTTTCACCGAAGGTACTCAGCATGCCTTGCTAATTGTATCTATAGTTAGAGAAAGAAAGCTCATATACCTCCCGAATTTTGTCTAATTCATTCTGCAGCCTGTGGCTGAGCCCAAAATACAGCCCTTCCTTCATTTTGATCAAAAGATCATATTGGCTATGCCAACCTATTAGTGTCTACGGAAGCTGTGAGTTAAATTTTTGTGCTTCAAAGGATAAAAAGCATCATTTCTGTTTTGAGATGTTATTCGGAAAAAAAGATTCTGCATGTAGGAGGTTCATTCAGCACACACTTCTAACATACTTTTAAATCCATCTTAAAATAGAAGTCTGTCTAGTTCTTCTGGATCTCTTATAAATTGCTAATGTCAATGCTATGAATGTGTTATTTAGTTGGAACTTTTCAAATCAGTAGTTTATAAGTTAAGAATTATTATTACATAAGACCTCATTTACATTAATATAATGTAATGTTTAAGCACTTATATTTTTCATCCTCTTATCAATCTTGGGAGGTCATATCTATAAAAGATATTTCATGTACTATAGCCATTCTTTAATTTAGTCCTTTAGAGTAGATGATGATTGCAATCAAGTGTTTATAGGTAGTATTTCCGGCAATAAGTATATACATTCTAAGGTTAAGTAATAATGCACCTAATTAGAAATAACAATTATAATTCTAAAATTACAGGAAAAGATTTACATATTTGAAAGTTTTTGTTGAACATGCTATGAAATGTGTATATTTAAATAAGTTTAAAATTTTGTCCTTTCAGTCTTTTACTCAAATCCTCTATCATATCTGAATTAATTCAACTATTGCCTTTTTATTGTGTAGGTACTTTGGGGTAGGCAGACTTAAGATAGATTTTCTCTTTTCAGAAGTAATCACTAACAATCAAACACTTAATTAGATCCCCAAGTAGTATAATTTGGTTATTTTGGCAAAAATAGTGAGGTAGTCATGTTTTGGTCCAGATATTGACACTATTATGTTGTCTCATAACTTTTGGGATACTTTTGGGAGTTTCCTATTGGTAAGTTGGGATTTACTGATCAATTTTCAACAACACTTGGTGACGTTCAAAGCTGACCCCCATTGATGCAATCCTTTATCTTCTATTGAGAGCATCCATCCCAAGATCAGCCCCTCCTTTGCAATATTTTTCCAATGTGAGCGCATTTGGCTAATCTATTTAAAAACCTTGATTATTTAGTACCTTAAATATGATGGCATTGTGTTAATTGTGAGAATACAAAAATTAAACATCATATGCCATGTTCTCAAGGAACTTATTATCAGTTAGAATAGAGAACATCTTTAGTTCAACTATTGTATAAGAAAGTTTATGGAAAATAAATTGAGGGTCATATAGAGGAATAGTAATACATAAAAAATACTGGATATAGGATTGAGAGTCAGTATAATGTATAGATTTTGAATATTGCCTCTCTACCTATACTGCATTAGTTTAAATCTCAACTCAACCAGCTTAAAGTTGAGTGACTTTGTGCAAGTTAGTAGAACTTTCTATCAGGTATTTATTATATTTTATTTTTTCATAGTGATATAACTAGTGATAATAATAAAGCATATATGTATTTCAAAGGCTTCTTGTGAGAATTAAATATGTTAATATATGTAAGAGTGCCTAGAACATAAAAAGAGTATATGAGTGTCAGCTAATAGTAGTAGTAGTAGTATACTAAAGAATGAGATCATAATGTAAATGAAGCGCTTAGCAGAATGCATGTTTCATAGTAACCAATTGAAAATTTTAGTTTATCATTATCATTATGATATGTGCTGGGTTGCTATACTATGTTATGAGGAAAGTAAAACCAAAGCATACTGAACCAAACCAAAAACAAATATGTACAAGGTTAGTAAGGACTGATACATTTGTACAACTCTACATGTAATTGAAAGAGAAATCATCTTATGTTGTGATGTGTTTAAGGGATAGGTTTAGTCTAGTATATTAATACTTAAGTAAATCACGGGGTGAGACACACAAGAGTGAATGAAAAACACACCTGATATTACTTCTGTGTTCTGGCTGTGAAAAAGGCCTAATCTTAATGTTAAATGTCAGTCAGTTGCCAAGTACTGGAAAAATAACCACATTTGTTCCTAGTAAAATGACATAAGGGCTATTATGGTAGGAGGAGTGAAAAAAAAATGCCCTAGACCCTAGAACTTACTCCCAAAATGGAAAACAAAATAAACACTGTATCCTAAGTAAGACTGCATATATTTGTGCTCCCATCAAAGATTTGAAAGATGCATGCCTGTTAACTTGACAATTTGGCTTACACCAAAGTCAAATGAGTTTTGGAGAATAACAGTGGATTATCATGTACATAACCAATGACAATTCTAATTTCAGTTCATATTCTAGATAGGTTTTCTTTATTTGAGCAAATCAGTACAGTATCTGGTAATTAATATGTAACTATGGACTTTGTGAATGTTTGATTTTTTTAAGTGGTTTAGTTCACCTGAAATAGATATCAGTACCCCTACACTTTGTGATTTCAAGACTATGTCAACTTTCCAGGTTTCCTTTCACAAACTAATCTGCAGGGATTTTATTTATCCTATTATTTCCTAACAACATTTTGCTGATATGCTACTTTTGTGATATTATATTTATTGTATTTGGAGAGCAGGATCTAATAAATAATTAATATACATGGTAAGTCACATATATGCCTGAGGGTGAAAAATAAACCCATTGGAAACTTGGCCGATGGGAACTCAGAGGAGTTCCCCTTGTCAGGGAAAGCACTTTGCATTGTGGTAGGAAGGGGAAGAATAGGTCCAGGCAGACATTGTGCAACATATGCATTTGACCTAAGCCTCAAATAGTGGATGGGATTTGTGTAGTTAGAGATAGGAAAGAGAGGACATTTTAAGTGCAGAGAAAAATATGGAGATGCAAACATGGAAGGTGGAATATACAGTAACACAAGAACTGTTTTGGAAATAGAGAACAGTAACTAGAAAAAAAATGTAGCTGGAAAGGCAAGTTGGGGCTTGAATTGCCAAGATAAGAATTTTGATGTTATTTTTCATGGTAAGATTTGCATTTGAATTACAGAAAATGTTTCAGTAGACCTCATAACGTCCAAGAGGATTCTGGACTGTAGGAAGGGGTGTTGTGACATGAATGCTCTCTTTTCTTTCCCTTTCCCCAATCCACTGACCTCAGAAGTCTGATAGGCTGAGTATTATTGATCCCAAGTTTAGAGCTGTACCTTTAATTGAACTGTGAAAAAAAAAAAAACATGGTAGATTTCTTTACCTAGACTTTTAAAATCTCAATTAGTAGGAAAAAAGAAAAATTCAAAATCACAATTGCAGGAATGGTAATGTCCACTGCTATGGCAGACAATTTGCCTTTTAGTTTTTTACTCTCTAAACAACCAATCCCATAGCAAGATAATAGATTGCAAGGCATTGATTAGATATCTTATTTAGAAATGGTATGAAAGGAAATTATTGATATTTGCGCTTCATTAAAAAATGTTCCAATTAGTGGGTTAAATAGGAAAATGTTACTGGTCAACCCTCAGGAGCACTCAGTTTAAAAGATTTCTCATGGTTGCAGCAGTGGGAGTAATAGTAGTAGTGGCAGGGCTGGTATAGTAGTAATGCCATATGTTATATTCTTTATGAATTGGCATGTCAAGAACAGTTCTAGCAATCCTTCCAACTACAACCCCATGAAGTAGATAGTATCACCATCCTCATTTTACAGATGATGAATCTGTGACAAAGAAAGATCACTGACAGATCAAGGTCACACAGCTGGAGGAAAGGGTTAAGTCAGGCAAATCAGCCAGTGTGGCCTCAGGTTCTGCACCCTTAATTCCTACACAGTTGGTGAATAGTTGTGGTATTGGCTTATCACTCATAAAAACCTAAGAAGCCTTAAGTGTAGTTTCTCAAAACAAGTCACAGTTGTTTGTTTCCATAGATGAAAACAATTAGCCTATATTTAAATATGTGATCTTTGCCTTATTAGCATGTTTCTCTAACTCCAGCCTTAATGAATAGTAAAGGTGAATGTGAAGTATTATCATTTATCCTTTATCATTAGATACAACAGTTGCTAGTCTTTTTTTTGATTTTTAAAAAATAAAATTTTTTAAGACAATTTACATACAATAATATTTACCAATTTTGAATGTCTGATCTCATGAGTTTTGAACAATGCATGTACATACTGAAAAATATAGATAGACATATATAATATGTAGAATATTTCTACCACCTCAAAACTTTAACTCATGCCCTTTATCACTCAGTCATCTGTCTAATCTCTCACCTCTGATGACCACTAATATGCTTTGTCTCTATAGTTTTTCCTTTTCTAGAATTCGTATAATTATACAGTATGAAGTTTTTTTGTGTCTATCTTCTTTCACTTAGCATAATGCTTTAGCTATTTATTGATGTGTGCATCAGTAGTTTGTTTTATTTATATAAAAGTATGCGATAATTTATTCCTCCATTCAAAAGTTTATAGTCTTTTGAACTATTTCCAATATTTGGCTATTATGAATAAAGATGCTTTGTACTTTTTGAGCACAGGTTTAATCTCTCTCCTTCTCTCCCTTTTTGTTTTAAAGTTCAGGACTTATTTTGAGAGTCATACTTAATTTTGGGGCGCCTGGGTGGCTCAGTTGGTTGAGCGTCTAACTCTTGATTTCAGCTCAGGTCATGATCCCAGGATCCTGGGATCTAACCTGCTTTGGGCTCTGTGCTGCGTGGAGCCTGAAAATTTTCTCTCTCTGCCCCCCTTCCCTTCCCCACTCATGCTCTGTCTCTCTCAGAAAGAAAGAAAGAAAGAAAGAAAGAAAGAAAGAAAGAAGAAAGAAAGAAAAGAAAAGAAAGAAAAATAATAGAAAGTCATATTTTCTTTAAAATTTTACCATTACTCTGGAGTTGAGAATTTTGTTTGATTTGTTTCCAATGTTGACTTTTTTTTTTAGTTGTCTGATTTATTAGTTGCCCACACCAACAAATTTATTTTAGACTCAAGTGTTTAGCATCATGACCAATTATGTTAATACTTTTTGATCTTGACACTTCATGTTGATACCACTGTATTTTATAGGTATGTAATCATTGTGTTTTGTTTTTTTTAATTTTGCATATTCAGATAATAAAGCCTCACTTGTAAATTATGTTTTAGTTCTGTCATATAAGATAGGTAGGGCTGGATCCAGTCAATCTTTCTATTTGCTAGATGTATAAGCTATGCCTAAAGGCCATTGGTCCTGTGCCAGAAGGAAGGACAACCAATTAGTAAATGAATAAATTATCCTTCTGTTTATAACTGAATTCCACAATCTAATTTTGTTTAAACAAAGCCTTACACCTTAGTCCTGAGCACAGCATATTAAAGTCATGACTGATCTTTGGCTCCTTTTGTGAACTGTAAGACATGAGATTCTAATATATTTAGAAATGTAGGTACAATTTTTATTTATTGTTCACTATAATGGCAGATAATCAAGGCATAACCTTCTTAAATAAGCAATTCACTTTCAGAATTAAAGTACATGCAGAAGAATAATTTTTGAATTTTCTAGTTATTGTTCTTTCCTACAGATAATGAGTTAAACTTTTTGTCAGCTATGATTTGTAGTCACAGTATTCATTGTATTTTGATTCCTGTATACCTTACTATATTCTATCTTTCTCAAATAGGACATTTCCTGAGGATAGCATTAATAATCATTCTCATTAAAGAACAATAAAACTCAGGGAAAATACTCTGGATTTTATTACTGAGAAAATCTTAACTAGATTGGTGATTTTTAAAAACATTTAACATTCTTGTGATAATTAAAGATTTTCTTTCAGTACAATCCCATCTCTTAGCATTTCTCTCTATGTAAGCATATTTGGTATTTTTAAGCTAAAAATACAACACAGTTCTGCCATATCATATCATATTTATAATTAAATGATTCACAATTTTAACTGCACTTTTTACGTTGGAAACCAAACATATATTGCAGAAATCTAAGGTCATCTATAAAGTTCAGGACGCTTTTAGGAATGGTAGAATGCGTATAAACTTTAAGGAAAATGTCAATTTTATTCTAAGCAATCACAGTAAAAAAATGAAATAGTTAAGGATAGCACATTTTGAAAATTGAACAATAAAAAGAAGAAACAGAAAAGACTGCTTTTTTTGGTGTGATTTTTCAATTTTTTAAAATGTTTATTTATTTTTGAGAGAAAGACAGAGTGTGAGCAGGGGAGGGGCAGAGAGAGAGGGAGACACAGCATCTGAATCAGGCTCCCAGCTCTAGCTGTCTGCACAGAGCCCGATGTGGGGCTTGAGCCCACGAACCATGAGATCATGACCTGAGCTGAATTCGGATGCTCAGCTGACTGAGCCACCCAGGTGCCCCTGGTGTGATGTTGATGTTGGAATAGTCCTCCGAAGTTTGTTGTAGATTAAATTTTTTCCTTCTTTCTTCTTTTTTTAATTACAAAAGAACACATAATTTTATAATATTTCAAAATAGTTGCTTCACCCACAATTATATGGTCAATTAATCCTTCACAAATCAGAAAAGAATAGCCAATGGGAAAAATAATGTCTCTTCAATACATGATGTTCAGAACACTGGACAGCTACATGCAGAAGAATGAAACAGGATCACTTTCTAATACAACACACAAAAATAAAGTAAAAATGGATTAAAGACCTAAATCTGAGACAGGAAACCATTAAAATCCTAGAAGAGAACACAGGAAGTGTTCTCATAATGACATTTTTGACATTTTTTGTCTTTGTCTTTGACATTGGCTGTAGCAACTTTCTCTATATGTCTCCTGAGGCCAACGAAACAAAAGCAAAAATAAACTATTGGGACTACGTCAAATAAATAGCTTCTGCACAGCGAAGGAAACAACCAACAAAACTAAATGGCAACCTACCGAATGGGAGAAGATATTTGCAAATGATATATTTGATAAAGGGTTAGTATCTAAAATATAGAAAGAACTTATAAAACTCAACACCCCAAGCATGAATAATGCAATTCAAAAAATGGGCAGACATCAATGGACAGTTTTCCGAAGAAGACATACAAATGGCCAAAAGAACACATGAAAAGATGTTCAACATCACTTATCATCAGGGAAATGCAAGTCAAAACTATAGTGCAGTATCATCTCACACCTGTCAGAATGACTAAAATCAACAACACAAAACACAACAGGTGTTGGCAAGGATTCAAAGAAAAGTGACCTTCTTGCACTGTTGGTGGGAATGGAAACTGGTATAGCCACTCTGGAAAACAGTATGGAGGTTCCTTAAAATGTTAAAAATAGAACTATTATCCAACAATTGCACTACTAGATATTTACCCAAAGAATACAAAACAATACTAGTTCAAGGGAATACATGCACCTCAGTGTTTATAGCATCATTATCTACAATAGCCAAATTATGGAAATAGCCCAAGTGAATCGGTAAAGAAGAGTTGATATATACATATATGTGTGTGTGTGTGTGTATATATATATAATGGAATATTACTCAGCCATAAAAATGAGTGAAATCTTGCCATTTGTAACAATGTGGTTGGAGCTACAGAGTATTATGCTAAACAAAATAAATCAGAGACAGACAAATACCATATGATTTCACACATATGTGGAAATTAAGAAGCAAAACATAAGAGAATAAGGAAAAGAAGAGAGAGACAAATCAAGAAACAGACTCTTAACTATAGAGAACAAACTAATGGTTACCAGAAGAGAAGTGGGTAGGGGAATGGGTTAAATAGGGGAATGGGTTAAATAGGGGAATGGGTTAAATGATTATTAAGGAGGGCAGTTGTGATGAGCACTGGGTGTTGTATAGAAGTGTTGAATCACTATATTGTATACCTGAAACTAATATTTATTGGATGTTAACTACCTAAAATTTAAATACAAACTTAAAAAGAAAAACAGTTGCTTCATCTTTGAATTTTTGGTTGATTATGGCTAAGTAAGAGAATTTTCTTCAGAGCGTAAAATGTGATTTAGTATTATAAATTAAAAACAAGGTGGACTGAGAAGGCAAAAAGGTATTTTAGGTTAATAATTCTTACTCGAAAACATTTAAATTGATGAAAAGAACCAAATTTATGTCTCAAGTTCATGAAAAACAAAACAAGAAAACCTTATTCTGATTTCCATAGGCATTTTGTAGTTTCTTGTATAATTACTTAAAGCATATAGCATATATAGTTTGATTTCTTACTAAAGAGTAAATAATTGAATGTTCTTTGGCAGAAAGTTTAGAAGGGTGAATGAACTTGGCTTTTTAACTTTGCTGGCACCTTCGAGGTTTCCCATTTCACTGTTCCTGGCTTGTCTATTTTTTGTTTCATTTTTTGTTTACTTTTAAATTTTTTTCACACACTTGTGAATGAAGTGACTATCTTTCCATACACTGAAATTATTCAGCATGTATTTTTCAGACAGTTGTTATAGGCCTGAGGTGCACAGAGGTAGATGTGGAGAAGGCAGTAGAGCTGATGAGGAGGTAGGAGAAGATGAGGCAATGTGTAGGAGGAATATTGGCATGAGAGTCAGAGTTCCCAGGTTTAAATTCATGCTGCACCCTTATGTGCAATTCAGGACAATCTCATTAGTCTACAGGAAAAAACAGGACCTAGAAAAAAAATGCTTGAGAGGATTGCGTCATGGTCTCATTATGAGAATTATATCAGATACTGTGCGATGGTAACTTGTAACTTGATATGCACTATTTGGGCATTAGTGGGTGTCTGAAAATGAGTACTACAAAATTTGGAATTCCTAATAAATATTTCAAGATGTCTAATGGCTTTTCTGTAACATAAACATTCATGGTGAAAAAATTCTTATGAAACCCTAAGTAATATGTGGATAACTCTGTTTTAACAAAGTACAGTTATTTTCTACCTCCTACAGCCCTATCAGAAACGTTCAGTGTTACTGGTTCTTTCATTGACTGATTGCATATATCATTCTTTTCTTTTCATAAAGTATATGTGAGGAAAAAGCAACCTGGGTTAAAATGTGTGCTTTCTTGTATAACTTTCATTTAGCAGGCAATGTCAGGCAAGGCTGGATCCAAGTTTTGTGGGACCGGAAGCGTAATCAATTGGAAGGACCCTGTTTGAGGAAAAGAGTGCAAAATTACAAATGCAAAAATAGGTATGAAAATTAAATTTTATTTAGAGTGAGAGAACAAATTAGAACAAGTGATGTCCCTTTCTCCTCAATCTTTTTAGGCTGTTTACTACAAATGCTTTATGATTGCAACTTGAATTCCCCTCCTCAGCTGAATCTTTATAATTCCCAGCCACTCCTAGTCGCCATAGAAGCCTGTGCAAGGAATGCATCTTGCAGGTTTATCTGATAAACCTGCAGGTTTATCAGGCTCTGACTGTGGGGAAAAATCTATTTAACTGCATTCTGTTTTTTCTCTTCACTAAGTTTTTCAGGGCAACCTACACAATGCTTTAAAATGCACAAGTCTCTCTTCGGAGGATTATAGCCTTCTTGATCAACTCCCCCTGCAATGTAACTACCAAGTGATATCAGGCAAAGACCCTCAAAAAATTCCTCTTATGGGTAGTTTTCTGTGTCAAGGAATTGCAATAACACCTCCCAGAAGCTAAAGCTGGAGGTTACTTTGCAATACCGCCTGCTTCTCACCTCATCAGTGATTTTTATTTCTTTTGTTTTCCTGTTGCCCTCTTCCTCAAGGCTGGGCACCCTTCATCATTTTTGAGTATCTTTGTTTCACTGCATCGAGCAGTAGCCCTCATACTTGGCTGCACCTGGGGAGTTTTCAAAACTCCTCCACTGGGGTATTGTTATTTAATTATCGGAGGTGATTTTACTATATAGCAAAAGTTGAGAACCATTGTCTAAGATCCCCGTGGCCTGTATTGTTTTTTTTTTAAAGATCTACCAGCATTTTTTTTAACAGAAATGGCTAAAAATGCAGAGATGAGCATGCATATAAGACCCCAGTAATTTGTGTACTTTTTTGTTGAAAAACAGGCTGCTGGATTTTTTCCACAGAGTTGAAGATAGTTGATACTTTATTGAATGATTCTTAAATCAGTTTGGATATTGTATACATTCTCTTAACCATTGAAAAGATGCAGAATCTAGGGGCGCCTGGATGACTCAGTCACTTAAGTGTCTGACTTCGGCTCAGATCGTGATCTCACAGCTAGTGAGTTCGAGCCCCACATCAGGCTCTGTGCTGACAGCTCCGGAGCCTGGCGCCTGCTTCGGGTTCTGTGTCTATGTCTCTCTCTGTGTATCACCCCACTTGCTCTCGCTCTCTCTCAAAGATAAATAAATCTTAAAAAAAAAGAAAAGAAAAGATGCAGAAAAATTAACTACATTTTAGTTCTCTAAATTTGTTACCTTTTCCAATTTTATTCAAACTAGATGGCTGGACTTATCAAGCTACAAGTTTTTTGTTTGTATTTTTAAGATTTCTTAACACTTTATCGTTTATAATTCTCCTATTTAGGGACAGTCAGTAGCAGATCATAGATGAATGTGGAGTAGGGTAAACCCGGAAGAGAAGGCTGGAAGCTGTTCTATAAAGTGGAATGACTAGAAGATGAGGCAGGGTGAATGGGAAAGTTGGTGTGTGGTGCTGAACTTAAAATACAAGGCAGACATTGCGTACAATTGAAGGATAGAAACAATGTTTTGAGATATATAGTGGTCTATAGAGGGAATGAGTATACAGAGTTACCTTCTGGCACAAACCGGGCATTAAAGTGATGTGGCCAAGATAAAGAGAAATCTTGGTAGGTGTTCCCAATAGCTCTAGAAGACCTGAGATGTGATGCTGAACTCATTGTTTTTATCAAACATCTTTTTTCAAATTTTTATTAATTGTTTTATGTTTTTATTTATTATTGAGACAGACAGAAATAGAGCATGAGTGGGGGAGGGGCAGAGAGAGAGGGAGACACAGAATCTGAAGCAGGCTCCAGGCTCTGAGCTGCCAGCACAGAGCCCAATGCAGGGCTCAAACCCACGAACCGTGAGATATGACCTGAGCCGAAGTCAGAGGCTCAACCGACTGAGCCACCCAGGCACCCCTTTCAAATTAAAAAAAAAAAATGTTTATTTATTTTAGAGACACAGAGAGAGAGAGAGATGGAGTGCAAGCAG
Source organism: Cryptoprocta ferox (assembly GCA_028646485.1). Lineage (NCBI taxonomy): Eukaryota > Metazoa > Chordata > Mammalia > Carnivora > Eupleridae > Cryptoprocta > Cryptoprocta ferox. The sequence goes on from CM053573.1 coordinate 32,869,389, forward strand.
GGGACGGGCAGAGAGGGAGGGAGACACAATCCGAAGCAGGCTCCAGGCTCTGAGCTGTCAGCCCAGGGCCCAATACAGGGCTCGAACCCATGAGCAGTGAGATCATGATCTGAGACGAAGTGGGACACTTTAACCGAGTCACCCAGATGGTCCCGAGTTTCATCGAACTTCTCTATGTGAGTGGATAGGTAGGACAGAGGGCATGCTCCTCCCTAGGGTGAGGCAAGGTTCTGTAGGAGCTGAAACCAAAGCAAAGGGTTAAATTCTTTTGTGAGCAATGTGATCAAATTCAGATGTTGTGACCAGCACTGTAAATAAATGCAATTGAATAGAATTGATAGAAAATGCTGTGGGTATATGTAACTTCACGGAACTTAAATAGATAAACCTAGACTCAATTTATATGTGATGAATTGCCAATTAAGTATAGTTAATTGACCTAAGTATAGAAGGGACCTATAACAAAGGGAATTCTGATTGTGTTGGGTACTTTTAGTTTTAGAGGATCCCAACAAAACCTAAGAGTTGCAGGCAGGGTAGTGAAAGAAAGGCTAGGAAATTATTTCAAGGGTCTGATCTGAGGGTAAGGGAGAAAGTGGGAGAAGTATAGTATTTTAAAGCTTTCAAAAGGAGAGTACTGTGGAAGTAGGGAATGGAAATAGAGTGTCTTGGGAAAGAATATAATACATCTTGGTGGGAAAAAACAGTTTTCCTATTTTTAAATGTTAATGAAGAATAAAGTCTGGTGAATGAAGAGTGAGCAGGAAAAGTGAAGGTAGCCATTAATGGAAGGAAAAGCAGGCTAGGATTTGCACATTCCCAACAGGAAAAGGAATAATATGTGGCAATTTGGTCAAACTAACAAAAATAAGAGAATAGCAAACAACAATATAAAATAAATAATAAATATGAACTAAAATGAAA
>CM053573.1:32870412-32950783 GCA_028646485.1 Cryptoprocta ferox
CACTTGTGGGGAAGAGCACTGGGTATTTTATGGAAACCAACTTGGCAATAAACTGTTAAAAAATTTTTTTAAAAAATCCCAAATCTCCCAAAATCTCAGTTAAATACTGCTTATACAAATCATTAAGACAAAGTAATCAATTATGCTAATGTAAAATGTATAACTTACTGTGTGTCATGTAAAAAGAAAACCACTGTTTTAGGAAGTTGTATAATTTTAACATAAGTGTTACCCACTTGTGTGTTTAGTTAATTGATTAATGTATTCTTACATTTGCTCAACACACTCATTAAATTTTCAACCTTCTTCAAGTATTGGGAAAAAGTGTTTGAGTTACAAGGTGAAAAAGAAAAACATGGTCTCTGATTTCAGGGAACTTAAATTCTAATGGGAGAAATAAATAATAAAGAAGTTTAGAAAGCCCAACATCATTTTATGTTATGATACAGGTTATGTGGGGAAGAGTCAGTGTGATTGCTGTACAAAAACAGGAGGTGACATAATACAGAAAGTGTGATCAGAGAAGGTGACTGGGAGAAAGTTGATATTTAGTGAGTTCACTTCAACTTCTGTGAGATACAAGATTCAGAAATTTTACACTGAAATTTTATAGGCTGTTTCTTATTTCTCAGTCATAAATCTTTAAAGAGAATTATTTCATTTCCCTATATAAAATGAGGGTCTAATCTTTGCAGACTTATAATGGGCTTATCTACTTAATTATAATATTTGGAATTAAATCAGACTATTTTATTTGCCTTTAAGTTTAAAAATACATCTGAAAGTAAATTGAAGGAAAAGAACCTCTAAAAATTTTTCTCTAAACTGGTCTTCTAAAAATAACATCAAAAACCAAGTAATTAGCTAAATAGGCTTCATATTCAAAGAGAAATTACCAATTAACCTTCCTCTGGCCCCCTATCAGGAAAGACAGCTAGAGAGTTGAAAAGTGAGGAATTCCTACAGAGGGGGGATCTGATCCATTTTGAGGGATGCCCTTGCTGGAGGCAATACTCACTTGAAAGAAAATCCCAGTCACTGATTCCATTTAGGTTTAGGAACCTCTTAAGGGCTGAAAGGGAAAGTTCTGTTTGCTGAGAAAAAAACAAACAAGACAAGGAGGGGGGTTGGTTGACAAAGCCTGCCCAGAGTCAGGTAAGTTTTGTGTCAGTGGATTTAGATTTGGCACTGGATATAACCAAGAAGATTATGTTTTATTTTGGGCTCAACACTAGTGAGATGTAAGATGCAAATATTTTCTAAGCTGTATAGCCTTAATTTGCTGATAAGAGGATGTACTAATTTATGTTAGAATTGGAAGCCTTTTAGGAATTCGGGTGCTGGGTGCTGTGCTACTGGTTCTCCTTGGTAGGTTATGCTGTCTTTCTGTCACCTACAGAAATCGCACAGGCTAAGATATCCTTACATGAAAATTGAAAGCAAAGAGCTGGGTGTTCTCATTTCATTGCTCCCATAACACTGTATCTATCCCTCTATTTTTGTATTTAATGAAGAGGTTTACAACTGTTTACTTGCGAATGTTTTTCTCTAGATTATGAACTCTTTGAGAGATCTTGTTTATCTTTGTAATATCAGTGTCTAAAAATGTCTGACCTACTTAGAAAACAAAACTGGAAATGCAACCATATTTAAAATGTATAAATCCACTGCAACTGGGACTTTTGCCCCCACCTCTCTGACAAAACTTCTTAAGTTCTCCAGTAACCTCCAAGATGCTAAGTCCAATGGCCAATGCTTTACCTACTGGCAGCATTTGGCACCATTGGGTATTCCTTCCTTCTGAAAACATTTTCTTTGTTTGGCTTCTGGGACAATATATACCTTTGTGTTTCTTTCTTCCTCAACCACTGGAACAACTCAGGGCTCAGTTCTAGGATTCTTCTTCCATTACCTCTCCCTGATGATCTCATCTAGTGTCCTACAGTGAGGCATCCACATTTAATCTGCACTCCAGGCGTCTACCTGGAACACCATATCATTTAGTCAGTAGCTTTCATGTAGTAATTTAATTGGCAGCTCAATTTAATCTATCAACATCAAAGCCTGATTTTTCTGCCTCAAGCCTGTTTCTCTTCAAGTCTTTCCCACTTTTTAATTTTTTTATGTGTATTTATTTTTGAGAGAGAGAGTTGGTGGGGAGGGGCAGAGAGAGGCAGAGAGAGAGAGAGAGACAGAGAGAGACAGAGAGAATCCCAAGCAGGCTCTGCACTGTCAGTGCAAAGTCTAATACAGGGCTCAATACCACAAACCATGAGATCACGACCTGAGCCAAAATCAAGAATTGGTCACTTAACTGACTGAGCCACCCAGGCACCCCAAGTCTTTCCCACCTTAATAAATGAGAGCTCCATCATTCAGGTTCTAGGCCATTAAATCTTAGAGTCCTCCTTTGTCCTCTAGACCAATATTTAATTTGCTATAAAATTATTTGTCTCTACCTTCAACATATATTCAGAAACTACTTTTCATCACTTCTGTTACTACTTTCCAAGCCAATGTAATCTCTCATTTGTATTATCACTAAAATGTCCTGATAACCCTGCTTCCACACTTGGCTTCCTATTATCTGTTCTTCATGTAGTGGCAGGCATGACATTGTGAACTTAATTTGGTTTATGTCACTTCTCTGACCAAGGTCTCCCATGGCTTTCCACATCACAGTAAAAGCCAACATGCCTAACATAGCTCCTGAAAGACTCTGACCTAAAACCCAACTTTCTCTTTGGCCTTACTACACTTTCTTTTACTATATCTCCTCTTGTTCAATAAAGACTAGCCTTCCAAAGTCTCCTCCAGGCCAGATATTCTCTGTGTGTCTGCCTGAAATGCTCCCAAACAGCCTTATTGTTTATTACTTATTTCCCTCTGATCTTTGCTCAAATGCAAGGTCCCCTCAGTGGGGACTTCTTTGAGAATCCTGTTTATATATATATATATATAGCAATCATTCCTTCTTTCTTGCTCTCCTTATCTCTATTTTTCTCAGTAGAACTTTTCACATTCTATAGATTTTACATGTTTTATTCTTACTATTTGTATTTCTCTGCTAGGGTGTAAACTCCATTTGGGAAAGTTTTTTTTTTTTTGTCCATTTTCTACATTATTTCTTCAGCACATGGAGAAGGTTTGGCACACAGCAGTCATTCAATTAACGATCATTAAACGACAGAGTTGGAACATTTTATTTATTTAAATTACTGAAAAACTCTGTTTTGTCTATCAACATACTATGTAGTTCCAGCCTATGGAGTAATCAAGTTCATCATTAATGACGAATACGATAATTAATACCATTAATTGAAATGCTGGGAACCCAGGAGTGACTGTGAGAAAAAATGGGTCAGAATTTAGACAACTCTTTTTTCCTGAGGGTGTGGCAGAGGCTAGCAAACCTAGCTCAAGTAGGCCCCAGAGGCTGACCTTGGCTCTCTGAGCACAGGTTCCAATGAGTCTAACATTCCAAGTTTTAATTCTCAAAGTTGTTGACCCTGGCGGTTGATGCAGGGAGGCAGAGGGAGCATTGTGGAGGTGAATCAGGAGGTAGGTAGGACTCTGTTGGGGGGAGGCAGATAGAATTTAGCATGTTGTAGTGTTTTCACCTTCCCAGTGGCCCACAGGAGAATAGGAGGTACAGTCTTCTCAGGGAGATTGGCAAGAGTCTGGTACCATGCGTTGAGCTTAAGAATGGTGTGCTAAAGAACCAAGAAGGGAGAGAGGTCAGAAGAAAAGAGAGAGGGCATAGTGCTATCCTCTTCTAGAGTCTTGGGCCAGAGAGGATGAAGTGAGCAGATAGGGTTGGAAGTGCTAAACTCTATATGATGTTTATCACTTGTACTCTGGAATTTAGGACATACTGCTGAAGATATATAGGAAAAAAAAAATAGAAGTCCTGATATTCAACCAAGGCCATTAGTCCTGGGTCAGGGAACAAGGCTTTATTCTAAGTCTCACAGACAAACGTTGGGGTTTGAGGGGGGATAACTCAGGCAAATATATCCTATTTCCCTTGCAATTAACTTAGTAGTATCAAAATATGTATCAAGCATTTCCTCTATACCATACACTGTATATTCATTTTCACTTAATCTTTACAATATTATTAATACTTAGTTGGCACCCAAACTTAACAGAAAACTGTCAATGTCGTTCCCAAGGTCATGGTGTGGAAGTGCACAGGTTTGAAATCTGAACTCAGAATGGTTAAACTGCAAAGCTTGTGCTCCTTTCACTATTTCTAAGTGCATCTCAATCCTAGCTGCTCATTAGATAATCCTGGGTAGCTTGTAAAATAACATATCCAGACACTATCCCCAGATATCTTCATGTAATTTGTCTACTGTGGGGCCCAGGTAGAGTATGTTTCTTAATTTAGTAATCATCCCCCATGATTCAAAAGTAGAGTTGGGATTGAGGACCACTGTTATACAATGTGGGGTGGGTGGTGGATGGGGGAAAGATAGAATTTAGCGTACTGTACTGTTTTTAAAGTGTGCTTTAGGATCAACAACATCAGTCTCATCTGAGAACATATTAGAAATGCAAAAAGATCGAATTAGAAACTTTAGGGGTGGGGCTCAACCATCTGCATTTTAAGAATGTATGCTAAAATTTGAGAACACTTGGCAAATAAATTAAGGGTCTTGGATTTGAGCCCAAGAAGACCTAGGTTTTAACTGTCTTTCAACATTTAACAACTATGCACACTAAATCAAGTGACTTACCATCTTTAGATCTCAAGTTTCCCAGATGTAAAAATAAAAAAAGTAATTAATGTTATTTACTCCCCTGATATATAGTGGGATATTTATGTAAATCATCTGGCCCATACCATTTGTTCAATAAATAGTAACTAAAACAAAGGGGTAAGTATTTCAGAAAGAGTAATGAGTCAGAAATGTATCCTGTAAGTGGAAGCTTTAATGAGCCCATCTTTGAAGATCTGGGGAAGACAGGTATGAGAATATAAAGCAGGTATTCCAGAGTTGCATGAGTGTATTATCCTTTTAAAAGATTCTCAACTGAAAATATTGAAAAATGGACAAAAGTATCTGGCCTACTAAATACTTAAAGAGTTGTCTTTCTGAGAAGAATTGGAAATACTTATTATGTGGGGCACCTGGGTGGCTCAGTTGGTTAAGTATTCAACTTCGGCTCAGGTCATGATCTCTGGTTCCTGAGTTCAAGCCCTGTGTTGGGCTGGCTCTGTGCTGACAGCTCAGAGCCTGGAGCCTGCTTCAGATTCTGAGTCTCCCTCTCTCTCATTCTCTCCCTCTCTCTGTCTCTCTCTCTCTCAAAAACAAGTAAACATGAGGAAAAAAAAAGAAAATACCTATTATGCATAATACGTGATATACAATGGTTATATAGCAGTCACTAGCATTTCCTATTTTTTTTTTCATTTGGCTAGATAAGGATATTGCTGACTTGCTTTTAGTTTCACTTGTTTAAATACTCTGAATGTTTAGATAATAGATATGGTCATGCAAAGTACTGATGACTCATGGGATAGATTTGAACTTTGGGCTTAAGTAAACCTCCTTTTTGAGCCAAAGCTCATTACCTCCCTATTTTCCCTTATATATCCAGAGTCTAAAAGCAAGTTTGTCTTACCAGAAGGAAGTATGTGGTGAAAAAAATGCAAGAATTCCTGAGATCTTAAGTTAGATCTACCTGTTTCCTCCTGGAATTTTTTTTTTTATAGTTGAGTGACAAAAAACTGTGTGTGTGTGTGTGTGTGTGTGTGTGTGTGTAAGATATCCTTAAAAGGTACCAAAGATTATTATGGATAAATAACACAGGCAGGTATGCATTTGAATGATCAAAAAGGAGAATCTCAGTTTTGCATTTTAGCAGCTTTTAATAATTAATCACTGTGATATTTATAATATCATAGGTTCTATCTCAATCAGTACTCTAAATAAAGCAATGAAACCTTTGTGGAAGTACTTGTACCTTCTAAAAAAATATTGGTCACTAATTTTCATTCTTATATTTGTAAAAAGAGATATTTATGGTTTAATTCTACTATGGTTAACCTTAACTTGTTAATAGATTATTAAAGATTTGTAATTCTATTTATTCTATTAATTAAAAAGTGAGGTTACCATAGTAACTAGTATACCTTTTACTCTGAGATTCAGAGTAGTTTTTCATCTGAATTTTTCTATTAGCTACACTGATTTCATATGCTCTCTTGCACTTTGGACTATAAAAGAAAGTGCTTTCTTTGCTGATTAATCAAGTATGAGTATTTTTAGACAATCTGTTTATAATATAGAGCAAGCACCACTGATGTTTAAAAAATTTTAAAGGTGGAAATAATTTAAAGGCACTTTCAAGAAGGCTTTGGAAAAGTACAGAGGTGGTGGTGGAATATTTGTTTAGGTAACTGTGGACTTAGGATTTCAGTTTCAAAAATGCCTTGAAGTAAAAAGGATCAGTCATTTGATGAATATGTTGTTCTGAGGAATTCTTCTACAGGAGAGATCACATCTTGTTATTGGGAAACTATCTTATTAACTCAAAACATGTAAAGAAAAAGAAATCTTGCTTACCTCCTAATAAGGTTTGCTACAAATAATATATGTGATATTTTCACTGAATGAGTGGACTTGGAGTTCTGGAAATTTAACACATTCTTCATATGGCTGCTTTCCTTGCTCTCATTTTTTTCTGTAATAAAAATTTTTCTTCTTGGAATAATTTCATCATTTCTGCACATCTCCATCCCTACATTGCCCCTAATAATTCTTGTTTATCTGTTCTTCAGATCTTAGCTGAAATGTCATATGCTTTGGGCCTATTGGTCTGACTCCACAAGACTATGTAAAGAATTTTCCTATATGCTCATGTAACACCTTTTGAAGATAGTTTCATGCCTAATCGTAATGGCTTGTTCACTTCTTTGTCATTCACTCCCTGAAGTGTTCTTGAGGAAAAGATAAAGGTATTACTGTGTGCTATGGGCTCAAAGACCCACTTAGTGCCTGCCCTACAATTTATATATATAAGTATATAGTATACTTATATATAATACTATATATATAGTATTATATTATATATTGTATTAAGTAGCTGTATTGGTTTCCTAGGGCTCTTGTAGACAAAATCACAAACTAGAAGGCTTAAAACAACAGAAATATATTTTCACCAGTTCTGGAGTCCAGAAGCCCCAAAACAAGATGTTAGCAGAATTAATTCCTACTGGAGGTCCTGAGGGCAAATTTGTTCCATACTTCTCTCCTAGCATTTGGAAGTAGATGGCAATCATTGACATCCTTTAGTTTGTAGACATAGCACTTCACTCTCTGCCTTGTCTTTACATGACATTCTCCCCTGTGCATGTATCTTTATTTCTTCTTCCCTTCTCATAAGGACACCATTAGTATTGGCTTAGGGACTACCTTAATTCAGTAGGACCCTAATTTGATTGTATATGCAAAGATCCTATTTCCAAATAAGGTCACAGTCACAGGTAGAGCTGTTAGGACTTTAGCATATCTTTTATAGAATACAATTCAGTCTGTACCAGTAACCATCTAGTATATTTTTACTTTAGGGTCAGGTTGATATAAAAATGTGATCTTAATAATGGGCAGGCCAGTTACTAAGCTGCTATCATATCATTTAGTCACTTTACTTATGAGGACAACATTCATGGAAGGGAGGTACTAGTTTCGATTATTTCAATGGTCTCCATATCCAGATGTGATAATCTTTTAAAAGATTTTATTGATAATAAACCCTTTGACTCAGTTGCCAAATATAGGAACTAATCTGCTGTATGGGCACAGCTTAAACAATTCTAGATAGGATAAATTCTTATGTAGTGACTTTAGAAAGAATTAGGCCCAAATAACTGTGCTGTATTCAGAGCATATTAATTTTTAGGTGTAACTCAAAATCTTGTATTTCTCACTTGGGTCATCTTTATTTTATACCCACTGCAAGACATGGGGAGAGGAGGCAATAGAAAGAGTTATTTTTTGGCATTTAGCAATTAGTTGATTAACATGCAGATTTATTCAAAGTAATATAAAATATGCATCTATTATTTTTGGTTCATCAGATTGGGTTATTTTTAATTTTAATAAGATGCAACAATAATTAAGTGATTTAAAATATATAATTTAATACTGAACTAGTTTCTCTGTAGTGATGACTGCCAGGTCGCACATGAGGTTCCAGGGACATGCTCGGCTACAAAGTCCAAAAGACAGCAGGCAGAAGACGGAACCTGGAAACCAGCCCATGTTGGTTGGCAAGGCCTAGAGAGGATTGCAGAATTCCAGGGAGAGGAAAGCAAAGACTCAAATTGGCACTAGGGAAAAGAGGGATCTGGGCACATGTCTGTGCACGTATGTGTTATGTGCCTGTTTGCATGTTGTATATAGTCTTGGGTTAAGGGGTTAATATGTTTTGGGATCCAATTGGAAGTGAATGTATGCAGCTGGAAATGTGTATGAATACTGATGGGTCTGCACATTTGGTACATAAATGTTGCTGCTACTGGTAGATGTTGCATAACTGACACAAGATATGTCTCCTAGATTCTCTATATTACTAGGATTTTGCTGTTTTATTTTAAGAAATTCCACAGGGGTCTTTTTATTTTTATTATTCTGCTAAGCCAGCAGGGGGAAGTCACACATTACTTTTTGGTGGGCTTTTGAAACATTTCTTCAGACTTTTTTTTTAAAAAAAGGTCTATCTTCTTGCTAAAACAAATAAATAAATAAGACAGAGTGCTTATAGTCTGATTCTCATAAGCACACTAGTGTCAATTTTTAAAAAGCAGCCTTAAACTTTAAGTTTCTTATTTTTTTAATTAAAAAATGAAGCACCCCAAAATTCTTGGTAAAAAGTCATTGCATGGTTGATGATATTCGTAATTCTTTCAAATTGCTAATTCCATTTGCGACATATGAAACTTAATTACTAAATTTGCACGATGCTGCAAAAAGTAAAGGAAAATCTATTAGCCAATTTTTAGTACTCAAAGCCAATGATTTTAACATTTGCCACTGTATTCTTCATCTTCTTTTTTTTGTAGTTTAAAAATATCCGGGGAAGAAGGGAAACATTTTAAATTTCAAGATATAAACAAGAATAGCTCTTTGCCAACACAAAACAATATGGAGACTCTATGGCCATTGTTTCTGAGAATAGCTGATTGCATCATATTGTCTGTCTTGTATAGGAAAAACGTTGTAATGCTTCCACGACTAGCAATGGGATGATGATCTAAGTCAATTTATTGTGCAGTTTTGAGTGACATGGAAGGATAACACCATTATTCTTCGTATTTATTCTCTGTACTTAGTTAATCATGTTCACTGTTCCATCATCGATTGTCACTCACTCATTATGTAAAATTTGAGCATTTTCATTTAATGTTATTGTATTGTTTCTGTTTACTACTGCTGGTTGCAATAGTCTCAAATGACAGTTTCACAGCTACATATAAAAAGTCACAAAAATAAACATTCAAAATAGAAACATCTTACTTTGCAACAAGTATACAATCTAAGTATGAATAAGATGTTTCAAGTTATGAAAATTGGACTGAGTTTATCTCATTATATGTAAACTCATCTACTTGAAAGATACTGTACATTTTTAGATACATTTTTAAGGTAAATGGTTAGGTAACATTTATCTTTGAAATCATATTCTCAATCAGTATGATTTTTCTATGCTGTTAATTACATATAGATGTTTTAAATATTACAAAGATAATAGAAAATAATGATCACATATTTAACAAATATAGAAAAAATATCCAAAAATATAATTATGAAATAAGATTCAGGTCAAGAAATAGAACAAAAAATATTTAAAATGGCTCTTACTAGAAAAACAAAACTATATAATTTGTATGTTGCATATTTTGGAAATTTTTAATTTTTCTACACACACACACACACACACACACACACACCAGCTAAAGTGCAGAGGGACACCTTTGCTGTGGAAGAGCAAGTGGAATGTAAAGGCCATAAGGTAGCCATACCACCAAATTTGTATCTGTCATCACCAGGACTTCTTTAACAGTATTAACACAAGAGAACATCTAGCAACTTGCTCTCAGAAGAATATTCTTAACCAATAATGAATTAAAATCACAAATAGCTAATAAAATAGGAATGAGGTAATTGTTTTATTTCATTGAAAGGAGTAATACTGAGTTATGAGCCTTTCCTCTCACCTCTGGGATTGAAATTTTAACCATTCCATCCTGGAAGGAGTGTATTATTCCTAAAAGTTTATGAATTGTAAAACTATGAGAATAAAGCAGTTATATGTTACGTCTAGTGAAAACCAGACCTAGATTATTTTCAGTCATTAAAAATAATTGAAAAATAACAATACCCTTTAGATACTGGCAAAAAGACATATAGAATAAATGGTAATCTTAATAACCAAATGAGGCATCTAAATATAATGAAAAATTTGGGGCAGAACAATTATAGGAAGTTATTCTAGTTAGATTATATTTTCTCTAACAGTAAAGTTTATAACTATCATATTTATTTTCTAATCTGCTCTTCAAAGCATAACTACCATATAATAGGTACTAAATAAATGTTTTTTGAATGAACAGGTTTCCTTTCAATTTACATAGTACTTTAATTTGGAAATGTAATCACAGGAAGTAACCCCATTTTTAGCTCTGCTGATTGGAGATTAGAATTGATATTACAATAAACATGATATATAGTAGAAACAAATGCATTGATTTTATATTACACAAAATTCACTTAAATTTTCTGTATTTTATGTTGTTACTTGTGATTTAGGAGCAGTTACATAGCCTTACAAAAAAAATATTAAGGCTCTTGGCTTAAAATGTTCACTTGCATTCAATATTATGTAAGTTTGTTTGTTGGGATTAAGTGGCCTGAAGTTCAAGTATGTAAGATAAAATGGAAATAATGCAACCTACTGCAATCATATTGTGCCAATATTTAGGCAGGGCACAGAGGACAGACACAACAGGTTTTGAAACCAATCAAATTAATCACAGCCTAAGCTGGGAAATAGAGAGGGAAAGATTGCTGCTCATCAGGTCATGCTGCGCTGATGAAGGAAACAGATCTGGTCATCTAATTACAGGGCTATAGATTCAGAATTGTGGAAACTCTTCCCAAGTAACTAACTTCTAGTGATGTGTGGGTATTTCTACAGCTTGAGAGCTTGAGTTGAATCTCTCGTATAATCCATGGTATGTTTTTAGATGAGGGCTCTAAATACAACCCAAACCATGCAAATCTCACATCAAGCCACAATGTGTATATGCAGCAAACAATACAGGGAAGGGAGGTAAACAGTGTGAAAGCAAAAACCAGACTATCAGAGTAGAAGCTCTTGAGGTATATGAGTCACAGACCCATGGATACAATTGTAAGCTTCTGCTTTTCATTACAGTGTCATGTTGACTCCTTAAGAAACTTTTTTTGGTGTCTGATATTCATCCAACTCTACTTCAAGGAGATAATTTAAGTGTCTGGAATGCTGTCTGAGGGAACATGTAGGAAATTGAATAAGGCAAGCACTTTTCTCCTGTCAGCTCCAATCAGCTTTCCCCTTGAATTCAGTGGTGCCATTTAAAGAAATCTCTGAATAACACAATGTGTTTGTTAATAAGTTTTTACCTGTTTAACCAAGTGGTGGTGGCTAATCGTGGACTCTAAGAAGTTTTGATTCTTAGATTCCAGGTGACTTTGACTAAAATTTCTGATCTAATATTCTCTAGCTGTGTGACTTTAAGCACATTGCTTATTCTTTTTCCTCAGTTTCTTTGTTTATACAACAGGGATGTTAACATCTACTTGATATGATTGCTATATAGATAATGAAGTGATATATGTTAACTGTTTACAGGAGTACCTTGCAGATAGAAGATGCATAATTGGCTAATAGCTATTTCTGTAGGCCACAAGATTCTCTTCACTATTTAAAATCTTTATCACTATCACTATCAAAATCTTTGAAAGTGGATAATTTCAAACTTTGGTGATATCAAATACATCTTCATGCTTTCTGTCTTCAAAATATGATAGAAAATAAGTTACTATTAAAGAAATATTGGTAATTCACAAACTTTTCAAACAGTCTTCAAAGTCTGATTATTTTGGGGCACCACATTACATAAGCCAAGACAAGTACTTGTTCTGTATTTTGATTGAGTAAAGCTGATACAATAACTTCTTAATGAAATATATTTTCATGGCTCCTGTCACTGTGAAAACCAAGTATTCAAAAGAAACACATTTTAAAAAGAGATGGATATATGAATGCTTTTGGTCCCCCTCTCTTCTAGCCATGACAGACAAAGTGAGAGATGAAAGGAGAGCTCAATATTTTGAGAAATGACACCTTAAATTAAAATGGCATTATTCTCTTCCTTTCTTAGAAGTCCCTTTTATAGTAAGAGTCAAACACCTGTTATGAGTTGAATTGTGTCCCCTCAATTTATATGTTCAAATTGTAATTCTCTGTTCCAAAGAATATGATCTTATTTAGAAATATGGTCATTGCAGATGTAATTAGTTAATATGAGGTCATACTAGATTAGAGTGGGACTCTATTCCAAAAAAATTAGTGTCTTTATAAAAAGGAGTAATTTGAACACAGACATGCACACAGGTAAAACACCATGTGAACATGAAAGCAGAGATTGGGATGATACTTCTCCAAGCCAAAGAATGATAAAAATTTCTAGCATGGCCAACCAGAATCTGGGAGAGGCATATGGAGCAGATCTTCCCCATAGCCCTCAGAAGGAACCCTGTTGACATCTTGATCTTGGACTTCTAGCTCCAGAACTGTGAGACAATAAAATTATGTTGTTTAAGCTACCCAGTTCATGGTACTTTGTTATGGTAGCTCCAGCCAACCAATACAACTCCAGGCTATTTATTGAGATAAGAGTTCTGGAGAATTGTGTATAAATCTATTTTAGACTTCTATTGCTATGAAACTGAAGATCACAATTTAGCAGCTTAAAACAACACACATTTATCATCTGACAGTTTCTGTGGGTCCAGAGTCCAGGCACGGGTGAGCTGGAGCCTCTACTCAGGTTTGCACAAGACTCAGTCAAGGTGTTAGCCAGGCTGCACTCTCATCTGAAGGCTTGACTGGAGAAGAATCTACTGCCAAGCTCATTCAGGTTGTTGGCAGAATTCTTTTCCTTGTGCTTATAGGACTGAAGTGTCCCCCAAACCCCACTATTTTTTCTTTTTTCTTTTCTTTTCTCTCTTTTCTCTCTGTTTTCTCTTTTTTCTTTTCTTCTTCTTCTTCTTCTTCTTCTTCTTCTTCTTCTTCTTCTTCTTCTACTTCTTTTTTTTTGCTATTGATTGGGAGCTATTCTCCATTCCTAGAGGCTATCTGCTGCTTATTTTTGGATATTTTTTTGCTATAGTCAGTTTACAACAGGACTGTTTGTTTTTTAAAAGCTAGCAGGCACGTCTACTAAGACAGAATCTTACATAATGTGAAATAATCATGAGTAATACCTATTACTTTTGCCATATTCTATTGGCTAAATAAATTCATAGTTTGGGCCCACACTCAAGGGGAGGTAATTGCACAAGCAAGGAACTCATTGGAGTTCACCCTTCAGTGATTTGATCAAAATACCTAAAAAAGAAAAAAAATATATATACACACATACATATACATATTTATATAATTTTTTATTTTATTCTATTCTTACATCTTAAAATATATTTTTAATAATGAGAAAGTGCAATCAGCCTTGATACAAACACACACACCAACACACACACACACACACACACACACACTCAACAATGGAAGCAGATTAGTTGTTCTATTAGAAAATAATCATAACATTACAGACCTTGAAATTCTATAATAATAAAATTCTGAAGATAGAGATATAAAGCTCTATTTACCTGGAGGAGGTGAACTAGTACAAGTCTAGTCAAGATATCCTGGGATGTTCACTTCCATTCTTCAAAAGATCCTTTGGCTTTGCAATTTTTCCCAATCTATGATTGATTACATTATTTCTCATACACAGAAAAGATACACTTAAACACTTTTGGAGTACACTTGAAGTAAAAGTAAATGTTTATAATTAATATGTTACAGAAAAATAAAAACATTTTAAATTCTAAGAAGGAAAAGAAGGAAAAATAAAATTGACCAGAATTAGTGATGCATTTTTAATTAATTAATTCTTCCAATGAGAGATACAAATAAATATAGTTAAGAAAGGGTCAATCATGCTATTATAGATGAATTTTAATTAAATATAGTTGGTAAAATATTTTCAAAGTCCTAGGTTTATTTATTCTGAAAAATATTATATATTGTGATTAAGTTATAATTTAGACATAGAATACAAGTTAAATTGCATTCCAGTTAATACTATCTTTTTTCTTGGTACACATTCAACAGATAAAAGGGAAATTATTTCATAATGTAACTCAGTTATATGTGATTTGATTCTATGATAAGATGAAGTACTATGTTCTCTCACTTTTGAATCTTTAAATTTGCAAAGTTCTTTCTGAAGTTACATATTGATTAGATTAAATAAACATGCTGCAGAGGCAAAGGTAAAGTATACTTATCATATAAGAGGGCTGGTCAGCAGGGATTGGTTTCTAAATTTTATGTCCCCAGACAGCCATCAGGCAGCCAGCAGAAAACTGCATTTTGAAGCCATGAAGTCTTCAGTTTTTATCTCTGACATTACATTGAGATTGGACAGATGGAAGCCCAGCAGCAAACATGCAAAATGGATGCCAAATGAGGCACATATACATAGCAGAGTGGTGCCCTACCCAGGTGGTCATCTTCTCCTTTCCAAACCTTTAACATGGCTCACTCCAAACTTGACTATGCTGTAGCGATATTGACACATTCTTCAGTCATTGGTGAATGTCAGTGGGCTCTTGGCTCTCTGCATTAGGAACTTTAGCACGCTCTCTGCTCTGTACATATGTCCAAGTTGGCAGCCAGTTGGCATGGCTGCTGATGTGTCTCTATCTGTCAGATCTCCTCATCACCTCTGGGACAGAGATAGACGATTTGAGTATGTCAGTAAGAATGTTACCATTGGCTGTGAAAATGTGTCCAGGGAAATAAAAATTAGGAGATATTTTAGAAGCGACATGGCAAATTATCTTTATCTTCTAAACCAAGGATATACTCATCTTTTAGAATACAGGAAAAATTCAATTAAGGTAGGAAAAAAAGTAATGATAATTTTAGCCAAGACTTTAAATAGTCTTCAACAGTTAACAGATAAAACACACCTTGTGCAATTGAGCCAAAGAGAGAATACATCAAGCTTATGAAGGACTAAAACAGTTTTTCTAACACAATATCAGTCAGTGTATTTCAAAACAAAACAAAAACAAAACAAAAACCTAATATCCAATCTTTTCAATTAGTTAAAATTACAATAATAGATTAGGTAAAACAGAATTATACAAACGTTCTAAATGTTCTCTGTAATCAATTTTCAGACATTTTTAGGATGATGTGTATGTTTCTACACTCACATGCACATGCCTTTATTTCCCATTTGCCTTCCTCATTGCCCAGCTAATACACAGCACCAAAACAATTTGGCTTCATGTTTGTCAAGTAACCTTGAAATAATTGGTTGAACTGGTTCCATTTTAAATTAACTTCTCCATCATCTTTTCATTTCAGTGATGTTATCTTTAATTCATCTATGCATTTATACCAACAAATATTTACTGAATTCACTAACACCTGTCCAACCTTTTAAGCAGTTTCTCTGATTATGTTCCCTAGTTAATTTTATAAAATCACTATCCACTCATTCACTCATTCATCTGAGGCAAAAACTTGAGAATCATCCTTGATTTTTCCCTTTCACTGACCTCTCACATGCAATCTGTTCTTAGTCTTCTTAATTCTATTTCATACATACCACAGATTAGTCATCCTATCTCAAATGTCAGCAGGTATTTTTCCCTATGTATTCAAGTGATCATGAATAGAACTATATAGCCCAGACTTTGTGAAATACACTAATGTCACCCTGTTTCATGATAGTAAGGATGCATTTTTCACAAAGATGATAAATATTATAATTTTTAATCATCCTGGGGAGATTAATTTTGGGATAGCAATAGAAATAGAGACTGAGATAAATGTGGGAAGAAAATTTCCTCTTCTATTTAAGTGGGGGTGGTGGACAGTCATGTCTCATTTTTAGATGTGGAAAAGTTGTCAAAATGCTCTTTTTAAAAGTAAACATCTTATTTTACTGACACCCCTAGCTTTGAAGTGAAAACCTTAACCTTGGCTTTTTGTAGTGGTCTTGGAAGCATAAAAATAACAGAAAAGAGTAGCCTGAGTCCAGGACAACATCTCTGTTCTATTGTGGGTTAAGGGAATTTATCTGAGTTCCAGTTTGACGAATTAGGGAAAAAAGCCAAGAAAATAAATAAATAAAAAATAATGAATAATAATATAATAATCCTTTGGGGATCCTGGGGCACAAAAAAGGAAAAGAGGATTTGATTTACCTAGTCAAGTTCTGGCTGGGGACCCTAACAATAGTTCACTGGCTTGAGTTCTATGTAATTGAAATATAATTTAATGGTTACAAATGTGAGATCTGGTGATAGATTCTGTGAGTTTCTGTTTGAATCCTCCTAACCATTAGCAAATAATTTAACTTCTCTAGGTCTCAGTTTCCTCATATAAAAAGAGAGATCAAAATAATGAAAGATAATAAGAGATAAAAAGAGAGATAATAATAATAACCCACTTTGTGATGGTGTGATGAGGTTTAAATGAGATAACACAGGTAAGCATTTAGAATATCCTTAGACATAGAGTAAGTGATAAATAGATTGAAGAGATATGTTATCTATGATTGTAATCCAGATCAAATAACTGAAAGTGTAACTCATACTGACTTTACTTCCACATTCTATCTTGTCTCCAGGTTGTCCTCTCTGAACTATCCTTCACCATTGGTAACAGAATTGACAGAATGTGCTCTTTAAAACCAGAATTGATTATGTCATTCTCCAGGTTAGCTTTCTTCAGGCATTCTTCATACCTTTCAGGTTAGACCAACATTTCTCACCACAGAGTACGATGACCATATGACTTATCATTTAAGCTTAGGAATAATTACTTTGGGGCGATAGGCATAACTCAGGTTTATTGCAGGTAAACAGGGACATATGGTTATTGTGGATATGAAGTCTTTTTGTTTTGCACTCTTCTTTTCAACCTCAACAGTTAGTTTTTGGTCTTCTGCTGCAGCCACTCAGACCCACTAGCAGGCCCTAAGCTATCATGCTTCTCCGTGCCTTGAACATAGGGTCATGACAATCTTCACTTTCTTCTCTCCATTCTCTTATTTTTATATTTGTCATTTTAAGCCACTGTGGAATCCTGGAAATTTCTATGGATTCACAAATTCTAAGTCATTTGTGTGTCTGTATATAATATATGGGTTTATCTTTATCATTACAATAATGAAAAAAAATGGTTGCCAGGTACGTATCTTCTATGCCAGGCACACTAGTACCAGAGTATGTGCTTTCTCTAAACAATCCAGCAAAATAAATATATATTTTCTGTAGTTTTAAGATTAAAACAAAACAGCAGCAACAACAACAACATCAACAACAAAAGCCAAAAACAAAATGAAAACTAAAGCCCTGGGAGGTTAAGTGACTTGCTGAGACTGATAAGTGGCAATGTTCAAGTTCAGAATGATCTGTATCTAAGCTCATCTTTTCACTGAATTGCCTTCTCACCAAAACAATTATTACAAAGAATTGCGATTGAACATATGTATTGTCTCTCCATCTATACTACAGATTTCTGGAAGGTTAATACTATTACTTACTCATTTTTTGAAATTTCCTATACTTAATATAGTGTT
The DNA here is from genome assembly GCA_028646485.1 of Cryptoprocta ferox. Lineage (NCBI taxonomy): Eukaryota > Metazoa > Chordata > Mammalia > Carnivora > Eupleridae > Cryptoprocta > Cryptoprocta ferox. The sequence goes on from CM053573.1 coordinate 32,888,354, forward strand.
GGCACATAGTAAGCATATAATAAATGTTTGATAGATGAATGGATTGCCAAATATTGATCAACTCAATGACTCTGTGAACAATAACTAGTTTGTTTTTTTTTTTTTTTTTTTCAGTTCAAAGGCATCCTTCCCAAGTTTTCTGCCTTTGGACACATTTTTCAACATTGGGGTTCTAGTTCTTGGGGTTCAAGGTTTTGAAGCCTGAAACCAGCACTGGATTAAAGTTTTTACACAAAAAGTCAAGGCAAACTTACATGCATAGCAAGGCACAAAGGCTTTATAGGAGGATGGTGGATCAGGTTAACAAAATATATACTACATAATACGAGAGGAATTTTATGCAAAGATTGCCTCAATTGTTTTGTCTCAGAATTAAACAGAAATATCCTTTTTCAAAAACTTTCTGAAATCATTAAGGAAATGGTAGTTGTGATAAGAATAGGGAGAGGAAGAATGAGAGGCAATTTTGGAGCATAAGGTTACTGTGGAGGAGGCCAGGTCTTAATGGGATTTTAAAGCAGGGGACTTTGGCTAGCTAGATGACAGTATGGCAAGACTGACAGTATGGTGGCACTGGGAGTCTGGTAATTTGAGGAAGGAAGTATCAGGTCATGAAAGAGGCAGTGGCACAGAAAAGTGTTTAGTAAGAAGCACCATACATAACCCTCACTGTTCAATTTTGTTTCAGACTAGTCCTTACCTCCTGTGAAAACCCAGGGGCAAAGTGAATCTGCCATTTGACTCATATTCCTGTCAACTTCAGGGTGACTGCTACAGACACAGATGGGACGTCTCACTGTAGAAAGAAAATTGTGCAAGGGTACTTTATGACATGAGCAGCTGTGCATGCCCACAGTTTGGAAGGGCCTGTGCAAATCAGTCACCTGTAATGTTTTGGGTTTAAAAATGTTGAACACTTACTGTTCTGTATCAACATAATAGAGGAATCCTACCAGTCTTTATGTCCATTTCAGTTCTATCTGTATTTACCTAAACATAGAAAAAGGCATGAAAATCCAATGAGATTCAGTCCAACATGGAGGGCATCACAATTTAGATGGCTCACATATGGCTTCAAGAAATGGATGCTAAGAGTCCTGAAGCCTGGATTCTATTCTCAACTCTGTCATCATTGGCCATGTGACCTTGGGTAAATCTCTTGGTCTTTTTATGTTTCTAGTTCCTTAGGTTTTAAATAAGGACACTGTGACAGATAATCCCAAAGGTACTTTGCAGTTAAAAAAAATGTATGATTCTTAACAAAGTTAGAATTGCTAAAAGAACACTGAATTTTGGAGTCAGCTAAATTTGAGTTAAAATCCTTAAACCACCACTGGGTGACCTTGGGAACATTATGTATTCTCTCTACAGCTAATTTGTCATCTGGAAAATGGGAATAATATTACTGACCTTGCAGGCTTGCAGTAACCATCAAATAAAATTAAACATGAAGCTGACAGCATATCACCTGCTGCATGGAAGATATTGATAAATGGGGGTCATTATCAGAAAATTTTTATAGGCAGGGAGGAATCTCATTTCCTATGAGAGGCATGTCAGATGGGACACTCAACTTACTGTGTGCATTCCTCACCCGTGAAGGTGTCCATGAATTGAAATTAGCACTGTGTGCGAGCCTCATGGGATTCAAGTGTTGCTAAGGCAACCACTAATTTCCAAATCAGGGTAAATAGTTTCACAGAATGTACAGTTTCCTTTAACAAATTGGATTCCAGTAAAGGGCACACCTTTTCTTTCCCTGCTGCTCTGTAACCAAGTTAGGGCTGTGCACCTGCAGCTCTATGTGCCAGGGGCTGCTTTCATCTTCTGCCAATGACACTCTGAAGGGGAACAGCCAGTAACAGAGATCCCTGAGGTCTGTCAGCTTTACCCAGTCTTTACCTTTTGTACTTTGTCAAGTTGTAGTCACATTTCTTGACTCACACAGTAGGGCACTGAAACAGCTCCTTGGCACATTCATGTAATAGACTTCCAGGCAAAGATGCCATGCGGTTTGCAGCCATCTCGTTCTGCCTTCTTTTCCCCACTCTGCAGCTATCCTTATTTCCCCTACTCACTCATATGAATTCCTGCAGAGAATGAACCTATTATTAAGCCGGCATTGCCTCTCCTGCTATATTCTTGTGTTAAATTAGTCCTCTTCATTGTTGCAAATAATAAGCAACCACTTATATATCAATGAAAATTCACCATACTGCTGTGAGATTATTTCAGTCCTCGGTAAACTACACATTCCTGCCATTGTTTATGAGAAGTGATTTTAAGTCTCTACTGCTTCATTTTAAATGTTTTCTTTTGGGTGGGGTGGCCAATATTCTGCATGTACTTAGTGTATTTTTTCATTTAACCCCTTGGACTAATGGATACTGTAACAGGGACATGCTTTTTGCAATAATTCATAGTGTTGCCTTCTGCTTTTGAATATGCCAGTAGCAAAGTATGAATATAATAGTAAAAATTCATAGAAGTATGTTAATTGACTTCTTTAAGAATATGAAAAGAAATTTATAATTATTTAGTCTTTTCTGGTCAAGCTTTGAAATCAGAAAAAGCCTCAGTAGCTTTTTCACAGCTCCATGAGGAAAAGACTTGATGAGTCACTTTCACTGAAGTTGTACCTTATGACAGCCCACAGTGTTAGACCTCTCATGCATCCTGTCTCCCATAGAATTTGAAATAACCCTGGAAAGTATGTATTATTGTGTCCATTTTACCAATGTGGAAACTGACTGGAATTTCAAATTCAAAAGAGCTTACATTAAAAAGGTCAATTTGGAAAGCTCATGCATCCCTGCAGTGGACTAAAAATTGCTGATATAATTCACAAAGCAAAACATTTCTCCCCATGCTAGAAGAAGTATGTATGTATATATATATATATATATATATATATATATATATATATATACACACACACACATACATATATAGGAAATATATTGTACATAAAAGAATAATGTATATATTTAGCTTAAAGAATAATGAGAAAATGGACACCCATGTATGCACTGCTCCTCTAAGAAAAAGAACCTACCATCCTAATGTGACTGTTCTGGGCTTATTGGCTATTAGATCTATACTCTGTATCATCACATGTGGGAAGGAGTTTGCAAGTTACATGACCCCAGTTCCCTTCCACCTGTGGTAGGGCAGTGTGAACCATTGCAGGAGTTAGGAAGGCAGGAGGAAGGAAGAAACCAAGGCATTTTGCATCCCTGGCCTTGCCTTACAGTACATCTGAGGTAGCTGTATATTCCCAATGGCTCTTGAATAGGCCCTTGTGGTTCCAGTCTGGGCTCTGGTAATACCATCTCCTCTATTTTTTTTTTCCTTTGGCCTAAAGATGATAGTGTGTGTGTTAGACTATGTGTGATAGACTATATGTTTCCTAGTATCTACATGCAAAAGTTTCTCTAGTACATACAGTCTTCGGGGCCATAGATCACATAAATATTCAGGCTTCCATGATAATACCAAACTGTTTCACAAAGTTATTGTATTAATTTACAGTTCTAACAACAGGGAACAAGTGTCCCAGTTATCCCACATCCTAGCCAGCTCTCAGTTTTATTGAGTTTTAAAGATTCAAATGAAGACAAAGTCTACATAACATATCTAAATAAGCTATTTTCTATACTTTCTTGCAGTAGGATGTTCTTGTGTTGATACTTTTTGCTAGTCATGAAAGTAAATGTAAGCATTTCTGTGGTTTCTGTGTATAAAACCCTTGTTAATTTGTAGATTAGAAGACTCCCATAGATCATTACAGTCAACTTGTTGTGTTATAGAGGTTAGGTGATTTGTTAAAGGTGGCTAGTTAGAGAAAAAGAGGATTTAAATTTTTGACTCTCTGTAGCTCATGTTTGACTGAGGCCCCAAGTTGAAGAGAAACACTAAGGGGAAAAGCATTTTAAACTGAGATTCTAGACCACTTAGTCATAAGTTGTTGAGGAGATCCTCCAATCAGGTTGTATTAACTTTTAGCCCAATGCTCATTGAGAGAGCAAAGTGAAGAGATAAAGAAAAATATTTCTTTATAGAAATTTGATGTATTCTGATAGTATTCCCACCACTCATAGGAGAAGGGAATAAAGTGCTTTTCTGTCACCTTGTACTGAATCTGAGGAACTTCAATGGAATGCCTTGGAGAGCTCTACTTGGGTTGCCTGCATCTTTAGGCACAATGGATGACAAAACTCCAGTCCTAGAAAATCATAAGGCAGACGTTGTGGCTGGGTGGTTGCTCTGATGACAGTGAAGAGATGTGCTGCACTGGAAGTCACCTGCACTCCACGTGTTTGTCCAGTCAGTAGATCTATGGACTGAAAGTGAACTTGAGAGATAGCTTTGTGCTCTAAGGTTCGACTTAAAGGACCAATGCACCTGGTTACAGAGCTGAGCAGCATGGAATGCCAGAGGTTGAGGACGGAGAAGTAAGCAACACCACAAAGAGAGTCATTGCTATGTCAGGTGAGCAACATTTGGAAGTTCCCAGGGTGAGTGAATAAGGAGTGGGTGATGTTTTCCAAAGAATTTACAAAAGAAGCCCACAAAGGAAATATTTACTTTTCAATATACACCAAGACTAAAGAGCACCAATTCCAGATCTCTTACATACCAGTAACCAGTAAAGTAAGATCTTTCTTGCTCTTTCCCTGTCTCTGCCTCTTACCCTTTCTAGTTCCTACAGGAGCTGAGGAACAGATGGTGGGAAGATGAGGAAGAACGCAAAATGGAGAAATCGAGAAAAAGTCAACCACAAAACCTGTGGGATCTAGCATGAAGAAAGCCAGTGCTGAGACAGAGCACAACTTCAAAATTAAATGAATTTCTGAGTTTTGCTATTATAGGTACTGGACAACTTAATTATCTGAATTAAAATGTTTTGTGAATAAGAATGACAGAACTTTTGAAAGTGAGGAGAAAAATCATAGGAAAAATGGCAGTTTGGGTATAAATAGTTACCACTTCTCTATCTGAAACTCCCCCCAAACTTCAGTGAATATATATTTATATATTACATATATATAATAAATATATAATAAAGTATAAACATAAAAATATGTATGTGTTTATATTTATATATATTTTTAAGGCATAAACCCACTGGATAAGGTGAATTAGAGTAGAGGCAATAGCAGATCCACCAGTAAATTTTTTGAGTCTGGAAACCAGGAGGACAAGAGGCAACAGAAAAGGCAGAACCCAGAAAGCTGAATCCTCCACAGTGAGAGGGCCAACAATCAATTTGATTTAATTAAAGAATTACTAAAAGGTTCAGATGTTTGTCTAGCACTAGCAACATGTAGAAGTATAGGTGAAGTTGGATGGAATAGAATTGTTGAATGTCTGTTAAAAATGATTAGAATCTTTAGATCCCCTCCAGATTGTTCCATGTCCTTCCTCTGTTCTTCCATAGCCTTTATATATTAATCTATATTTCCAAATAATGTACTTATATTCTTCTTCATGACTTCTCACTTTTAGGTAGTATCTTTTGACTTCCAGCTATTTACTTCCCCATACATTTTTCTATCCCTGGCAGGTTTGTGGTCATTTTGGATGATTATTTTATCACGTTTACATTATGACTATGTAAATGCTATTTACTACTAAGCCATATAGGATACTTAGTTATTTTTACTGAAAACATTTTTGTTTTCCATGACATTAATAAATGACTTACTTTCTAAATTTGTGATTACTTTTATAGGCCTATATTCAGAGGAATAAAATTATGAATCATACAGGATATTCAGTAGGATAAGAACATACACATTCAGAGGACTAAGACTTTGAGGAAAATCTGAATTTGAGGATAGAGCAAGAGAGTACAGAATTGGAATCACTAAGAAAGTCATACTGACTGGGGAGGTTGGGTGTCATTTATATTAAATTAATCTAATATGGTATATTTTTAGGACTGAGTTAGTCACTTACAACACAAACCTACTCATTTGCAATATGGTCCATGCCTCCTCACCTGTCACATTAAAGTATTGACAGAGAGACAACCACAAGTTATATCACAAAGTATTTGAAGAATGGTATGGGGGTGGAGGTGATAATAAATGACGAAAAGCTTCACAGCTTTTCATCACACACATCATCACAGGGTCATGATGCTTGATGTCTTTCATTGGACAGGTAGGAATTAAGTAGAGAGAGATAGAAGAGAGTGAAGTTTCAGACAAAGAGTAATTATTTACAGAATTGTTTGGTATAATATTTTAGAGAAAATATTTTTCAGTGTGTTGAAGATGAATTTGGAGGAAATTAGATCAGTTAGGAGCTATTGAAATAGTCTAGGCAGAAAATCATGAGGGCTTAAACTAATACTTTTCCCAGAAAACAAGAAACTGATTTGAAAGCTAGTATAGCATTTAAATTAATAAGACTGTATTACTACCTGGATGTTGGGGGACATAGTAAACTCTTCGGTATCATAGATGCTTTTGTTTGGAGTTACTAGGTATTCTCCTAGCCCAGGCAATTTAGTGTATTCCTTTTATACTGCCACATGAAAACAGATGATTACTATAAAACAGATCAAGAGTTAGTTCTTAGGTTTGATTACTATAAGCCTAGGAGTAATAGGCTTATTTTCTCTTGCCATAGAGAAAAGATTTCAAAACTCCTCATGAAAAAAAAAAATAGATATAAAGAGATTTCTCTTCTGCAAATCTCCTTTCCTCCTAGACTAAAGAAAAGTCATGAACTCCAGGAAGGGACCTTTCATATTCAACTTCAGAATATGGAGATTTGGTGACCTACAGAGTCGCCAAGCCTAGCCTGGGCTAGGAGAATACCAACAGACTCCAAGAAAAGGAATTAAAACATCATTGATACCTCATCCTGTTATCCTACCTCATCATTCTCTTCATACATATCTTCCATAAATAATATACACTCAATAGGTCAAAAGTCCTTATCTCCCACCCAAATCTATCTACTTCCTATGTGTCTATCTCAGTGAATAGCATGTTTATCCATCTAGTAACTCCAAACAAAAGCATCTATGATACCGAAGAGTTTACTATGTCCCCCAACATCCAGGTAGAATGAACTACAGAGTTCATTCACAACATGCAAGAACAAGGGCAAAAGAAATCTTCTCCTAGTATGTCTAGGTAGATTGGCTAGCCAGAGGGCTTCATGGAATTTCCCACAGCCCTTTGAGATCAGGAAGGTATTTTCTATGTGTCCTAGAATGGCTCATACATGGCTGAAAATGTGCTGAACTTAGTGAAGTAGGAGGAGAGGAGGTTGCAGCACTTGTTTTTGTGGACTGATGAACAAAGTACAAACTGGGAAAGGGGACATCTTAGTAAATGAAAGATGAGTATGTAAGCACATTGTCATCAAACCCTACTGTGTCTCCAGAGTTTATAAAGCAAGTCGAGGGAGAAAGCAGATTGTTTCTTCAACTGATTGGAATTGAGTTTCCATTTTCAGGTGAAACGGGCTTTCAAAATATAAGTTCAATTATTGAAAAATGAAGAAAATCCATCAATTTAGTATGTAGTTTTATAGACTGGGATTTATACATCTTATATACAGTAGGCAATTGGATATGTCTTCCTGGGATAGATTGATAAAGCTCTTCTGGAGGTACTGACTTAGAAGTCATCAATATATCTGTAGTGGTTGAAAGCCTACCAATAATCAGATTACTTTGGTAACATGCGGAGCAAGAGAAAAACAGGTTAAGGGCAAAAATCTCTGAAGAATGCCCAGATTGAAACAGGTAGAAGGAGTGGTTTATGTCTGAAACTCTAACATTTCTGGCCTTGAATTTCAATTCAAAAGATTTATCACCTAACATGTCATGGTTTCATGAGAAGTATTATGTATTGTTAAAATAAAATGTCTTTCTTGCCTTTCATCATTTACATAATTAAGCTAACTGACTTCTGCAGTCTTTGTTTTATATTATCTTCGACTTCTTGAGAATGGAAAATTTGAGTGTTGGTACATATTAACATATCAACGAGTTTTATTTTAAAAAACAAGCAACAAAACAGTGTTTACCCCCCCAAAAAAAGTAGAACATGGAAGAAGCAAGTGCAAGAAATACCACTCAAATATCACACGTGAGATTATAGGCAAGCTATTATTCATCATAAATAGCTGTATTATAGAGTAGCCTGAAAAGTTAGAGCTTTAGTAGCTTGGTAATTCCTGAGTCTTTATTAGAGATTCAATTGTCTTCAAGGAACCTATAGTAATAAATTTCCTCTGGTGTGCACACTGGTATTTTTGAGTACTTCAGAGATATAGACTCTTATTTAGGATGAAGCTGAAGAGGCTGCCAACACTTCATGTGTCATCCTTGGTGGAAACTGATGTTCGTGTGTTTCTGTCAGTTGTCACCTGGGATGGATTTCAGTTGCCATTGTGAATATAAAAAGCTCACTATCCCATTACAAATTCCCATGAGTTATTTAGTCCTGTCTTTCTTTTTCTAAAGGTTAAACTCTTATCTTTCTGCTAAAAAGTTAGATAATTAACATTCTCACTTACAATGCTTCCATAACATCTGTAGATTATGCACCATTAATCAAGTTCCTCTGCAGGCATGATTGACTTTTGCAAAGAAACTTAGGGAATAAATCCTTTCTCTTTAGTAATAACTTGTTGTTATTATGGTTTAAAAAAGTCCCTTTCTGAGAAACTCAATTTAGAGTAACAGTCTCTAGCTACTTAAAATGAGTATTATAAAACCATATAACAGAAATAAGAGTAAATGACGTATTTTAGAATCTGTAAGAGTGCTGACATCTCTGCATTAAAAACTTTAGAATCTGTGATTTCCAGAGTATTGCATATTTATAAAATCATTTGTATTGACATTTAAATTTTCCATTTTCAAATGACAGAAGCAAAAATTAAGCATATATACTTTATTAGCATTTCAACTTGAATTTAGATTTCATTTGTATGGGAAAGATAATAAAGAAATCAGATTTTAACATTGTAGAATTTCTGTGCCTGAATTATTTGTCAAGAGCACCTGCACAAGGCAAGTGCTGGACATTTATAGAATATATGTCCTAGAAACAATTTGTTCATGGAAAAAAATCTGTTTTATATCTGTGATGTTTCCTTGACATTTTCTTTCTGCTATAGGTTTCTTATAATACCTCCTTGATCTGTCTGAGGAGATAGATTGTGGGAATTTTTTGTAAGCTTTAGAGATCTATTAAACATAGAAATAAAACTTCTTCTTTTCCATTACAAGACCTTGTTTTCCATTCTCTCCCTCATGTTTCCTTTTTTCTTTTTCTCCTAAGTAAGCCTTAGGAAAAAACAAAACAAAACAAGGCTCTTTGAAGAAAATAAATTAACATAAGACTTTGTTGCTGTATAATAGAAAACATATATAAATTGGGTCAACAAAACTAGATGTTGTATATTATGCCAAATGAAACATCTTGACCTAAATTATGGCTCTTTCTCTAAATGTTTGAATATAATACAAACTTTCATGGAGAAAGATCAACAACCTTGACATATATATATATCAGAAGTAGTCATAGAGATAATTTTTTAGGCCACAGATCCAGAGTTTTCCAAGAAAGAATTTATAATTAATAGAAAACAGGGGTACCTGGTTGGCTCAGTAGGTTGAACATCTGATTCTTGATTTCGGTTCAGATCATGATCCCAGGCATGTAGGATTTGGACTTGCTTCAGACTCTGAGCTGAGTGTGGAGCTTTCTTAAGATTCTCTCTCTCTCTCTCTCTCTCTCTCTCTCTCTCTCTCCCTCTCTCCTGCTCCCCTGCTTGCATGCACTCTCTCTCTGTCTAAAATTTTACAAAAGAAAAGAAAAGGAAGAAAAAGAAAAGAAGAGAAAAGAAAAGAAGAAAAGAAAAAAGAAAATAGGGTGGTACCAATAGATCATGATCAGGTGTACCAATAACATTATACAGTGTATGTATCTTCTAAAAATTAAGAATTTATCTGATCTTTTTATTAGACTAAGATCTTAAAAAGGTGATACATAGAATAATTAGCCATTAAGTAACTTGCCTCTATGAAAAATTTGCTTGTGAAAATTATTAAATTTAGTATTCACATAAAGTTTGATCTCTAATCATATTGGACCATTTACAATTACCAATTACCTTTAAATAGCTTTAAAGCTATTAAATTAGCTTACAAATAAGCTTGTATTAACCCCTACTTCCCTGTCTAGTGAACTACTCATTCTTAAAGAGTCAAGGAAAATATTTTCTCAGTAAAGGTTTTGTAACCCTTTTATTCTGAAATAACCCTTTTCCTTATTATTATCCTTTATTATTTGGAGCAGAGTTTAATTAATCACATTGCATCTTACCTTTTTGTTTGTGAGTTTTGTTTCTGCATGTTAAATGAGATCTCAGCAAGGGCAAGGGATATATTTCAGCCATCATATTCTCAGCAATGAGTTCAGTGCCTGACACTAGCAGTCATAATTTAAAAATATCTTTAAAAAGTACAGAAATTCATATTCTTAGTGATAGAAACTAGAAGGGGTGTGGTGAATATTCTGAGCTTAGGAAATGCTTACTTCTTTCTTCAGCTATGAACAGCCTCCATGATTTATTATTACTTCTTAATGGAAGAGTAAATTAAGAGTAAAAATGAGTAAGAACAGAGATTTAAGTTGCAGATTGATAAAACTGTACAATTCAAACATTATGAGAAAAAAGTGACAAATATTTTATAAACTTAAATGAACCATCATTTAGAAACACTTAAGAGAAAAGATCATCAAAAATCAAGCATTTGGAAAAGGAGACTGTATTTCTAGATTTATTTGACCTTCAGCCAGTAAACACAGTAATGTCAGAATAAGTGTTTAGGATATCAAGTACCAGTTGGACCCAGAAAAAAATGACTGAGCACTCTTAAAAGGGTGTTGTATTAAGAGTTCAGCAGATGTAGACACGAGTAATTCTACTTGTATATTTATTCATATGCCTTCGAATTTTAAGGGTATATGTTCCTTTTATTCTTAAGTATACTGAGAGCAAACTTGACCAAGGAGATAGAACAGAAATTCTTCTTCTAATGAAACTTCTAGTGTAAGCACACACAACTTCCTAGTTCTAATCCTTCTCCTCCCTCCATTCCACCTTTTTTCTTTCTCTGTGTATATATTCTTGTTTAGAATTTTTTTGGTATATTTTTCCCCTACTCTATCCCCAATCATTGGAACAGTGGCTGACACATAGTAAGAACTTAATAAATATTTGTGGATGGATATATATTTCCATATTATCAAAGTAGGTTACACACAGAAACAGAAGACATGGTCCTTGTTTGGTAGCTGGTGATACCTCGATTACTAGAAAAGCCATAATACATATACTCTGGTTAGTTTCTCTAAATGCTCTTTCTGCTGAAATTAGAAATGTCTTCATTCTGTTCTCCTATAGTTTGGATAAAAATAAACTAATTATAAGACTTTGTGACTAGGACCATATTGGTCTCCATCCCCAAAGTCCAGAGGCCAAATTGATATGAACATTGCCCTGTTTCTTCTAATAAATCAGTTTGAACATTGATTGTAATATAATAAAACATATTTTCTAGAAGATATAAATATTGTCAATATATATTGTCAGAAATCAAGTGTTTATTGATCTATATGAGCTTCCATGGCAAAGAAAATGCCTATCCTTAACAATAATGTATAAGATTTATGGGTATCCAATAATTTTAACATTTAGAATTGAAATTTATAGAGCTTAGGAAGTCATTATTCTAGGACCTTCCATTTCAAAGTGATAGAATGAGATGTAGAACATTTAGGTGACTGAGCAAGGATATATAGTTAGACAATGAGCCCTCAAAAAAGAATTCTTTACTCCTGGCTCCCCATATAATGCTGGTTTTAGTACACCCCTATTGTTCAGTGTACTCCATAATTTAATGAAATCCACATATATCCAAATGTAATAACTTAACCATTGTTATAAGGTAGAATGGAATGTCTTACTGTAAAGCAAATCAGAGCAGGAAGCCATATTTTTCTTAACTGAGGGAAAACCACAGCCTCTGTATAGTGTGCATATTGTTGAGGGCTCCATCATGTGGAAATTTTGAGAATTTCAATGTAGATTGTCCCAGATTTCACAAGCTCTAGGCATTATAGTAGACCATAATCTTCCTTGAGTTGCTCCAATTTCTCTGGCTCTTCAGCTGGATTTTTGTTTTCAATTTTTTCTAAAACTTTAACAAAAATCTCTGTTTCTGAACAGAGAATTCTTCAGAATCTGTTTCTAAAGGTTATTTTGTGTCACCTTCAACTGACTGGAAGACTCCATGTTTGGGAGACTGATGTGAAATGTTATCTTTGGATGTTGGAGATAATTCTTTAAAGCACTGTAGTGTTTGAAAAATGGTATTTGAATCAATAAATAATTAAAATAATGATGATCTTTTGGGGAAAGTATTTCAAACTGAATCATTGAGTTAGTCTTTCAACATTTCAAAATACCAACCAGAAAGGCAGACAATGAAACATATACAAATTAATATCTTGGTCAGGTGGAGAAGTTAAAAAAATCCTTTAATAGAACTGAAAGTGTAGCTATTGATTTCTTAGGAGATAGGATTGCTAAAGGCTGAATTGCTTCTATGATTAAATCACAAGCTTCAGCTCTGGCATCAGTGTTTCCTTCAGTCAAAATCACAGAGGATATCTGCAGATCCCTAGAGCTGCTTCTCTGAGTAAACTAGTAAAACATAAATATTTCCCTGAGGGGTTTTGATCCAGTGCTAGATTAGCTGCCTGAAGTTGATCATTTCAGTTTTTCTTGGAGAGATCTATAGAAGCTAGTTACCTACTTGACTTGCCCTTCTGTATCTGAGAATTAAAATGGATAACAGTCAAAACCTCTGCATTTATTTAGTGCACTGCAGGGCAAGATGGGAATGCAGGTTCCTAATGTATCAGCTTTTTATGTTTTTTACCTTCTGGGTTAGATATTATTGCTTTTGGTTATTGAAAATATTATATTTTAGAAAGGGAAGGAATTTCTGTATTTAGAGCTCAGAATTCATCACCAGCCACTTTTTAATCTTCTGAGTAAAATAAACCACAATTAAAAAATAATATTGTGAAACAAATTACACACACACACACACACACACACACACACACACAGATGCATACCTCAAATCCCTAAAACCCCAAACATGGCTTGTAATAATGACATGATTAACGAGGTGGGGTGGAAGAAAACGTAAGTTTTTAATCAAATAAGTTTACTGGACAAACTGAAGTTGGGGATATACAAACCCAAGATAATTTAATTTTCTCCAATCATTGCTTCAACAATGCTTCACTGATTATCCCTTTTCCAACCCATAATGACATCTTGGGAAATCTCATCACTTTCCCGTCACTTTCTATTATTAAAAAGTCTTGTTCAATCTAAAACTTCAATTTCATCATCTTTTTCCTCCCAATGCTGACCAGGGAGTGTTTTCATTTCCAGGACTTTGCCCTTGAACTCTTATTTCTGGATTTGATTACCCCATTGACAGGTGGGAGGAGGCATTGCAGAAATAGGCAATAATCTTTTAACCTCACTGGTATATTTTCCCTGCTGTGAAAACCTGTGAACATAGCAATGGTCAGCTGTGGATGTCCTCTAACAGGCATCATAAACTGCTCTTCCAGACACAAGTGTGATTCTTTGGGAGCCATGAGATGTTCCTTCCCATCTCACAATCCCAGAGGCAGGAGATTCAATGGCTCTAATTCCTCTAACTTCCTTTCCTGTCTTACCTCCACCTCCAAAAGCTTCAGCCCTGTTCTCACCTCACAGCCTTTTTGCATTCTGTGTTCAACCTTCCCTGGTGGGGGACCAGGGAGATAACTCAAACCTGATTACTTTTTCTAATTTCTACTTGACTCATAGAAATATGCTGCATTCTCCATGCAAATGCAGGTTCTTCTATTGTTCCTATCTCTTCACATGGTCTTTTCTAGACTTCTATTATTATTATTATTATTATTATTATTATTATTATTATTTTGACTGCTCGTATAGACCCCAAAAGAAGACTAGTGAGCTCATTGCATAAACTGACTTCCTTCCAGGATATACAGTGCCAATCTCCCATCTGGAGAGTGTTATTCCTTACTTGGCTATTGGGTAGGGTGACCATATATTTCATTGTCTGTACCAAGTCGCTTTTGAGAATAGAAGGGGCTGGAGGCATAAACTAGGATATTCCTGGGGCAACATAGGGATATGTTACCATATTAATGGGAAGGTAGAGAGTACTTTTCTTTGTAGACCTTCCCCTTGTGAGCAGAGTAAGCCACAGCACTCTCTTCCTAGAATAAAGTTTCAAACCTCCCACATTCCCTAGTATTCACTTTAATGGCGTGGATCGGGGGAGAGGGAGGGATAAGGCAGAGGAGGTTAGTGGTGTGGGTTGCATAGTGAGTTTGGCTACAAACAAGGTGTTTGGTTTTGAATTGTTTGTGCTTCAATTTAGAATATTAGGTATTTGATGCCCCCTTGTTTTTAGCTTTCAATCCTTCATATCAGTTATAGGCAAGAGGAAACAAAGCATAACATCACCTCAAATATAGAAATGTAATTGTTAAAAGCAGATATTTCAGGAATCATGATTTAATATAGGATTAATGCAATCCAATTATTTTCAACTAACTATGTGTTAAGGTATGCAGTTTTCCAAAAAAAGGACCCTAACACTCCAAGACTATTGTCTTCTCAATAACTTCCATTCCACAAATATATCATCTATCTCATGTAGCATTGATTTTCTCCTCTTTACTTCTCCTCAGCCTACAATTATCCCATAATATATTATCTGTCACCTTACCAAAAACTGTTTGATTCTACCGTCTGTGCCTGCTACTATATATTTTATTGGCTCCTTTTCATTTCAAAACTTCTCAAAATAATTGTCTATATGTTTTTGAACTTTTTATGTCTTCTCAACCTTTTAAGCTTTATTCCTTCTTCTACACTAAAATTGTCCCTTGTTGTGGTTACCAGTTGCCAAATCTAGTACTCACTTCTATGTCCTTATCTTGACCTCAGCAGAATTCAGTAATGGTCACCTTCTTTCTATACATTTCTTTGTTGGGGGTCTGAGACATAAACATTAGTGGTTTTATTTTTACTTCAATTGTGGTCTACTTCAAACTTCTTTGAGAACTATTCCAAATCTCAAATTATAGAGTGATTCAGGGATCATTTCTGAGCTCTTATTAAGTAATCTAGTCCTAGAGCTGAAAATATAATCTCTATATAGGTGATTTTCAAATATATGTTTCTACCCCTGTTCCCTCCAGATTTCTTGTATAACCATCATCTCAATATCTCAACTCTTTTTTTTAAATGTTTATATATTTTTGAGAGAGAGAAAGAGAGAGAAAGAGGTAATGAGCAGGGGAGGGGCAGAGAGAGGGGGAGGCAGGTAATTCAAAGCTAGCCCCATGCTGTCAGTGCAAAGCCTGACATGGGGCTTGAACTCACAAACGGTGAGATGATGACCTGAGCTGAAGTCCGATATTCAACCGACTGAGCCACCCAGGTGCCCCTCCCTCAATATCTCCACTCTTAATCATTTTCAACATTTTGTTCAAGACAGAGTTCTTTTTTTTTTTTAAGTCTATTTCTTTTGAGAGAGAGAGAGAGAGAGAGAGAGAGAGAGAGAGAGAGAGGCAGAGATGCAGGAGTGGAGGGAAAGAATTCCAAGCAGGCTCTGTGTTGTCAGCACAGAGCCAACATGGAGCTGGATCCCATAAACCTATAAAATATGACCTGAGCTGAAATCAAGAATCAGATGCTTTTACTGACTGAGCCACGCACCTTCCCCGAAAGCACCCCCAAGACAGAGTTCTTGATCAATTTCCCCTCCACTCTATATTCCTCAGATCAGCCATATGAAACCACAAACATCCAAGAAAATGTTTTGAGTCAACCTTGATTCTTTTTCTTCTCCTATATTCCATCATATCCATCATATCTATCAGCATAGTCCAATAACTATTATTCCAAAGTTTATAATAACTTGTCCACATAACTTCAATCTTTAATGCTAACACTATAGCCCAGATAATACAAGCTATCTTCAGCTAGATTGCATCCTGACACGTCTAATCATCTTAATAGGAGCAGAATCATTTTTATAAATAGAAAGTTCTAAACCATTCATTTTCTCTGACATCACAATATGTATAATTTAATGTTCCTTAGGATGACTTTTATTTTAACTTCCTATTTTCTACAAATTTCCAAAACATTTTTTTTTAATCTGAGGAGGAAGGCAAATAAAGCCTATAAGCAAAACTCAAACTTCCTGGATCTAGGTTTAGTCTTGAAAATCTTTTATAATTAATAGTTAACTCTCATTTATATTTCATTATAATATTCATACTTTATCTTATTTATAGTATTAAAAATCTCTTGGATGCCAAAAATGTTATGTGTTTACTTAGTAATTTTATTAGCATGAGTTTTTACTCTGACTGAAATGGAGAGGAGTGGGGTAGGGGACAAAGATTTTAAAACATAAGCACATACAAGATGGGAGCCAAAGGTGCATATGTATAATGGACATTGTGGTTCTTTCCCCCCAAATCTATTCTTTTTTTAAAAATTTTTTTCTTATGTGTTTTTATTTATTATTGAGACAGAGAGAAACAGAGCATGAGTGGAGGAAGGGCTCAGCACAGAGCCCGATGCGGGGCTCGAACCCACGAACTGTGAGATCATGACCTGAGCCGAAGTCGGCTGCTTAACTGACTGAGCCACCCAGACACCCCCAAATCTATTCTTTTGTCTCTAGGTAATTTCCCTATACAGCTTCTGAAAAGCCTAAGATTTTTTTGAAGGAAATTGGCTTTATCTTTTGATCTGGGGTTAAGTCAAGTGGCTCAAACCTAAGTCCATTAGTATAAACCTATCCCTTAGGCTCAGATTCAGGAGAAGGTATATGGTTCAATATGGGTTAATAAAACATGAGTAGCAATTTGCTGAAACATTTCTGGGACATTAACTATGTCTTTGAGAGAATTTCCAAAAGTAACTGTTTGTTTCTGTGGGCTTCCAATAGGAAGCAGGTAGGCTTGGGAGTTGATAGTAACCATTTTGAGCTGGATAAGTCAACCTTAGGGGGAAGCAGCAATTCAAGGAGGCAAATCCATGATACAGAAAGAAACTGGTTCTTGATAAGATCATCCTGCTGTGGAATTAAGTCACTTCTGAGGCTCCCCATACCTCCAACCAGGGAAACAAATGGATCTCATTTTGTTGTTTAAGCCAGTTTCAGCTGTGCTTTCTGTTGGTCCATCTGAACACCTAAGAAGTAGAGTGATTTAGAAGAAAGAGGGGTCAGCTCTGCTTCTTTCAGCATTTCTTAAAATTTGAGAGATGAAAATTATTTCTCTTAAAAGAAATACAAGCACTAAATAAACGGAGAAACTTGAAAATTTATAACCCCCTTTGAGTTGCAATATTTTTACCATAGCCTCCGTATTGTGTAAAAAATAAGCATCAGGAAATCTGTGTTCGTTCATATGTTAGAGCAGACATTATTATAAAAACTAGTAATTGCTTTCCCTTACTCCTTCAGATACCTTACTTTAAGATTTGTTTGACCACTGAATGAGCTATCCAGAAAACTGATCACAAGATAAAAGCAAAACATAATCAAGAGGATGCTATTACCAAAGAAACAAGAAACTGTAAACTGAAGTTAAAAAGATATTTTAACTTTAGCAATATGATAAAAGAACAAGATCATTGAAAGCACACCAGAATTAATTTTCCTACTTTATTGGCTTGGTTTAGGGTGAGATGTGTCAAGGTCCATTAAAGCAAGCATTTCTTATCATATGATTTCACTCATATGTGGAATTTAAAAAATGCAACAGATGAACTTAGGGGTAGAGAAGGAAAAATAAGCTAAAAACAAAGAGGGAGGCAAATCATAAGAGACTCTTAAATACGGAGAACAGACTAGGGGTTGTTAAAGGGGAGGTGGGTGGTAGAATGGGATAAATGGGAGATGGGCATTAAGGAGGGCACTTGGGATGAGCACTGGGTATTATATGTAAGTGATGAATCCTGAGTTCTACTCCTGAAACCAATACTACAGTGTATGTTAACTAACTTGAATTTCAAAAGCTAAATTTAATTTTTAAAAAGACAGCATTATTATTGCTTTCTTTACCTCAACACTCTCCTCCAATCTGTTTGAACTTTATATACTTTGGGTAAGAAAATGAAATCATATTGATATTCACATTTCTTCCTTATGATACACATTTTAATCTTTGAGCCACTCGAGCTCAAAAAAATTTCTTTCAGTAAGAAAACTGGATCTTGCAATCAAATTTTTAGGCTTTAAAAATGATTATCTCCATTTTGAAAGTCAAAAATTTAGGATTCAACACTTTGTATTTCTAGTTTGGCTCTTCTCTAAGGTTGACCTGTGCTGAAATCTAGAGTCAGATGCTTAACCGACTGAGCCACACAGATGCCCCCTAAAAAAAAAAAAGCCCAATTTTAACTACAGAAGGGCCACAGTAAAAAGCATTTCTAAGAACAAAAAATTCCTTTGGTTTACTGTTTCAAAATGTTGATACTGAATGTATATAAACCAAAGGTTTCATGTGCTCTCTCTTTCCTTCTCTGTGTTGCTTCTCTTAATCTGCTAGGTATTTAGAATTTTAAGCTTAGATGTGTCATAATATATCTTATGCAAAATGTTCCTCTGTGGTTATGGGTCTCTCCACCGATGCTCTTTGGGGCTGCTTTTTGATGCTGTTGATTATCACTTGTACTTGTAACCTGTAGTCCATTTAGTGAACTGATGGCTTTTTTTGATTGAGTCTTAAAGCAAATGGATGGAACAGATCTTTTCTATTTTTTTCACCCTGTCATTCAGCCTCCAGAAGACTAATGCACCAAACTGCAAGTATATGTAGTCAGGGAAGTTTCATAAGGAAATTACAACATAGGAGAGAAAAAAAAACTTAAGTTCTAGCCAATTGGGACTTCCCTTTGATCCTGGTATCAAGCTCAAATACATCTTTACAAATACATCTTAATAAGAAGGGAGACTGCCATGGTACTCCCTCCTTTCTAGATCTCAGTTTTGTTATGTTCTTTATTTACCCTTTCAAGTTTCTCAGTTGAAATTTGATCTTATTTCCCTCTGAAAATGCTATCTCTTCCAAGTGTTTGAACCTGTAATTCTTATATTATTCCTGAGTCCTACAGATTTAACAGGGCTTCTGGCTTTGGTTAAGTGGGCATGTATGTTCTCAACTTCCTACTCTCCTAGGCTGCAGTCCCATGCAAGAGGGTTAAAGTAAATCTTTCAACTTTATGTTTCCTTTCCCCCTTCACAGCTTTGTTCTCGCTGTTAGACAAACTGTTAAGAAAACTCATCTTAGAAATACAAACTTTTTTTTCTTTTTAAATACAGCATCATCTAAACCTATATTGAGGAAAGAATATTTCTTCTATTAGCAAAGCTGTGCACTGTCAGTGGGTCTGCAGTCTTGTACAATGGAGCACTTGGGGTCTGGCATCAACACAAAGAACCACAGTAGCTTTTAATGGTTGCTTTCTCTGTTGGATGGGGAATGGCAGGAGTCTCAGATTAATGCCTGGGATTTAGATTCTCCTCTGATATGAAAGGGTGGGGTTGCAAATTCCTGTCACCACATCTGTGTGGGGGTTCCTTTAAAGTCAAGCCAAAAGTTCATTAATTTTAAAAATTTCTTTGCTTTTGTTTTGACTTTAAAAGGTTTTTGACCTTAGGCAAGTTATATAATGCCAAGCTTGGTTTTATAATTTAGTAAATGGCAATTATACAAGTTAGTAATTCTTCAGATATTAGGAAACTTTTAGTATATAGCACTTTGTTTGTAACTCTAACTAAATATATATCCAATTCTGGCTTGTTTTGTAATTACATAATTAGTCATGTATTGAGAACCTTCTTTAAATAAGGCAATGTTCTGTGAAGCACTGTGAAGGAATAGAAGGACATGCATATACACACTTTTCCTCTCTTCCACCAGGTGGTGATATCCTTGAAAGAAGGGCCTTATTAATTATTATATCTTCTATTAATGTAGCACAGTGCGTTCTTCAAAATAATTCAGAGATTAGCCACAATTACAGAGGGTGAGAAAACTATTTCACAAAATTTGCAAGGCTGTTACTGAAGTATATATCACAATATGCTGACCATTCTCTCAAATGGATCAGAGAACAGTTCAGTTCTTTGACTCTTGTAGTGTAATCATAGACCTCAACATTTAACCAGGACCAGAGATCAGTCAGTGTGGACTTTATTTTATTTTATTTTTTAATCATGGCTTGTTGGTTGTAATGAAGTTGCAGGGTCATTACTTGTGATCAATTAGAATTATCTCTTTCAAGGACTTACAGGTGAGTATTATTTTCTTTAAAAGAAGTGTTCATAATTGTTTAGCGTTTGTCTCTTTGTCTGATATGATATTGTTGTCTGATATGAATTGTCTGATATGAGTTGTTTATTTGTCTGATATGATATATTCCAGACTGTGTTTGCTTAATAAATATTAAATGATAATTCTTACTGACCTAACTGGGTTTGGGGAGCTTTCAAAATTTTCAAGGAAGTATTTTAAATGCTTTGTGATCTTTTAAGATTTTAAAATAGAATTATGATGACCTTTCCAAAGCAAGAAAGGAGAAAGTTTCTCCAGTCTGAAAGCCAAGCAGTTAAAACTGAAATGATTGGTCTCCATTGACACTGAGATGAAGCTTTTGTTAAACAACTGACGTATTGTTAATTCCAACTTGTACAATGTGCTGGGGATGGTATCATAATAAAGCACAAAATGGTCTCTGTGGTATACAGTGGAGTGGAGAGTCAAATGCTACATAGAGAGCCAAACTAGAAAACTTAGGTGCTCCCCATATTCATAATGTGAATGTTGATGCCAATTATGATGTATGGTGGCTTCATCACTGCTAAGACCACAGGAAAGTAGTCCTACAAATAGCCCGATACCACTTGTATTTCCTATTGCTGTTGTAAAAATTCACCAAATTGTAGTGATTGAAGACAACACGAATTTATTATCTGACAGTTCTGGAAGTCAGAAGTCCAAAATCCAAGTATCAGCAGAGCTGTATTCCTTCTGGTGGCTCTAGGAAAGAATCTGATTTCTTGCTTTCTCCAGTTTCTAGTGGCCAGCTCCATTCCTTGGTTCATGACCCCATCCCTCTATCTTCAAAACCAGAGGTATAGCATTTTTGAATCTCTCTCTTGCTCTAACATTTATGTTTTACTCTTATAAGAAAGCGTTGAGCCCACCTGAACAAACCAGAATACTCTTCTAATCTCAAGGCCCTTAATGTAATCACATCTGCAGAGGCAGTTTCACTCACTGTAGAAGGTAATAATTCACAGGTTTTAGATTAGGATATGACCATCTTTGGGGGTGGAGATCATTTTGCCTATCACATGCTAAAAATAAAGTTTTAAATTCTTTTATTTTTTATTATGCTTTTAAAGTTTATTTATTTATTTAGAGAGACACAGAGCATGAGTAAGTCAGGGGCCGAGAGAGAGAGAGAGAGAGAGAGAGAGAGAGAATCCCAAGCAGGCCCTGCGTTGCCAGCTCAGAGCCTGATGTGGGGCTAGAACCCACGAAGCAGTGAGATGATGACCTGAGCTGAAACCAGGAGTTGGAAGCTTAACCCACTGAGCTACCTAGGTGCCCTAAATTCTTTTAAAGGTAATTTTATATTATGATGCTATTTGCAAAGTAGAACAGCAAAAGGTTGTTTCAGTATCAAAACAATAAAAGTAAAAATTGAGCAAATATGATGACCCATTGATGGAAAAACTGGATTTTTTACTGTTCTGGGTTTTAATCATGTCTGTGCTGAATAATTTACTGAAGATTTTGTGACCTATAATTTCATTACCTAGATTATAAACTTATAATGCCGACCGAACAGGATTATTTTCAAAGCCTTACGCTATTTAATCTATCCACACCTAACATGGTAATTTTTTGACTTCAAATTCATTAACTACCTAAACCAGGAGAGCTGAAATTTTAATTGTTAATTTGGTCAGTACATTGTTGGGTAAGTCACAGGCTGGTCATTAAATGCAACTAAAGATAATATTTGTAAAGTCTTTCATGTGGCCCTGAGAAGGATGCACAGATGTTTTATCCTGTGCTGTTACCTACTAGGATAAGACAGACAAGGGAAAAATAATATTTGAGTTGGCTAATTCCAGTACTTTCTGGAAAGTTTTGTCTTCAAAGCCTTCATCAGAAAGAAATGTAAAGCTGAATGTTTAATATCAGAGAGTATTATTAGGTCTAAGATCTCATGGGTTGGTGATGGACATTAATCTAATGTCTTCAGTTAAATAGATTCTGTTGAAAAGTAAAACAAATGAGAGTCAATAGGTATTTTAGTCAGTTAATAAATAGACTGTTGTTATATCCAGAAGAAAATGGGTAAAAATTGAATTCTACATGATAGAATATTATTAGTTTTAATGTTAAGACATATTGGCAAGTACTTCTGTCAAAGTTTTTTTTTAACCCCTAATTTTTCCCCTCTTGGTTTTGTTATGTAAATACATGGATTCCAAGTTCTCTGCACTTCAATTGAGTTTATCTGAAGTCCTGATCTAATACTATAATGTTATTGTCACTAGATATGAAGAGTTATTAGACTTAATTTGGAAATATGCACCCTTTGAGTGCCTTCTTTAAATATTCTAGAAAATTATTTTTTAAATTATTTTGGCTGGTTATGATTCGTCAAGATAAAATAGGCTACAATTGGAAAAACTATATGTACTGTCATATTTCTAATTTTAGTAATTCATAAAACCATGTGTTTTAGGAGATTTGATTTAGTGCTTCTTTAAAGGGCTAGTATTAAATGATACATTTTGATTTTGTTACCCCATTGGTTAGATAAAATTACTATTTTTTTAACGTTGAATACATTCGTGTAAATGTGCCATCAAATAGCTAATAAGGTATAAAGAAATCATTTAGCCTTTCTTCAGAAAGATATCTAAGCTGGTGAACTATAAAATTTTGAGTTCTTCTGAGTGTCACTTGGAGTTCCAGGGGATGTCTCTCTTTTGAATTCAGAAATCATAAATTGAATATCTTGATATACTTGAGCAAGCGGGAAATGAGCACTGCTTTTGCAATTGACTCATAGATGTGATCCTAAGCAGGAGGGCAAGGATGAAGAGGGTAAGAATGAATAATAAATGTATTTGAAAATGAGATTTAACATGTAGAGAGCACCAAAATTTTTCCAGTACTCTAAAGATACAGTTGCTTTTTCTTTTACTGGGCTTCCTAGAGAATAGAATATGTGACTGATAGATTATTTCATTCATATTAATTATTATTCTATCTTAAAACAAAAATAAAGTCTTTAGAACTATTTCTTGTAATAATATGCTCAAACGGTTTTACATTTTACATGTCTTACTTAGAAAACCATATTTTCCCTAAGACTTTCTTCCACTAATATTTGCAGTTAATATATTTTAAAAAATTTCATAGAAATTTACTTTGTTAACTTAACATTGGGGTTAAGTTATTTCAATTGCAAACAAATGAAAATGAAATCAGAAATGTGCTTTATGGGGTGGAAAATTTCCTCACAACTTCAGCTTCTTTTTTCCCTTTCATTTTTTTCTTTAAGAATTCTGAAGAATTCCAGCCTCCCTACTGTTGCTTCTTACATAGATTCATGTTGAATATGTATTTCCCAGCATCTAGAGATGCTGATTCAGTGTAGTTGGTGACAGGTGTCTCAATGACAAAGGCAGGAGGCCTTTAAAATCTTCAGTTTGGGAGTGTCAGGATGGGTATGACATAGGCCCATGCTGACAATCTAAAATGAAGGCTCTTGGCATAATTGCTTTTCATTCAAAAGTTAAGAAATGCAGCTGCGTCCTCTTCACCTCCAATTCTTGCAATCTCTATGCATGGAATGGAGAACTGCCTCCTTCATTTCTGAATTTCTGTTCCCTCCTTCTTTAAAGTAACAAAAGATCAATGAACTTAGTGCTATTCTGGTTCTTACTAAACTTAGCCTGGCCAAATAATCCATTTAGCTGGAAAATAATCCAATATAAAGAGAAAGACTCTGTGTTCTTATATATAAAAGAGCGAATATCTCTTTTCATTTCAGTGACAGGGGCACACAGGCAGGCAGAACAACCTCGGGCAAAATAGAAAAAGAAAGGAGGAAGCAATGCCTCTCTCCAGAAATGACTCGTAATATTTATTCAGATGACAGGAGGAATAAAGTAGCTGAAGTTTTATAGGAATCTATTAACTTTTGTGCATGAATTGTGTGTTAATTGAACTATAAGAATATGCTCATCCATGAATTGGTCGTAGCTGTGTGTGACAAACTGTGTGGATAAACACACATATGTTAATCATTTTTAGAAATAAACCTGACTTAAGAAAAACGATAGTCTGCCATGGGTTGAAAGGGAAGGTATAATCAATGTCATTCTATATTTCTTCACATTGATTAATTACTTCTATATTTTCTGCCTGAAAATAACTATGCATACATACAACTCTTCAGTTGGTAAGGGAGCTTTTGTCACAGTGGCTTCCTACACAATACTTTGAGTTGTTGAATAAAGGCTCTCCATAAATGAACATCATTATTACCTCAGGGCTTCTAGATAATTTGAATCGGTTTTACAATCTACAGCTGGGGATTGTGAAAGGAGACACTGATGGCCATAGGAACAGCCTTGACAATTGTCAGCTTACCATATACCCAGTGCAGTACCTCTGAATTTGATCACTGTCAAGAACAAATCATAGGTAAATGGATACCAATTCTGATAATGAAGCAAACTGAAATGGCCCAAGACCTTCTTACTAAATATAAAGGAAGGCAGCATCAGAACCAAATAGCTATTGCCCAGCCAACATTTTTCTTTTTGATTACACTATATAGTAGGGTACAGAGACAGGTAGATTTAGGAATGTGTTGAAGCTAGCAGCAAGGTTAGCATACAAATTCATAACAGAGCAAAAAAAAAAAAATCCTCATGTGGGAATCTGAAGAATAAAACATGATATAATTAGAGGTAGATAACTATTTAAGTCACCATTATCATCAACTACCCGTGGGTGGGTTCAAATTACTAGCTTCTCCTGAAAGAAAGTCTCTTACCTTTGAGCAGCACATTATGTTTTATGTTATCTGAAGCAAAAACTCCAGTGTAATTCTTGAATGTTATTTTCAGGTGGTTTCTTTCTTTTTTTTTTCTTTCTTTTTTTCTTCCTTCCCTTATTTTTTTCTTTTCTTTCTCCTTGCTTCCTTCCTTCCTTCCTTCCTTCTTTTTCCTCTCCACTCCTCCCCTCTCCTTTCCTTCCTTTTTGAATTCTTTTACTTGTGGTTCATAGATATGATATCTTAAGTATTAGAACATGTGATTATGAAAAACCTGCAGATGGAACTGTTTATTTAAGTAGTATATACAGATTTTGATAAAGTAAATCCAGAAAAATATTGTTGCTGACCTCTGCGATTGTGACCTAAGAAGATCCTTGAAAAGGCCTTTGAAGATTTAGGGCCAGCTTTCCTCTCGATCAATATATTATCCTGTTTAAAGATAGTGAAACTCTTGGGACACCTGGGTGGCTCAGTTGGTTAAGTGGCTGACTCTTGGTTTAGGCTTAGGTCATGATCTCAAGGCTTTGTTGGTTCAAGCCCTCCATCGGGCTCTGGGCTGACAGTGGGGAACCTGCTTGGGATTCCCCCTCTCTCCCTTTCTCTCTCTGCCCCTCCCCCACTTACTCTGTCTCTGCTTCTTTCAAAATAAATAAATAAACTTTAATAAAAAAAAGATAGTGAAACTCAAGTTGCTTTCATTAAAATGTAATATCATTCAAAATGAACTAAGTCATAGGGTTGCTTAGTTAGTTAACTCATGGATTCTGTATGTTTCCAAAGGCAGGTCTATGGGTTTTCCTCTTCCCTATGTTTTTCCCATATTCTTTAAAGTGTTGATCCCTTTGGACTATGACATTTGAGAAATGCTTGTGTACCCTGTGTTTTTTCAGTGTACCAGCTGTGGAGTGATTAGTGGATCATTTTAGGACATTACATACTAATTGCTAAAATGATTAAGGCTCTTTCCTGTATTCAATCCCTTAACCCATCATTTTCCACTTTTACAATTTAAATGCAGAGTATAGAAATTGTGATTCACTAACATGCTCATTTAGCTGAAGATCAAATTTTGTTTCTGAGATATCTGCATCAGTTTTCCCCTATCTCTTGATTCTGAAATGGCAAATCACCACTCTTGGCCAAATGGATAGAAAGATAAAGGGGCAGGGGAGGAAAAGGAGGAGAGGGGAGGGAGATTTGCTAATTGTGGGATTGACTTGGGGCTAATCTATTTCACCAAGCACTGCACTGAAATCTAAACACATGAAGATGTTGCTGGCTTTCTCCTCCATGAAGGATAAAGTTCACAGTACCTGAACACTAAGTAACATTCCAGACAGATGGAGATAAGACAATTAATTACGTATTTTTAAAAAACTATTTAAAAGTCCATTTTGTTGCAAACAGTCTTTTTGCACAGAACATTCTCAGAATCTGAATATCAGTATGTCTGTAACAATCCTTATAATATCATATTCATCTCCAGAGATAAGAAAATGTTACCACATTCTTGAGAGCAAAAAGAAAATTCTGACTGTAAAAATGGTTAAATAGGGCTTGATAACAATTTATTTCTGACCTTTTAATGCCTTCTGTTCTTAATGATTTTCTGTCATTTCTGTCTAGTCCAGACTTGAAACTCAGTCTCAGAGGTGCTTAGCTTTACGTTGCCACTTAGCTTTCAACTTCCATTTTCAGCACAGAAAGGTAAATCAGTAATTGTCACTTTGGCTTCTCAAAGTTTGTCAGGCACCCGAATGGGATTATGACATAGATCTGAAGGGTATTTCATATGACTGACTTTAATTTTGATGTAATCATAGAAATGTCTTAGGACTTCAGGAACTTAATCATCCCGTTAGCCTTACCTCTTCCTTTTCTTGGGTGTTTGGCTCACTACTTTAGTCCTTTTTGTCCTCTGACCTGTGGGGTGATTAAAAAAATAAAAAGAAATTCAGGGACATCTTCAGTCAGATGTCTCCTTAGCTGACAATCGTCTCTTCCTCAATGCCTTCCTTTTCTTTTGTCTTCTTTTCCATTTCTTTTGTAATTTGCTTCAAGGGAGATAGCATTTTTCTAGTTTGCCTCTCAGTGGAACAGTTGTAGAGCTGGAGAAACCACCCTCTGAGAAGTTGGTTCTTTGTCCTTTGCTTCAAGATACTTTTGAGTCTGATTTTTTTTTTTTTAATCAGTTGGAACCCAGAATAAGACTGTATCCATCTAGATATCTTGTTTGGAAGAGGGGAGAAATGGGAAAAAAGAGTCTTAAAGAAATGACCTGTGGAGAATTTCTGTCTTTAGCTGATAAAAACTTGTTTTTTTAATACATTTATCCAGACAAATTTGTTTACAAATCTGTGGATATAGATTGGTGTGTGCGTGTGTGTGTGTGGGGGGGGGGGGTGTGTATTAATCCAAACTTCTTCACTTATAGAAACTGAACTCAAAATGACTTAAACCAGGAAGTGTTTAAGGATGACGAGACTCAAAAACCCCAGCAGTTTGCTAATTATTTCTTGTTCTCACTTCTTCACCCCTCCCACGGCTTTCTCTTCTTGCTTGCCTCTGCATCTATGTATTGCCTTTGTTTTCTCCCGCCAAAGATGATCTCTCTTAATATGATGGGAAAGGTGGCTAGTGGCAGGCCCAATCCAGAAAGAAAAATATTTCCCCCCTAGAATTCATAAAATATCTTATAAGAAAGTATTCCAGTTGGGTCTATAAGGGTTCCATGACCACTCCTTGGCTCAGTCACTGTGGAAAGGGGGTTGGGAATCTGGACCAAGTGCTCATCTCTGCTAGTATGTGGTATCCCAAACCTGTGATTGACTGTCCCCGTATATTGGATGGGAGAAGGATAACTCACAAAAGGAAGATAGACATCCTGTTACCAGAAGTAGAGGTACAAGAAAGCATGATAGGAAAGCCGTATTAACTAAAATATAGACTTATGTAAATTGATATATATATAGCAAACAATCAGGATAACTAAAAGGATTATTTATTTATAAAATTTTTCATATATGCACATATGATATTATCTAGCTTTTTGCCTGTAATGTGTTTGGTGATTATATTTTATGGCCTAGATATGGGAAAATTGAACTGATTCTTATTATCATCTTCACTCAAATACAGAAAACACATTTATTTGATTGAATACATCCTATAGATAGAAAATGATTCCAGGAACTACCTTTTACTTTTTTATCCTAACAAGTAATAAGCGCACTTTGCATTTTCATGGTGGTTGCTTATCTATAATCTTAAGAATTCTCAAACAGATATTTTTATTTTTTTAAAGAAGCATGAAGAGGTTAAGCAACTTATTTATGCTCACCCATACTAAGTTTTACCATGTTTTTAAATGGTTGTTTATAAAAAATTCATCTCATATTTCAAAAATATATATATTTAACTTCATATTATAGATAATGGAAAAGTACCTTAAGATTACTGTCCTGGGCAATGATTGCCCTTGAGTCTTATTTCTAGACCTCATCAATACATTGTTAACACTTAGATCAATAAACAATTATTGTTCTTTGTGAGATGCTGAGAATAGATTTGGAGAGTTTGTAGGTAAAAGGCATACTTTATCAGGGCTGTCAAAAGTCAAACTAACAACTAAAATGTATTATCTATCTATCTATCTATCTATCTTCTATCATCTATAGCTGTGAGTCCAGAAAGATCTGTATGTATCTATCAATCAAGTCATATAAAATATATTTGAATTTTTTTTTTTTCATTCTACAGATTTCCACAGGGAGCAGAGCTGATATTACTGGCTCAGAGACTCATGGTGAGTTACAGTTATAATGGGGACAGCAGGCTTCTATAACTCTGTTTAATAGAAAGCAGGGTACCAGCAGAGATTTTCTAACTCTGCATTTAAAATCCCCCCAATAGCTATTATTACTTCTTAAAACCATTTGAGCATTAGTGCCAAATCAAGTGGAATAGTTTCATTTAAATTATTTAAGGAGCTGATGGATGTTCTCACATTGGCCATAATAAATAATGTTATTAATTTTGAGAGAGAAGGATCAGAATATTGTGATTTTGGTGTTCTTTTAACTGAAAAGTATTTTGAAAAGGATTAAAGGAACAGATTTTCCTCCTCCGAGTTTGACTCCCTGTGTATCCCACCTCTGGTCCTTTCATAGAAACCCCACCCATTGTGTTTAGCCCCATTTACCTGCCCCTGCAGGGCGGCGTCCTGTGGAGGGAAGTTTTAGTACTTCTGTGGAACAAGCTTATTGATCAGCAGGGTTTGCTCACTCAAGTGTAAGGACATTCTGATTCTTTCCCTTGGGTTTTCCTTTCCTTCCTAAGAAAACACTTATGAAGAATTCTTTCACTCCTCTCATTGTGTTTCCAATCAATCTTTCATTTGATAGGATACAAAAAAATAAGGAAAAAAAAAACACATCTTAAGACTTATCTCCAAGCGAAAAATTGTCTACCTACAGTAGCTACTCTCCTTTGTTTACGTCATCTGTATTTTCTCTGTGCATCATTAAGTAGTCATCATAACTCTTTTTAAGAGTGAAATATTGAGCTTTTTTTTTTATCTTTTCTGTGCTGCCAATAAATATTCAAATGCCACTATGTTTCTCAATATTCTGGTCATAAAAATTATTTGAAAGTACACATTTCTAATTTTCTCCTTGAAATTTGGATTTAGGATGTCTAGGGTGGGGCTTGGTATCAGCAATTTTAGTATTTCCAGGTGTTTTAAGTTTTGGAAATACTGAATTATCTCCTAAATTTGACAATTCAAAGACAATTACATCACTTCATGTTCCAAAATGAATATCAGCGCTAGTTATTTCATTTTCTTCTTTCTAGTGTTTTGGGCTTCACATTTCATGAAACTACTGCTGTCATTTCCATTGACTCTTTTCATTTTAGAACTGAAGTTGCCTCTGCTCAGCTCTAGTCTTATTTGAGGTGAAATTTTAGGGTCTTTGGTCACTTGTGATGGACTAGAGGAAAGGAGAAAGAGCTAAAAGGAAAATTACTATGATATGGCTGATCTAGCACTAAGGATGAGGACCAACCAGGAAGTAATACACTTTGATAAATGTGTAATGAAAAATTTACTTGCAGAGGAAACAAGGCTGGAGATGGCTGGGAGCCAAGAACATCTGTGTTCCTGGTATCCCAAATGTGTATAAGCAGCAGATGTAACTGAATATATAATAGAAACCCTGGCACAATTCCTAATAAAGTGGAAGAGACCTCTGGATATTAGAGAAAGCTTTCCAAAACCTCCCAAAATGAAAAATACGGGGGAACTCCTAAGTAATATTATTAACTATCTTTAGGAGAGATATTATTAAAGTGGCTCAAGACAGTGAAGATGGCTTATTTACATAAGAGAAAGGAAAGTTACCCACTGAATGCAACTGATAACACAGCTCAGGAAATATATTGTTCATAAATATAATGATACAATTATATTTAGCATACATATGGGAGGTGAAGTATAAGATACTTCACACATCATCTTTGCTTTAATAGTTCTTCATACTTTTTATAGGCTCAGCTAATACTTCTAAGAATGACTGGATTGAGGAGGAATGAGGTATTGAGAAAACAGAATAAAATACAAAGTACAGACTAGGAAAAGACAGATGATAGCAGCTGCTGTTTTGCTTAGGCCATTACATCAAGAAAACTTATTTTACTTATTTGTTATTTTTAATTTAAATTTTTAAAAGTGCTTATTTATTTTTGACAGGGAGAAAGAGATAGAACACAAGCAGTGGAGGGACACAGAGAGACAGAGACACAGAATCTGAAACAGGCTTCTGGCTCTCAGGTGTCAGCACAGAGCCTGACACGGGGCTTGAACTCATGAACTGCGAGATCATGACCTGACCCAAGTTTGGGAGCTTAACTCACTGAGCCACCCATGTGCCCCAAGAAAATTTATTTTAAAGCTCTTCTTAAAAGGGTATCTGGGTAGGCCACAGTAGTTGGCACACTTATAATATTATATATGTGGTTAGAGTGGACACACAGCACCTTTTTCTTTACTACCTTCTAACTAGGATGGACTGTGTGACACAATTCTCTTTAATGAGATGTAAATGGAATCATGTTGGGAAAGTTTTTGTTTTCTTGATAAAAATAGATAGACCTGGCTGGAAGGCCCCTTGATCCTTCCTTCTTCCTGCTTACAATGTGGACATAATGCTAGAGATATAGCAGCCATACTATGATTATGAGGTAACAACCATAAGGATGAAAGCAGGCCATCTAAACATGACAATGTGGAAGGACCTATATCGATACCCCAATGGCCACTGAGCCAACACCAGACTGCTATCTCTAGATTTTTGGTTATGTGAGGCAAAAAAAAAAAAAAAAACTAATTTGTTTATGCTATACTTGGTCAGGATTTCTTATACTTGTTGCTCAACCCATTCCTAATGGATGTAGTAGTTACAAATTATTAGGAACGCCGACACTGTAAAAAAGTAAGTTTTCAGTATACTTAGCCTTGCTTTTCTACACAATTACTACTGACAGTGCTACCTGTCTTCGATGAACAATCAATTATTTAGGTCTCAAGTATTCTCATCTGCTCTATCCATTATATTTTCTTATTAAGAGTTACTAAAAATATATTTAATTTAACACACACACACATATAATTGAATATGTGATCTCAATTCAAAACACCCTGCATGTGCATTATATGACATGAAAAGGTTGTCAAAAATGGAAGTGTTAATTGTGGAGGGGTTTTTTTTTGTTGTTGTTGTTTTGTTTTTTTTTAATTTTTTATGTTTATTTATTACTGAGACGGAGAGAAACAGAGCACAAGCAGGGGAGGGGCAGAGAGAGAGGGAGACACAGAATCCAAAACAGGCTCCGAGCTGTCAGCACAGAGTCCAGTGCAGAGCTTGAACCCACAAACCATGAGATCATGACCTGAGCCGAAGTCAGATGCTGAACCGACTGAGGAGTTTTAAACATAAGCTAGAAATGGGAGAATTCCAGCAGTGAGTAGAGGGTGAGAAGGAAAAAGTCTTAAGTAAGTCCTATCGCATACAAATTTCTGTTCTTAAGAATAATGCTGAATAAAAATTTTTACCTGGTTTAGATGGATCAGTTACATTAAATGTTTATCTTATGTGCCTTCCTTTGTCATCAATCGTAAATTTCTGTTCTTGCCATTATATTGGAGCCCACATCAAATTTGTTTAAAATGATTATTATACTATAATATTTCCTTCATTCACATGCTTAGAGAAGTCACCAAATTCCCTAAATATAACTAGATTCAGATTAGTGGTTGAACTTACATGGTTACAAGTCTGACTGAGTAAAAGACGAAAGGAAGGTTGAGTAGAAATTTTGTAGACTGCCATGCCATTGAAGGAGAGTTCTGTAAAGCTGTTGGGGACTTCTTCAGACAAAGTTGGCTGTCAGAAGAGTCTCTCAGGTAAGAGCCTGTGTCAGTATTTCCATCACACTGAGTTACTGCTCTGAACGGTCTATGGAAAACATTTGCCTCAGTACAAATACAGTGATGGATTTCAGAACTCAGCAGCTGTGGTTTTTGGTAATTTACACTCCTACAGATAGAAGTTGGAAAGTTACATTCTCATGGCTACCAAAATAGGCTGTAAATTACCAACTTCTAGAGAAAATCACTGAAGAATTTTTTCTTAGAATCTTTAAAAACAACCTAAGGTAATTAATTACTATAGAATAATCTTTCAAAAAATACTTATGATGACAAATAAGAGCTTTAAGAAAGTGAAAGATATTTCAAATCAATTGCTTTTTCCACAGATGCCTTCATTTCATTTTCTTCTTTTAGAGTCATTTCTGATTTTAGGCAAAATTACTTTTGAGAAGATCGGAAAGAATAATATCTCAAACTGTGATGATTTAGTGTGGACAAAGATGTATAATATTTATTAAACATTTGTTTAACAACTTCTATATATATTTGGTATTTTTCTATTTGATAAGGATATAGCACTGAGCACAAAAACAAAACATCTCTA
Source organism: Cryptoprocta ferox (assembly GCA_028646485.1). NCBI lineage: Eukaryota > Metazoa > Chordata > Mammalia > Carnivora > Eupleridae > Cryptoprocta > Cryptoprocta ferox. The sequence continues at coordinate 32,921,659 of CM053573.1, forward strand.
CTGTGGAGCTTATGTTCATTATGTTGATTAAAGAATGGCTAGGTATTTTTTCGGTCAGAATAGGCCATGCATGCAATTTTCAAACTTCAATGTACAATAGAATCACCTGGAGGACATGTTAAAATACAAATTTACTGAGCTCCAATGCCAGACTTTCTAATCCAGTCAATAGATATAGAATAGAACCAACTCATACTACTGTAAAGGTCCCAGTATATGAAAATGGATAAATGGAAAATTTGGTGAACATTACTTCTTCCACAAGTGTGAAGGGTAGAGAGTGAAGAATAAATTTGAATTATTATTAAAAGATATAAACATAGGCAAAGCTATTTGGTCAAGCAATTCAGATATCATTAACATCAACTCAAATGAAGATATGGAAGATATGGAAAATATAACATATTTTTCAACGTTGTGGATAACATACAATTAGAAAAATACTGAAGATATTATTTAACATCTGATATTATAGACCAAAACCAAAGGACAAAATTCACTACAAGTCATGCATTCATTTAAAAAAATCAAATATAGGATTCAAAATTTATTCATTTAATCATTTAACAACTAATTATTTAGTAACTAGTATGTGCCAAGCATGAATTTGTGTCAGGGATACAGTCATTATTTATTTGCTCTCTGAATTAATTGAGATATTATTGACATACAGCATATGTAAATGTAAGTTATACAATATGATGATTTGACACATATATATATCATGGAATGATCACAATAAGATTAGTTAATTCCATTCCTTCACATAATCACACATTTTTGTGTGTGTGGTGACATAATTTTTTTGCAGTAAATTTAAGATTTATTCTATTAACAATTTCAGGTATATAATAAATACAGTATTGTTAATTATAGTCATATTAGGTCCCTAGACCATATTCATATGACAGCTCAAAGTTTACACTCTTGACCAGTGTCTCCCCTGTTCCCCCATCCCCCCAATCACAGGCAACCCAATTCTATTCTCTGTGAGTTTGGCATTTTAGTTTTTGCATATAAATAAAAGCATACAGTATTTGTCTTTCTCTGTCTAACTTATTTCACTTAGCATGATACACTCTAGGTCCATCCATGTTGTTGCAAATGGAAAGATCTCATTCTTTCTTAAGGTCAAATAGTGTTCCATAATATATATTATCTATATTATCTATCTATATATAAAGAGAGACAGATTATATATATATATATATATATATATATATATATCACTTCTTTATCCATTCATCTACCAGTGGACACTTAGGTTGCTCTTACATCTATCTTGTCTATTGTAAATAATACGATGATAAACATAAGGGTGCATATATCTTTTCGAATCAGTGTTTTTATTTTCTTTGAATAAATACCCAGTAGTGAAATTACTGGATCTGGTAATTCTATTTTTCAATTTTTGAGGAAACTTTATACTATTTTCCACAGTGGTTGCACCAGCTTGCATTCCCACCATTAGTCCATGGGGGTTCCTTTTTCCTCCATATCCTCATCAATACTTATGCTTTCTTGTCTATATGATTATAGCCATTCTGACAGGTGTAAGTTGATAGGTCATTGTGGTTTTGATTTGCATTCCTCTGACGATTAATGATTAAAGATGTTGAGCATCTTTCATGTTGTTTGTTGGTCATCTGTATGTCTTTTTTGGAAAAAAAAATGTTCTCTGCTCATTTTTATTATTTTTTTATTTCTTTATTTTTTTAAATTTATATATTTATTTATTTTGAGAGAGAGAGAGAGAGAGAGAATGCATGAGTAGGGTAGGGGTAGAGAGGGAGAGAGAGAATCCCTATCAGGCCGTGTGCCTGCTATCAGCACCGAGCCTGCTATGGGGCTCAATCCCACAAACTGCAAGATCATGACCTGAGCCAAAATTAGGAGTCCAACACTGATTGAGCCACCCAGGCCCCCTCTGCTCAGTTTTAATTAGATTATTAGTATTATCATTTTGCTGTTGAGTTGTATCAGATTTTTTATATATTTGCAGTATTAACCCTTTATTGGATATATCATTGGCAAATATCTTCTTCCATTCAGTATGTTGCCTTTTTGTTTTATTGATGGTTCTTTTCAGTATGCAAAAGTTTTACATTGGTGTGGTTCTAATAGTTTATTTTTGCTTTTGTTTCTCTTGCCACAGAAGACATATCTAGAAAAATGTTGCTAAGGTGAATATCAAAGAAATGACTGCCTATGATTTCTTTTTTCCTTTTTTTATTTTTTATTTTTTTACTTTTGAGAGAGAGAGAGAGAGAGAGCGCAAGAGGGGAGAGCAGAAGAGGGGTAGAGAGAGAGGGGGACAGAGTATCCCAAGTGGGCTCTGTGCTGACAACAGGGAGCCCTACCTGGGGATCAGATCCATAAACCCTGAGATCATGACTGAGCCACCCAGGTGCCCTGCCTATATTTTCTTCGAGGAGTTTTCTCACACTTAGGTCTTTAATACATTTTGAGTAATTTTTGTATATGGTATAAGCAAGTGGTCCCGATTCATTCTTTTGCATGTAGTTGTCTAGTTTTTTTTTTAGCACCATTTATTGAAGAGACTGTCTCTTTCCCATTGCATATTCTTGCCTCCTTTTTCATAGATTAATTGACCATATAAGCATGAGTTTATTTATGGACTCTCTATTTGTTCTGCTGATCTATGTGTCTATTTTTGTGCCAGTACCAGACTCTTTTGGTTACTACAGCTGCATAGTATATCTTAAAATCTGGAATTATGATATCTCCAACTTTGTTCTCCTTTCTCAAAATTGCTTGGCTTTTAAAGGTGTTTTGTGATTACATACAAATTTCAGTATTATTTATGTTTGTAGTATCATTGTGGATTTTAATTGCCTTTCCCTCATGATTTAGTGATGTTTAGCATCTTTCCATGTACCTGTTGGCCATTTGTATGTTTCTTTGGAAAAATGTCTATTTGGTCCTCTGGTCATTCTTAAAACCAGATTAATTATTTATTTTTTGCTATTGAATTGTAGGAGTTTTTAAATATATATATTTTGGATATTAATGCCTTTAGATAGATAGTTTGCAAATATTTTCTTCTGGTCTGTAGGTTGCCTTTTCAATTTGCTGATTGTTTCTTCTTCTGTGCAGAAGCTTTTTTACTTTGATGTATTTCCAGCTGTTTATTTTGCTTTTGTTGTTGTACTTTGGGTATCACATCTAAAAACATTATTCCCAAGACCAAAGTCAAGGGACTTTTTTCCTATGTTTTCTTCTAGCAGTTTTGCAGTTTTAAGGCTTACATGTAAGTATTTAATTCTTTTTAAGTTGATTTTTTGTGAATGGTACAAGATAGAAATTCAATTTTATTATTTTGCATGTGTATATCCTATTTTCCCAACACCATATGTTGTAGAAACTATCCTTTCCCCATTGAATATTCTTTCTTCCCTTATCAAATATTAGTTGACTATATACATGTGGGATTATTTTGGGCTCTCTATTCTGTTCTATTGTCATATGTGCCTGTTTTTATGACAATACTATACTATTTTGATTACTTCCGCTTTGTAATATTGTTTGAAATGCAGTTTGAATATAGTTTGTGATGCCTTCAGTTTTGTTCTTCTTTCTTGTGATTGAATTGGGTATTCTTGGTCTTTCGTTGTTCCAGATAAATCTTAGTATTGTTTATTTTATTTCTGTGAAAAATGCCATGGGATTTTGATAGGATTTGCATGGAATTTATAGATGGCATCAGGTAGTGTGAAAATTTTTAACAATTTTATTCTTCTATTCCATTAACATGGGGTATCTTTCTATTTATTTGCATTTCCTCAATTTCTGTCATCAAAGCTTTCAGTTTTCAGTGTATAGATCTTCACCTCCTTGGTCAAATTTATTCTAAGGTACCGTATTCTTTCTGATGCCATTGTAAATAGGATTGTTTTCTTCATTTCTTTTCAGGTACATTGTTATTAGTGGATGGAAACACAACTGATTTTCATATGTTGATTTTGTATTTGCAACTCTACTGAATTTATTGATTAGTTCTAACAGTTTTTTGGTGGAGTCCTTAAGATTTTCTGTATATAAGATCCTATCTGTAAGACACTGACAATTTTTTTTTTGTTATGTTCAGATTTAGATGACATTTGTTTCTGTTTCTTGCCTAACTGCTCTTACTAGGACGTGCAATATTATGTTCAATAGGAGTGGTGAGACTGGGCATTCTTGCTTTGTTCCTAATCTTAGAAGGAAAGCTTTCAAACTTTTGCCATGGAGTATTGTGTTAGGCATCGGTTTGCCATATATGACCTTTGTTATGTTCAAGTAAGTTTCCTCTATCCCTAGGTTGTTGAGAGTTTTTATGACGAATGGATGTTTAATTTTGTCAAATGCTTTTTCTGAATCTATTCAGATAGTTGTATCATTTTTAAAATCTTTTGTTCTGTTAATATGGTGTGTCACATTTATTGATTTGCATATGTTGAACTGTCCTTGCACCTCAGGGATAAATCTCCCTGATCATGATATATTATCCTTTAAATATAATGCTGAATTTAGTTTGCTAGTATTTTCTTGAGAAATTTTGTATCGATATTCATCAGGGATATTGGCCTGTAAGTTTTTATATATATGGTGTATTTATCTGACTTTGGTATCAAGACAATACTTATTTCATAAAATGTGTATGAAAGTATTCTCTCCTCTTCAGTTTTTGGAAGAGATTGGTAATGATTGGTGTTAATTCTTCTGTAAATGTTTGGTGGAATTACCAGTGAAACCATTGAATCCTAAGATTTTCTTTATTGAGAAGTTTTTGATTACTGATTCAATTTTACTTACTTGATATTGGTCTTTTTAAAATTTCTATTTCTTTGTGATTCAGTCTTGGTGGGTTGTATGTTTCTAAGGAATGTATCCATTTCTTCTAGGTTATCCAATTGTTGTCCTATCATTCTTTATAATAGTATCAATTGTATTGTCTTTTATTTCTGTGGTATCAGTTGTAATGTCTCCTCTTTCATATCTAAGTTTATTTATTTGAAACTTCTCTCTTAAGTTAATATACCGGAAGTTTTGTGACTTGTGTTTATCTTTTCAAAAAACCAGCTATATTTTGGAGGGTGGGTTGGATGAGTCAGGCTGGCTCAGTCAGTTTCAGCATATGACTCATGATCCTGGGGTCTTGAGTTCAAGCCCCACATTGGGCATAGAACTTACATTTAAAAAAACCAAGCTTTTAGTTTTGTGATATTTTCTAATGTTTTTCTGGTCTCTATTTCATTTATTTCTGCTGTTGACCTTTGTTATTTCTGTCCTCCTGATATCTTTGGGTTTAGTTTGTTCTCTTTGCATTCCTTGAGGTGTTAAAGGAATTATGAAACTAAAGGAATTAAAGTTATGTTGTTTATTTGTGATCTTTATTTTTTTTTATGTTGCCATTTATTACATACTTCCCTCTTAGAACTGTTTTTGCTGATTCCATAAATGTTGGTATGGTATGTTTCCATTTCATTTGTTTCAAGATATATTTTTTTTAATTTTCCTTTTGATTTATTCTGTGACACATTGGTTGTTCAAGTGTGTTTTTTAATTTCCATACTTACATGAATTTTTCCAGTTTTTCTCCTGTTATGGATTTCTAGATTTATATCATTGCTGTTTGAAAAGATACTTGGTATGATTTCAATCTTCTTACATTTGCTAAGGCTAGTTTGATGACCTAACATATGATCTATCGTAGAGTGTGTTTCGTGTGCACTTGAGAGGAAAGTATATTTTGTTATTACTGAGTGGACTATTCTATATATATCTGTTAGGTCCATTTGGTCTAAAGTATAGTTCATAACCAATGTTTCCTTATTGATTTTATGTCTACATGACCCATCCATTATTGAAATTGGGATATTGATGTCTGCTACTATTATATTGTTGTCTATTTCTCCCTTCAGAATTATTAGTATTTGCTTACTATATTTAAGTGCTTCAATGTTGGGTGTATATGTATTCATATATATGCTATACCCTCTTGATAAACTGACACCTTTATCATAAAATAATAATCTCCTTTGTCTCTTTTCTTCTCTTTCTTTCTTTCTCTCTCTGTTTTTTTTTTGTTTGTTTGTTTGTTTTTTGTTTTTTTTAGTTTCAGGTGTGCAATTTAGTGATTCAACACTTACATACGATACCAGGTGCTCATCACAACAAGTGTACTCCCTAATCTCCATCACCTACTTAACCCATCCACGTACTCACCTCCCCTCTGGTAACTATTACTTTGTTCCCTATAGTTAAGAGTCTATTAGTCTATTTCTTGGTTTTCTTCTGTCTTCTGTTCTCTTATGATCCTTTGTTCTGTTTCTTAAATTCCATATATGAGTGAAATATGGTATTTGTCTTTCTCTTAGCATAATACTTATTTTGGTTAGCATAATACTCTCTAGCTCCATCCACATTGTTGCAAATGGCAAGATTTCATTCTTTTTTATGGATCAGTAATAAACATTCTATTATATATATATTATATTCCACCACCTCTTTTTTTATCTATTCATCAGTTGATGGACATTTGGGCTCTTTCTGTAATTTGGCTATTGTTGACAATGCTGCAATAAACATCAGCAAGCATGTATCCCTTCGAATTAGTATTTTTGTATCCTGTGGGTAAATACCTAATAGTGCAATTGCTGGATCACAGGGTAGTTCTATTTTTAACTTCTTGATGAACCTCCATACTGTTTTCCAGAGTGGCTGCACCAGTTTGCATTCCCACCAACAGTGTAAGAAAGTTCCCCTTTTGATCTTCATTGTCTCTTGTTACCGTTTCTGACTTAAAGTCCATTTTGTCTAATATAAGTATAGATATGCCTGCTTTCTTATGGTTTTAATTTTCATGAAATATCTTTTTCCATCTCTTCACTCAAGCATATGTGTATCCTTAAAGTTAAAGTGAGTCTCTTATAGGCAGCATATAACTGTGTCTGTTTTTTAAATTTATTCAGCCATTCTATGCGTTTTGCTTGGAGAATTTTCTCTCTTTATATTTAAAATAATTATTGATAGATAAGAAGGTACTAATGCCATCTTGTTAATTGATTTGTGTCTATTTTGGGTTCTTTGTTTCTTTGTCTTTTGCTCTTTCTTTGTGAATTGGTGATTTTCTGTGGTGGCATACTTTGATTATCTCTCTCTTTAATTTTTTTTTTATTTTGTGTATCTACTGTAGGTTTTAGCTTTGTGGTTACCTTAAGGCTTACATAGAACATCTTGCACATATAATAATCTGTTTTAAGCTGATAACAACTTAACTTTGATCTCATATAAAAAAAAACTCTTTTTTACTGCCCTTGTATTTTATGTTATTGATGTCACAATTACCTCTTTTTATTGTGCATCCATTAACAAATTATTGTAGCTATAGTTATTTTTAAAACTTTATCTTTTAAACCATTATACTAGAGGTAAGTGATTAACCTATCATCATATTACAGTATCAAAGTGTTTCAAATTTGACTATATGTTTACCTTTACTAGTATGTTTTATATTTTCATGTTACTAATTAACGTCTTTTCATTTCAACTTAAAGAACTCCTTTTAACATTTGTTGTGATGCAGATCTAGTGATGACAAATTCCCCCAGCTTTTGATTATTTGGTGAAAGTCTTTTTCTTTCTTTCTCTCTTTGTCTGAAAGATAACCTTCTGAATAAAGTATTCTTAGTCATCCCACTCTTTCCTGATTTGTAAGGTTTCTGGTGAGAAATCTGTAGATAGCCTTATAGAGTTTCCCTCATTTGTGTGAATTTTTTCTCTTGCTGATTTAAAATTCTCTTTTTGTCTTTGATTTCAAACAGTTGTAATATAATGTATCTTTGAGAAGATCATTTTGGGTTGACATTTTGATGTGACCTATTAGCTTCTTGATCTTGAATATCCAATTTCATTGGGAAGTTCTCAGGCATTATTCCTTTAATAAGCTTTCTGCCTCTTTCTTCCTTTCTTCTCCGTCTAGGACTCTAATAATATATAGATGTTTTCCTTTAATGGTATCCGTTTTTCATGTAGCCTTTCTTCACTCTTTCTCATTCTTTTTTCTTTTTGCTCCTCTGACTGGATGATTTCAAATGACCTGTCTGAAAGTTTACCAATTCCTACTTCTGCTGAGTTGAGTCTGTTGTTGAAACTCTCTATCAAATTCTTCAGTTTAGTTGTTGTATTCTTCAACTCTGGAATTTCTGATTTATTATTATTACTATTGTTATTCTTGGTTTCTATTTTTGTTGAATTTCTGATTTTGTTCACACATTGTTTTCCAAATTTCATTTAATTGTCTACTTATGTTTTTTTCATAATTCACTGAATTTCTTTAAGAGGATTATTTTTAATTCTTTGTGAGATTATTTATTGATCTTCATTTCTTTAGTATAAGTCAGTGAAATTTTATTAGTTTCTTCTGGTGGTGTTATGTTTTCTTGATTATTTATGACCCTCATGGCCTTATGTTGATATCTGCACACTTGATGAAGCAGGCACCTCTTGTAGCGTTTGTAGACCAGCTTCAGTAGGCAAAGCTCTTCACCAGTCAACCCATCCATACATTCTAGGTGGAACATCTAGTGGTGTCCCTAGATGGGTCTGTTGCTGAGGTCTTTGGGTATGCAGGTCTGGTGCTTTGGTCAGCAAAGCAGCTCTGTGCTGGGGTATGTGGCTACCAGCCTGTTGCCTGTGTCTGCAGGGTTGGGTCTAGAGACTGAGTTCACTGGGCGGGGCTAGTGATTGAGTCTATAGTGATAGGCCTGGGAACTGGGTTGTCCTGGGTTCACATAGACTAAATAGGTGCTGGGAAACTCTGGAATGGACCTAATGTTTGGTTTCACAGGGGCATTCCAGTCCTGGAATGAGTTAGGAATCTGATTTTGCAGGAATTGTCTTATAGGTTGAGTCCACAGAGGCCAGCCTGGTGCTAGGGTAAGCCTCAAGGCTGAGGTTGTGAGTGGGTCAGCTTATAACTTGGGGCCTTGGAGGCCTACCAGGAGGTTGGTCTGGCACTGGGGCAGAACAGGAGGCTGAATCCTGGAGAACTGGTCTTGAGGTGGGGACCATGGGAGTTGGCATAAAGCAAGAATAGGCTGCAAGCCTGGTTTTGCAGGTGTGGTCTGGAATTTAGATTTGCAGGGACTAGCCTGGCAGAGGAGTGAGAGGTGTGCCAGGCCCTGTAGAGGCTGGCCTGGTGCTGGGGTGGGTTGAAAGCATGGGTCTGAGGTAGTAGACCTGGTGGTGGGCCCGGCCAAGAACTGGGTTTGTGATGTCTCCCTGGAGCCTGGGATTATTGGAATCTGTCAGGATCCTGGGGCCATGGGGCTTCAGGAACTGACTTACACCAGAATGAGTAAGGGTCTAGATTTGTGGGAGTCTGCTGGTAGCCTAGGGACATGGAAGCCAACCAGGGCCACTGCAGCCAGCAGGCACTGGGATAAGCCTGGTATCTGTGTTTGAAGGAACCTACAGGGAGCCACCTAGGTCCATGAGTTGGTTTGGTGTCAGGGTGGGTCAGCTCAGGGATTTGTGGTGAAGTCAGGCACTTGCTTCACTCTTCTTCTTTCACAAGAAAGGTGTCTCTCTCTGTTGGGTTGCCCAGGCTTGGGAGAAAGTGATGGGGATAATGTGATTTTATCTTTCCTACACTTCTCAAAGCTCTTTTTCTATTTCTGTACTTCACTCAAGTGAAGTAATCCACCACCTGGAATTCTTAGCTCTTTTGAAGGTATTTTCATGCACAAATAGTTTGCTCAAATTGATGTTGCAGGGCAGTATATGGGGTCAAACATTAGAAATTCCTTTGCTGCCATTTTGCTAATGTCCTCAACAGGAGATTTAGAGATGTTCTTGTTTTCAAGAATTTCCATTAGTCAAAGACACAGTGGGAGTCCAAGTATCACAAAGCCATTTAAAAACTAGTGTTCTTATGGGTCACGTTAAAAGAAATGTGACTGTGGATAACAAATTCAGGATATGGTCTCTACTGCCAGACTAGAATCCACATGGAACACTGCTTTCAGTTATGAATAACCCCAAAGAAGGACAGTCATATGTCTGAAGAATCCAGAGGTGCAATCAGGATAGTAAGGGGTCTGAAAAGCATTTGAAAAATCTCAAATGATTACTACAAATTGGGGAGTGGAGTTTCAGCACTAAAAAACAAAAACAAGCAAAATTAAAGATGTATAGCCATGACAGAATAATTTTCAAAGCTTGAAAGGGTTTCAAGTAGAAGAAATAAACTTCTTACTGTCTCCTCCAAAGGGTAATATTAGAAGAAATAAAAATAATGGGGAGGAAGATGACTGCAAATTGGAAATATTACTACAAATTCCTGATAGATGATAAAGAAATATTTTCTGAGAGTAAACCACCTAAAAAGGAATGTGCAGAACCATCTTTTTATTTATTTATTTATTTATTTAGTATGTTTTGATTTTTTAAAACCATCTTTTTAGACAATACCACTGGATAAATGTTTGCTGTAGGAAAAGAGAATGAGTTTCATTTACCTTTGAAGAATCGGGACCCTGAACAGAGACTCTCAGTAATACCTATGTAATGAACACATTGATTCTATTCTGTTCATATATCTTCTGAATTTAAATTCCTGTACAGTTAGAATATATGAACACTGCTTGTGAGATCCCTGCTCCATTCTCCAGGTGCATTGTCTTACCTGGGCATATAGGACATGGCGTCCAGCTGGGCTAGCGAATAAACTAGCTGGGCTAGCGAATAAACAACATGCTGACCATTCAGGAAAGAGCACTGCAGATACCCCACTCTTAGTAAGGCAAGCTGTGGGACTAAAGACAGTACAAGCTCAGAATGTTAAAGCAAGTCTAGAAGACATTTTATCTTTTAAAGGCCAGTACTCCCATATATCCATTATGGAGATTATGGCTCATGAAAGGTTATAAAAATGATTATTTTTTTCTTCTAGTCTCTATTGGATGTGAAGCACAAGCTTAGATTGTTGCAGCTAGTCTCAGAAATTGATTCAAAGGGTTACTTATGCTTTCAGGACATAATCCTCTGAAACAGTTCTAGCATCAGTTTTCGCTATTGTGAGCTGTCTATTATTTGGTTTTCTGTCAACCAGACAAGATGTCAAGTCATGTTTCCTTGCTTCAAATTGCTGCATATTATCTATCCCCTGGTGAACTTCTTTTTCACATGTTCATATTTAAGTAGGAATAGAGGTGAATACATAAAGTTGAATGCCTGAATTGTTTTTAAAAGGCCAATTCAGAATATTTTTAAAAGTATTTTAGTGTGTCAAATGTGAATTGACACACAGTATTTTGCTCACAGCAAGCTGAAAAATCTTCAGAATATGAACTTTTTATAGGACTTAGTAACTAACAATTCAAAACGGCAAACCTGACTGTTTCGTAATAAATGTTTTTAGAAACACATTTGAAATCTATTCTTCACCCAACGAGCTTGGATTTGCATGTCTTGGGCATTATCTTTTCTTCACTTGGAAAGTAGAGCTGCAGACAACATTTCCACTTGTCTAAAGAGTTTCTTTGTTGGTAAAACTTTACTCACCTTTTTAGTGAGACAGTGATGTTTTTGAAAAAAAAACCTAAAAGAGTTTTAAGCTCCTTTGTTACAATGCTAGAGTTTATCATTAGTGCTCATTATCTGCATATTTGTCAAGGATGTATTTATGTTTAGGATAAATAATTTCATTTTGTTCAAATATAGTTTTGACATTTATTTAAGAATGCCAATTCTCTATTTCTCAGAGTAACGTAGAAAACCCCAGTCATGGATTAGCCACATAATGTATTGGAATATGGAGATTAGGCAGTTATAGTAATTAATATATGCATCTTTCAAAGTAGAAACTAATGTTCTGCGGTTTTGTTCAGCTATAACTGGAAAGTGCTAAAATTTCAAGCAGTTATAACCATCAGTGTTATATATACAGCAAAATATATTTATATTCATAAGAATACAAAAGTAATGTCAAATATACCAGAAAAAAAAAACAGTTCTTAAAAAAAAAAACAGTTGCTGTTTACTCTTTTTTTTATTCACATGTTTTGCATACAACTGCTGGTTGGGTTTGGTGGGTGAGGAATTAAGTAGGAAGATGTGTGGCATCATTATTTCCTGGGACACAGAGGTGGTTGTATAGTTCCTTGTGAATAAGAGAACAGGTAACCAGGAAATAAGATGGGTCCATAAGGTAGGGACAGGGAAATGGAATGACCTGGGAATGAATGGAAGGAATGATAGAGAATAAGAAGAGAGAAAAGACATGAAGAGTCACTGAGTATCTGTTATGTGCCAAATCCTGTCAGTACTGTATATTTTATGATCATGAGCTCATTTCATACCAACATCAGCCCTTTGAAGTAGATAGCATTCTCCCCAATTTGTAGATAAGAGTACCAAGACTCAGAGAGATTAGGGAACTCACCAGGACTACACAACTCAGTGGACAATTTAGATTAATTTTGTTGTCTATAAGAAATCAAAACAGAAATGGTAAGTAGGCAGTTGATTATACAGTTGAGAATTAAAGGGAGAGAGATAAGGGCTGGAGGTAGAAGTTTGTGAGATATCAAATTAAAGATACTAATTATGACCCATGTCTTTATGAAATAATCTAAGGCAAAAGTAGAGATATACAGAGACCAGAAACTCTTTCACTGGGTTCTAATAATGAATAAGCAATTCTATATAATAAATGTGGTCTTGGCTTGATGGCATAAAGATCCTTATTATAAACCTGTGGAAGATTTCATTTTTTAAATACCTCTATCTTAGAGGCCTTCCCACTTTTCCTGCTAAAGATAGAAGTCTAAAGAAGGTGAATATCATTATATCCCATTTTGTGTTTGAGAGATATGAGGGTTGGTGCTGGGCAGGAGACTCCAGTATGAGGTTTGGCGTCAAATAATTGTTTTCATTGTGACATGGGTAGGAATTAATTATAAATGCAAAATCAAGAGATACGGCAAAAGATGGGGAAAATAAGTGACACAAAACCGGGTATTATTATCAAGGCATAAATATGGGTAAAAGAAAAAAGGATAAAATATTAAGGATGCATAAATACCCTACTTAGTAAGAAAAAATTTCTTCTATGTTGCATGACTCAGTACACAAAGAGAAATCAAGAAATAAACCGGCTCTTCTCAGTGTGACCCTATTATGCCAGAGTCCAGCTCCAGCAGGTCTAGGGCTCCCTGAAGGATGGACGGTGTCACCGAGAGAGAGAGTAAGAGAGCCTCAAGTTTCTTTCTGATCACCAGGCAGGCATCTCTGCACTGACTGGAGAGTCAGCTTTATTTATTGAAAAAATGTATGGGGTACAAAACAGAAGTGGCAATTGCCTTAGACAAGGATTTCTGATGACAAATTCTTTGGCATGTAAAAATTTCCCAGAACATAGATTGGTAGAAGACACATGCATAATCTTTATCAATAGTGATTGATGTAGGTGACTTAGATGCTTATCATATGGGGAAGAAAGGTATCCTCAGCATTCAAATATAAGGCTATGTTTTTAGCATAGCAAAGGGAAAAGTTAATTCTTTGTGAGCAGGGGTCAATAGCCTGTTTTCTTGAGGGGAAGAAAAACAGGTTTCTCAGGAAATGTAATATTTTTTCCCATAAACACAAAAGAAGAAATTCCTATAAGTTCCTTAACAAGGTACAATTAGCATATTTTTAGGTAAGGGGGAAAGTCACTCCTGATACCAGTCAACAAGGCACCTTGGGGGTTCGGTGCTCAAGGAAAAATAATTGAGTGGGGGTAGACATCGGTGGCCGTTAACGGCAGGAGCCTTTCAAACCTGCAAACCCGCCTTACCTCACAAGGATACTTCTCGACTTTAGTGAGTTCAGGAACGGCTTCCAGCACTATTAAAGCTATGTCTCCTAGCCTAGTCTCTCCACTTGGTCAAACAAGTTGAAAAATGGGGAAGAAAATAGATAAGACAAATAAAACTTTGTGTCTTGTAAGACAAGGTAAATTAATTATGGCAATATCATTTCATATAAGAGAACATTTAATATTGTATTTGAAGTGTTAAATTTGGCAGGATATTAAATTATTCTCCATATTACTAGAAAATGGCTTATGTTTCCTGAAGTCAGAATCAGTTTTAAAAAAAATACTTTCTAGGAGCCATTAGGCAAAGTTGTGGCACACAAAATTTGATAGGCATGTCTTGAAGTACCTAATGTAACACATTAAAAACAGTTACATTTTTCTGCCTAATTTCTCTTGCCCTTGTTCATCTTGACTGCCCCATCCTTAGTTTTTACTCTTTTACCCAGATCCTTTATTCTGTGTCTAGTTTTTCCTCACATAGACTGTCAACTAATTTCTCCTAAGAAGTTCATTCTTAGATTATTAGAAACAGGGACAATGAGTGGAATGTACTGGAGCAGTCCTGACTCACATTAATTTTCTGTGCTTTTGCTTTATTAACTACAAAATAAGAGAGATGTAGTAGACTCTCTAAGGTTAAATTAGATCTCTAGGGTCTTTCCAGCTCTAAGAGATTTGACTGCATTCTTTTTGTTGTGAACTTTTACACAGTTTTTGCCTTTAGAGTTAGAAGTGTTATGACTTCTGGTGGTAAGGTTCCCTGGAAAAAGTACTGTGGAAAATATTGAGACTGTCAGAGAAATTCTGTAGGGATTCTACTGTGCAGAGCAACCATAGCATATTGTCATCTTTTACTCTTTTCCTTTCTTAATTTTTCAGAATTGTCCATTCTACTTCCTAAGGGCATTTCATTCATTCCTACTTCCCTTCCTCCTGCTACTGCCCTTGTTAAAATCCTCTTTAAACTACTATAAAAGATTCCTTTTTAGAATTCTCATCTCCATTTTAAACTTTCTCTGATCTGTTTGATGTACATATTAAGCAATTTTTCTCAACTTGGGTCTTAATCATGATATATTTCTGCTCAAAAAGTTTTGATGCCTTCTCCTGTATACAAAGTTCAAAATTCTTAAGACAATTAAGGCTCTAAACAATCTTTCCAATCTGATCCATGATCCTGATACTACTGCTATCTTCATCTACTCACTAATCTCTGAATGTATCATGGACTTAATAACCACTGCCTTTTCTGGTGATATTCCTACTATCTGGATTATTCCCTCTCCCTCCTCATTTCTTTCTGTCAAAATCTCACATTTCCTTTAAATCTCAACTTAGCCACCTCCTCTGTGAAGCCATTTTATGGCTAGACTAATCTTTCAAAACACTGTATTTCTATATGTATTTTAGAATAGGACTCATCCTAACTTTTATTATTGTTTGTATTGGGTCTCCCAAAAGACTCTTCAAGCAAGCTCCATGAGGTGGAACCTCAGAGCATTTTTCATCTATGAATTCTCACAAAGTGTCTTATGTCTAGACAGATAAATATTCTAAAAGTGCTTTTTGGATTGAATTCTCCCAAAGAATGAAAAAGTTGATGTAGGAAGAAATAATCACTTGACTGGCAATGTCATGATGTTAATGGTTTTGATGAGAGTAGAATGCAGTTTCAGTGGATCACAAGGGGCTATAAGAATGCTCTAGCACCTATGGAAATGAAAGAAGGTGGGATGAGCAGAGAAGAATCATAACTGGTCAAGAAGCAGCCAGAGAATGACTCCAGAATCCACTGGAGGTACAAGAGGATAAATAAAATTTCAAGGATGAAACATGAGGATATAGCCACCTTTTCTGTACAAAGAGACTTATTAGCTAGGTGAGGAAGACATTTATTTTAACTGGCTGGGCCCTGGTGTTGAGAAGCTTTCAGTTTCTGCATATGTTCAGGGACATCTCCTGCTGAAGGAGAAAAGATAGGATTCACTGGGGCTTTAAGAGAAAATAGTCTAATGTGAAGAAATGATATCTTTCAGATAATATAAGAAAAACCAAAAGGGCTGAAGAAGCTGAAGTATCCTTCTATACAAATTGAGGAAAATAATGTGTCCCATTCAAGTCCCAAGGTGTTCAGATTTGAGGTTCTTCCTATTGTTGGCAACATGCAGACTAAAAGTCATGTGTATGTCTTCTAAGTGTCAAACCTCCTCCCATTAATGCTTCTAGGATCCTTCATTAACAATGAGTGTTTAGAAAGATAGAATTCCAGGACCATTTTCTCTTATTGTGTACCACATCTATGGGGTGCTGGCCTCTGAGAAGCTAGTGTTGCCATTCATTCAAGAAATATTGAGTGCCTACCATGTGTCAGATGAGCAAAACCAGACACAGTCCTGCTTTGAGGAAGTGTAGAGTATAGTAGGAAAGGCACACATTAGCCAACATTAAAAAAACTAAATGTACAATTACAAAGTGTGATAAATGTCAAGGGCCATAGTGTCATGAGAATATTCTGATCTCATCTGATAATGATAATGCTTACTTATCATTCAGGAACTTTACTGACTACTGTGTTCTTAGGCAATTACTTGACCACTTGTTGCCTCAGTTTCCTCTTTGATAATATGGGAAAAATATAACCTACTTCATAAGGTACTTCTCATAACATCTGACATATGGTAAACATTCAATACACTTTAGATATTATTATTATTATTAATTATTATTATTTTAGTGAATCAGAGCCCTAGTCATGGTAGTTAGTCCCTTTCAGTAATCAAAGAATTCATTCTCTCATGCTCTTTTTGAGCAGATTCTGTGGTTTAGTGTCACACAAAAACCTGGAATGAGTAGCACAAAAATAGTGGAAGTTGATATATTAATTATATTCTAGTCATTTGTCATATAATAACAAGCAGGAGAATGGTCTTCTTGCTTATCTGCTCTTCCTCTCTCATTCATCCATTCACCCACCCATATATCAAACATTTCTTGAGAAAATAAAGCCAGGTGCTAGGGAATGAAAAGACAAATGAGCATCAATTTCTGACCTGACTTCCAGTCTAGTACGGCTGACAGGCAAGTACACAAAGAGTTACAGTGTAGTCAGAGAAGTATTGTAATTGAGAGTTCTACCAAGTACAGCTAAGGCACAATGGACCACTTCTACTCAAGTTGGGGAGAAGAGGGAAGGCAAATGATAGGCAAATAGGAAGCCCTCCTATTCTTTTCCTTATCTTGTACATGGAGGTTGTAAGAAACTAATGTTTTCATTATCATTCTCATCCATGGGATATACACTAGAAAGAACTATGAAGATTTCTTATGCTATTCTGTTAATCATAGTACAATTTTATTGAAGAAATAAGTATAACAATGATCATACTTTCAACTTTTAACTCACTGTAGCAATCATATATAGTGATTCTTGGAAAGTTTACATTATACTATTCATTCAGTTTATCAGCATGCCTATCTATTCCTGGTCTTATCAAAAAAAAAAAAAAAAGAACCCTAATGATACTTTAATATTCTTGGTTTCTAGTTTTATACACAATTCCATTAAGCTACCCTCTTGCTCCTTATTTTATTTCCCTTTTTCTCCTTTGCTTGCAGTTCACTGCTAATCCTATCTGACTTTCTGTTTCCAGCAAAGACCAGAAGATGCTCCATTTCAAAAACACTCTGAATGTATGTCAACTATATCTCAGTTAAAAAATACAATATGAAATAAAAAAACACCCTGGAATCACAAATCATAGGATTTGAAAAAAAAATAGCAAGAAGTAGCATGTTATAATAAAAGGTGCTAGTGACAATTTTTAATCTACATTATAAGAAGAAAGAGGAAGAAAGAAAAGATATGTACCAACAAGCACAATCATAAAAATATGATTTAGTCAGTTTCTGATGCATATTTCCTATTACATCCATTTTGTAAAGTTTCTTACTGCAGAAGGCAAACTGACAGTAGAAAGCCAGTATTTCTCAATTGATCAAGAACTAGGTTTCACCAATACAGATTTATTTCACAGGTAAATATTTTTGTATTTCAAAAGGTAGGTAAACAGAGTAATATATTGGCTGTGTTTAAAAATTTCATTACATGCTGGGAAAGGACAGAAATAATTTTTCAAAAAATGAAGAAGAGCAAGGTCAAGTAGATGGTAACACAGAAAAGAAAGGTGTGGTGCCTGAAAGAAATATGTAAAGTTAAAAACAAGTTTAAAGGGTGGTCTCTGGCTTACTAAACTTGACGTAGATAGAAGGGATGACTAGATAATATCTATTATTTCAAGAGGCAGAATAACATGAAAAGTAGACAAAATAGTGATAACATGTGCCTTGCTTTGCAATAAGAAGCTACTAGTTAAAGTTACTATAAATGTCTATGGCAGCTGTAAAACACCTTTCCAGAAAATGTTCATAGAAGAGGAGGCACCATAATATTTATTTACTGAAAGAGTCATGGATAAAGACTTTTGACTGAGATGGCAGTGCTAAGGGGGAAATGTATAGATTGTCTATAGTTGTAAAACCAATCAAACCAAAAGGAAGAGAATAGAGTTAAATGGAAAGGGGAAGAGAAGAAAAGAAATGTACCCGAGAAAGCAGAAAATCTTTAGGGTTAAAGCAAGTAAATGCCAGGAGGATAAAAGGGTATGAAACAAAAAGAAAGAAGCAAAGGAGAAATTGAGGAAAAAATATGTATATCACAACTGACCTGATTTCCAGCCCAACTCACAGCCATTCCTTCCTGGGACACCAGTCATCTGCCATCAGAAATTGGCTTATATTTTACACTGAATAAAGCTCTATTGAATGAGTCTTGTTATGCAATTAATCCAGCTGTGGGGGGGAAATGTAAATATGGAGAGTATAGGAAGACCTTGTAAAATGAAATACTCATAGTGATTCCTTGGAGATGAAAAAGGGTTCTGCAAGGATAAACACTCAATGAATTGTAACCTCTAGGAATTTGAAATGAGGGACTGGGGCAGGGGGAATTTCAATGATTATTTTCACCAGTTTTGTTTGAATTTTTATAGGAATTTGTCATAATTTCTTAATTCAAAAATTAAAGATTTTTCAAAGCTAAAAATGGACTAACCTATTGTGTACGTATTGTTTAGATAACTTTGTCAAGACTACAGGACCAACTAGTTTGTTAGGGAATGAATGATGGATCCACTATACCTATTTTCTTTTGTAAAAGAGACAGAAGACAGTTAAGCGTGAACGAAATCAAATGAGCTATGAATTTTCTTCAAAGTATTATTTTTCTGTGAAGACAGCCCCATCTTTCCCAGTGGTATCTCCTTCCCAGTTTATAACTACATGTTTTCTGTTGAAAATCTTATTCAATAGTTGCTGAAATACATATTACCAAATTCTATTAACATTCTATGGCATGGGGTTAGGTCTGAAGACCCATATTTTAAATAAGCATCTTCTAGGACTGGGGTTGGCAAACGTTTTCTGTAATAGAAAATATTTTAGGCCTAGTATGTTAGTAGATTTTTTTTGTAATTCTTCAACTCTGGCCGTGGTGCAAAAACAGCAATAGAGACATGTTAAATGGGCATGACTGTTCAATAAAACTATTTTTTTAACAAAAATTAGTGGCAGAGTGGACTTGGCCCAAGGGCAATAGTTTTCCCACTCTCACTATAGAAGATTCTTTTCAAATGGCCTTAAAAGACATTCTGAGGACATACAACATTAATATACAATATTTTAGTTAAGAAAAACTCTCACAATTGTTTTAAAATATTCAGGGCAGCGAGATGTAAAAGGTGTCTTCTCTTCAGAGGGATAGTGTTACATCAGGAACTGGAAAACTTAATTGCATGTGTAATAATGTAATTAAGGGGTTTAGTGTACTGACTGTCAGCACTGAGCTATTACCGCCATAGCCTGACGTTCTGATAAAATGTCAATGGTGGAGTACTGCATGATGAAATGCCCTTGACAACATTAATGATAAAATGTCAGTGATAAGATGCTTTATGGAGAAATGTTCCTACAATGAAAAGTTGTGTAAAAGGTGTCTTTACAATGAAGTGGCCGGGCAAATGTCACCACAACAAATGAGTACACATATATGCACATACACAAATGCACCGCAAGAAATGACATGGAGACTTGCCTGCCTAATTGCCTTCAATACAATTTATATTGATAGAAAGCCTTTTTCCCTTTTAAACCAGAGACTGCTAGCACATTTAAATGCCAAAAAGTTTTTTTTTCTTTCTTTTTTTTTTCCTCTGGGACACTGCAGGTGGCCCCTTTTATCTCTGTGCTTCACACTCTGCAGAATGTTGCCGAGCAGGTGATCCTGGCATCTCTGAGTCAAGAGAGCTAGTTCAAACGCCTGCTTTGCGTTCCCCACCTCTCCCACCTCCTTCCCAGTTGGAACAGTAAGTTCTCTGTGAAAGCTTCTGCAAATGATGACAAGAAGGAGAGTTCTCAGGGAAAGCAACTGAGCTTTAATGCAAGTAAAACTGTTCCAAATGTAAAACACATTTGAAAATCTAAATGTGTGCCCCCTAAACCACATCAATAGAACCTTTAATGATCTTCAGAACCAGCCTTTTCTCTTCCAGTCAGTAGGAAGATTGTTTCAAATCTGTTTGTGCCTGAAGCACTTTTGATTGTGACAGTCTTCTCATTCATGGGCTAAACATGGCGTCCCACTGGAAGTGCCATCCAGGTTCACAGCAATACAGTATGATATGAAAGTATAAACAGAAGTCGGAACTGCATTTCTCCTCTGAGATAACAAGTGCAACTAGATTTTCAGACCACCTATTATGCCATAAAAAATAAAAAGGAAAGAAAAATAAGACCTACTTTATGTCAGCTGCCTGGTTCGTGTCAATGAAACTTACCCAGGTCAATATGGAGCCCTTTAAATGACTTCTATAGACAGCATCTCCAACCTTGCTCCTGGCCAGTTATTAAAAATTTTCATAAGATAAATGCAGAAGTATTGACATCAAACTGAATTTCTTTTTGCTTTTTGGGGTTGGTTAATCATAATTGATTAAATAGTGGATTGTTTCACAATCTGACTTAGTTTTTCTCTATTGCTTTGTGTCCCTGACCAAAATAAGGGCTCAGCCATACATAATGTTTGGGCTTCCCAACATACAGATTAAGATTTAAGATTCTTGTAACCCTGTTTCTCACAGTAATGAGCTGACTGGATAAAATGACACTGGTTTTCTGTATAGATAAATATACTCCACCCTCATTATAGAACTATTTTCAAAAGCCAAGGATATTGAAAGTTATAACAGTAATGTCAGCCCTCATGATTAAATCATGAGGCACATGAGTTTTTCGTTTAAATTTGATGTTCTCATGATCTCAATATTTTTCATGCAAATCTTGTTATTTCTGCATCCTTTCACACTCCAGCTTAAATTGCTTGTCAATCGCCGTGCTTTTCTTGAGTGCAGCACTTCTGAGCTTCTCCAATACGATTTTATACATCTATTTATTCTATTTATATCTACTTCTTTAGTATATTTTCCCTTAAAGAAGACATTGGTACAGCATTCCAAATCACATTTAATGAAGTCTTTTGAGTTGGAAGCAATGACTTTGGAGGCCAAAGGAGATGAGGCAGGAGGACTGGTTTGGCCAGGAGATGTGGGGAGAGGGGTGTTATAGTTAAGAGAGGAAGAAGCCCTTTAATATTGTAAAATCTATAACATTTTTAGCATTATAACTAAAGTGCTTATACTGGGGGTTGATTAGAGCAAAGGCAAAGCTTCAGCATAACAAAGAGAAACACCATAAATAGAAAGATCATTACAAAGTTTGGCAATAAAAAAAGACATTAGAAAAAGTCCTCACAAAATAACCCTTGAATTCTCAAATCTTGCAAAGGATCCCAATTTTTTAGAATCTATAAGGCCTTCAATTTTTAATTTTTAGCCACATATTCTTTTTTTAGCAAATACTATTTTTGTTTTCTATAATATTTTCTGGTACCATCATCTGCTTTGATCTTAGAAATCTAAGGGAAAAGGACCAGAGCCAAATATGTTTCAGTCAAGTCAGTGTTCCTTCTCATTCTGAATTTTATGAGACTTGCAATATGTATATCTACAATTGCACAGGCAAGTTTTAGTCCCCTGTCACCACCCTCTCAGTGCTCCATCTTGCTTTCTCATACAGGGGAATGTATTACTGTGCATCTTGTAAAATCAGTTACTGTGCTTGCACTGGGATGGAATGGCACTGGTCTAACAAGACATGCAATAATGTGCACTCATGTAGTTGAGGACACTCTAATTGATTATACATTTATTTGCCACACCACTATTCTCCTTGGAATATCGCTTAAGAAAAAAAGCGTTTGAATAATCTCATACTGTTTAAGGGATTCCTGCTGTTTGCTAATGAATACACTACAAAGCTTTATTTTTTAAATGTGTTCTCAAATGTGTAACCTACTTATTGCTTTTTCCATGCATTTTTATATTCCAGAGGATCCTCTAGTGACAGAACATTTTCAATCATTACTTCTCTTTGGTGGAATCAATTACCTCCTGATAGATTCCCTTTCCAAGTTTAAAATTGCATTTAAAAACTCATCTCTTTACTGAATTCTAATTCAGTATACTTTGAACTCTAGAATCTTCTAGTGAATATTTGTTTATAAATCTTTCTATGACTTAAAGGGCTTGCTAACACATTTATGGGCTGAGTATAATAATCAACATACAATATGTAATTCTGGAGAGGACTTACATTTATTAAACAAAGATTTTAGTTACTCTTAAAGGAAAAACCAAAAACATAGTCCTGAAAAAGTAAAAATTGAGAAATGGCGATATATTTTAAACATATTTTGTTTTGCCTACATGATTTGTTTAAAGTCACATTTGAGGACATCAAAAAGAGAATTGCTTATAATTATCTCCCTCTTACAGAATCATATATAGTGGCTTATTTATATTCTTTATGTATAAAGCAGACCATCAGCTTTTGAGTGGTTATTATTTTACAAATTTATTAATCTGCATTATAAGAAAGAGGTGAGAGAGTAGGCAAAACATTGTTTCTTAATCATTATTCTACTATATGTGAACATTTTATTGGCAACTGTCATGTACAGAAGACTTTATATTATGATATTTGTTGTTTACAATAACCCTATGCAATGGGAATTTTTAGTCCTGTTGTTCAGATAAAGAATATAGGAATAGAACTAAAATGACCTGTTTGAACTTGCATAATTAATTAGTGGCAGAGTTGGTAGAGTTGAACATAGCTATAGCTTACTCCAAAGCTATTCACACACTTTCTAATATGGCACCCTATCTCTCAGAGTAGACTGTAAAACGTTCTTGATTTAAAACATGTGCAGGGTACCCGGGTGGTTCGGTCAGTTAAGTGTCAGATTCTTGGTTTCAGCTCAGGTCATGATCTCACGGTCATGAAATTGAGCTCTGCATGGAGTTCTGCATTGGGATCCATGTTAAGCTCCTCTGCACTGAGAGTGGAGCCTGCTTGGGATTCTCTACCTCCCTCTCTCCCTGCCCTTCCCTCCTACACTCTCTCTCAAAATAAATAAATAAACATTTTAAAAAACGTGCAATTTTATCAACAGAAGGAACTTTTAGGGCTTCACTTGGAACCACCTATTTTATTTAAAAACAAACCGTACCACTTGCTTAACAGATTTTTTTAATTCCTAATATGAGACATTGAATAGAAAGTAGATAGAGGAAAGACATTAATGCTAAATACATACTTAGCAACCACTTTTATCTTAAGATCACATGGAAGACATACAGTGACATGCAATGGAAATAATTCCCAACCTCGGCACTCTGGAGGATTTAGCACTGTTCCAATAGTGGCAAATCCAACTGCTGAAGCCAAACAGAAAATTTAATCCCAGCTTCTTCTGACTTTAGGTGAGTGCAAGACCATTCTTTTAAGTCAAGGTCAGAAAATTTCATCCTTAGTCTTTTTAATTGGGCTGGTTGGTCTCTTTAAAAATATGAATTTGAATGCCTTTATATTTTTGAATGTTTGCTTAAATCACAAGCTCTATTACACACTGCCATTTTACCCCAAACCTACTGGGAACATTTATATCAACATCTTGGCCCATGAAAATATTTGAGTTTGCAACTCTTACCCTGATTGATATATCATGTAAAGATAGGCTCCTTTTCCTACTTATTCCAGTTCCACCCATGGTTCTTCTAAAGTACCCAAGAGTGCTAGGATTAGGGTGAGATGATTTTACCTTGGGCATAAATTTAAGATGGCACCAAAAAGCTCAGTAATCAAATAAAAAGTATATTAATGCAATATTTTTTTTAAAAAATCAAAATTAAGGGGCCTTTGGTGGCTCAGTTGGTTGGCTGAGTTGGCTGAGATTGGCTCAACTTCGGCTCAGGTCATGAGTTTGTGAATTTGAGGTTTGTGAGTTCAAGCTCTGTGTCAGGCTCTGTGGTGACAGCTCAGAGCCTGGAACTGGCTTAAGATTCTGTGTCTTCCCCTCTTTCTGCTCATCATGCTCTCTCTCTCTCTCTCTCTCTCTACCAAAAATAAACATTTTTAAAAACTCAAAATGAATTCAAAATATTAATGATGAACAAAAAGAGGCATCACATCATCCTTACTCTGGTGTCCAAACTGCCTTCTAGAGATTATTACGTTTTTGTAATAATAGCCTCAAATCTAAAGGTCTTATCCTTACTTGGTTTCTGCTTCTTCTATCCCATAACCTAATCTGAAAAAAAGTGAAGAGTAGCTACTGATCCTGATTAGAAGAGAGGAACTCAAGTAGTAAACTCATGTGGCTTTATTCAGAATACAAGGCTACATTCCGTACACCTTGAAGAAATCCTCTGTATAGTTAATAATTTTAAAACAACAATACTTTACAGTTATTGAGCATTTATGTAGAGACTGTGCTAGGCACTTCATTTGAGTTATTTTGCTAATTCCTGACAACTATCTATCTTATGTGATAGAGATTTCTATTATCCCCAGTTTACATATGAACCTAAGTCATTTGCCAAGTTAATACATTGTAAAGTCAGGGATTAAATTAGAACATCATAACTGCAGAACACACTCTTTGAAGGAAATAACTTAACTGACTCTGAATCATAAATAGGAAGCTAAATGATTTTACCTGGAGAAGCAGGAACATGTTACTCTAGGAGAACTTATTTAAACTTGGTTATCATGTGATGATATTTTGAGATTTCTTGCCAGCTTCCTTTTTTTCATCATCATCATGCATTATTTTAATAATTGCATTGCAGTTCTCCCCTGGAACTAGGAGTATTCAAAGTATAAGCAGAAGGACGGATACAGCCTTGGACAAAACAAAGTAATTTTTCTGTTTTAAATTTGCAGATTGATTTTTTTTAATTCTCCAACAGAGATTATGAACTTGAAAGCCCTCCAGTTTTTAATTGTTGTATGTGATAAAGAAATAGGCACTTTTATTTCTAAAACCTGGGCCTAAAATATCAAGAACCACAGCATGGAAGACTCAGATCTGGTTATAGCATCAACTAGAGTGAGAATTCCAGGATGATGTAAGAACTCCAAATAGGTAAGAATGTGACCATCAGGAGTAAAAGGGAGATTTAGAGATGTTAGGTGTGGTGACTTTCTGTGTGCAGGGAAACAGCAAGCATTGTGGAGGAACCCTACACTCAACATGGTGCTTAACAGGTAAAGTACACTGACAGTTTTGCCACTTAAAAAATTTATTTATTTAAATTCAAGTTAGGGGCATCTGGGTGGCTCAGTAGGTTAAGCATCCAACTTTGGCTCAGGTTATGATTTCATGGTCCATAAGTTCGAACCCCAAGTCTGGCTCTGTGGTGACAGCTCAGAGCCTGAAGCCTGCTTAGGATTCTGTTTCCCTCTCTGCCCCTCCCCTGCTCGTGTTCTGTCTCTCTCTGTCTCTCAAAAATAAATAAATGTTAAAAAAAAATTTTAAAGTCAAGTTAGTTAATGTACAGTGTAGTATTGGTTTCAGGAGTAGGACCCAGTGATTCATCACTTACATATAACACAGGGTGCGCATCCCAAGAAGTGTCCTCCTTAATGTCCATCACCCATTTGGCCCATTTCCCACCGACCTTCCCTCCAGCAACCTTGTTTGTCCTCTGTATTTAAGAATCTCTTATGGTTTGCTACTCTTTTAGTGGGCCTGGAAGTAGTGTCACGTGGTTTGATATTGTACATCTCAGCAGTGTGTGTGGAAAACAGCCAAGACTATTAAAGTGGACGCATTTGGAATAAATAGGTTGCAGAGTGAGTGTACTGGAAAGGAAGAGGCCATAGCAAGACCTCTGACATCTTCAGTAGGTAAAAAGGGATGAAAAACACTCAGAAGAGGCCATAGTGATGGAGAGGACCACAAACTTGCTGCAGCACCCTTTTGTTTATTTCCCCCTACCCCTTGCCATCCCTCTGTGCCACAATGTTTTGTCAACCTTCCCTGGAGCCAGAGTCATCCAGGAAGAGACAAGGAAAAAAGGGAGGTAGGAATACTGTATTGTCTGCATAATGATAACAAAGAGATTGCGATTTAAATCAGAAGTGATTGTGTCTACTCTTGAATTTGCAAAATTGAAGTTTCCTTAATCTTCAGAAATGGGGAACATTGAAATAAAATTACTTGTGAAGAATAATGGAAAGATATTATAGCATATCTGAGTGTTGTAATGGTAAATTTATAGCAGCTGTAGAAAAATAATTTAACAATCTTATGGTACTTTAAGCTTCAGTTATCTAGAAAATTAATCTATGTGGAACTCTGTTCTCTACTATGATAGAAAGTTAGAGCATCACTTTGTGTACAAAATATCAATTAAATTTAGTTGCCCGTCTAACAATAGAATCTGAACTGTAAATTTTAATATTCTGGAGACTTTAATATAATTATCATATGCCTTTTATGACTCTTATATCTTGGGATTTAGAGATGCCAGATTATACCAAAATCCAATTTTAAAAGAGTAGGATATTTTTATGATCACACATCAGCACTGATCTACCAGTGTTTTTCAGTTTATCAAATTAAGGTTGATGATTTTTGCTCATAAATCCATATTCATCCTCTATATTAAAAAAGTCCTGTGGTGTATGGTTTACTGGGGTTTAATGTATTTCACAGTCTAAATTCAGCTCATATTTAAATTGTAAGTTGCACACTGGAAATCAGCAGAGGAAAAATGAAGAAATTGAATTTCAAGACACAGCCTGGCAGCAAAAAGAAAAGCCACCTTTTTTGATTATTCTTCCAAACCTGAACCAATTATGAATGTGACAACACTGGACCCTGAGCTGCTTTGCCATAAACTTCTTTTAACTACATGTTCAAGGTAAAGTAGAGTTTCATTTATATAAGAGTATGTGCTTCTGGGATTCATGATATCTATGAGAGAAATATCAAACATTCTGATAAATCACAGGGAGAAATGTGAGAATTTTAAGAAGCCCCAAAAATAGAAGTTCAAAAAAATTCTATGCCTTGGTAAAGAGATTTCAGACATTAAGATTGAATTTTTGTTTACTGGGATATTTTTTCCCCAATATGCTGAAGGAAAGCTAAGGCTACAGTGATATGATATGAAAACTACAAATATTAGGAAGCAGTAAAAACTTTCCTTTTTCTGAAATCAAGGTGAGCTACCTTAGCAGACTTTACCTACCTTAAAGTAAGGATTCTCCTCCCCACATATTTCTTTTAATAATTATTTGATAATATAAACTGTTAAACTGTATAATTTCTTACTTTGAATTAACCATCATATTATTTCAACTTAGAGTAGCAAAAGAAAAACATCCCTCTTCTACCATATATTTGGAAACATCGCCTGTTATCTGATAGAATAATTATTGTTATTTTGGTTTCTAGATTAAAAGCAAATGGCAGGTAGAATGCAAGTAGGGATTGCTGGGAAGAAGGCCAGAGGAAATTGGAGTTAGAAATGTAAAATGTGTGCAGGAGTTTGTCTAAGGAAAAGCAAAGCCACTATGTTTGGAAAGGTTGAAATCTCATTATTTTGCAAGAGGTACATTAACAACTGCAAAAGCTTCAGAAATTCCAGGTAATCAAGAGTCTTAGAAGCTCACTGAGCCAGCATGCTTCTTCCCATGAGTGCTGCCTCTATAAAGCAGATTTTTCATTTTCACATTAATAGCATGGTTGAGAAGCTCTTGATAGAGTAGCTTCTGGGGGAATGGAATTTGTCTGAAGAAGAAATAAGCCTGGAAAAGCCAGAGTAGCCATAACTAAAGGCTGAAATTTACTTCCCTTACCAAGCCTTCTTTGGGGTGGGGAGGAAGCTCTGTTTTTGAAATCACGGTGTGTTTCTGACAATTTAGAATTCCTGGAATTATTGGGCCTCCGAACGGAAAGTATTTTTAAAAGTATCTTGTAGGCAGGTTTTATTTCTTTAATTATATAAAATACTTAAAGAGACAGAAAAGATGCTTGGTGTCTCCCCGGATTTCACTGAACAGTTGTATTCATGATAAATCTGTAGCACCTTTACCCTCTGTCTTCTATTACTCTGCTAGTTACTGACTGTAGCCCGAGGTAAAGTGATTGCTGTTTCCTCACTCTCTTCATTTCCACCTTCTAACTGTGCTCCTTGATCACTGCTCTCCTACCTTCACACATTTTCTCCCTGATGTCCTCATTTCTTTATAGCACAATTTCAAGTGTAGATTTCCCTGGTGGAGAAATATAGCACAGTCTGAAAATGAAACAGAACAGAGTCCTATATTGATGTAGATGACCCAGACAATATAGTGAGTTTTTTTTTTTAAGGAAAAACCAAAACCTGAAAAGAAAACAAACAAAAATACCCAGTAAATGGAAAATAAAGCAAAGACCCAAAATCAAAGGGGCAACTTGATTGCCTCACACCACTCATTACAACCCTGAGCAATTTACTCCATAAATATGTGAAGAAAGGTTTGTATTTAGAGGAGTGTTTGGTTTAACATGGCGAAAAACATTTCCCTGGTGCACTGGAAAATTATTAAATTTGATCACATTCCTTTTCTTATCCTATTTGATGCACTATAACTCTTAATACTAAAGCCTTAATATTGTGTTTAATTTTATAAAGTTTGCATAAATAAAATTAATGCCATATATACTATTTTGTAGTTTTTTTATTTTTAAAAAATAAATTAATACACACCTAGTTAATAAACAAAAACTTATTAAAATCTTATATCTGA
>CM053573.1:32950883-32966241 GCA_028646485.1 Cryptoprocta ferox
AAAAAAAATCTTATTTCTAAAAAATAGACTTCTCTGCCTTGCTGGTAGTGTTATTCTCATCTTTTTTTAACTTTTTCTTCTATGCACTTGTTCTCATATTTCTAAATAATATTATAATATTGCTAACTCTTGATTTTGTATGATTTAGGCCTCATCTGTTGACTTCCTGTTATGGCAGCTGAAGAGGTAGCTCTCTGAGAGCTCCTGTTCTGTTTCCCCTTCTTTACCCCAATAGCATCATGTCCTAACATGAAGTTAAAATTATATTTAAGTTTTATATCATCGTAAATAAATACTATTTACTATTGAGGCAAGGAACATACTAAGTTTCCTTTCTTGCATTTTTTTCCTTTTTCCTAGGGTCAGAAATTTCCTTATTGTTCGCAGGTGTTTAGTTGTCTGTCTACCAGTTCTTTCCATACCCTACAACAGTGTTCAGTAGAGCTTTCACATGATCAAATGTATCCGATTATTTTTCCATTGCATTTTTTCTGTCCACCAGATTCCCCCCAGAATATATTATTATCTACTGCTTGAATACAGGTTCCTAATTTTTTAGGCAAGCTATGGCAGCTGTGATCCTGGAAATTGTCCTCACTAGAATTCTGTTGCTAGAGCTCTATTTCTTGATTTCATGTCTTCTTTATTGGTTGCCTTTGCATATTAAAAAATGACTTCAATACCAATTGAATGAAAATTTTATTTATTTATTTATTTATTTATGAATTTGTTGAAAAGGTCTATGGCATTATTCTACTGCATTGTGCTTTGGAAATAAGAATATCTAAAGGCTCTAGGTACACAGTATAGTAACTAACCCCTGAGTTTCTTCTTACTGTTTTTAACCTAGTCAAGTGCCTTTACAAGACACTCAATAAAATACTCTTTTTTTAATTAAAAAAATTTAATGCTTATTTATTTTTGAGAGAGAGAGACAGTGCGAGCAGGGGAAGGGCAGAGAGAGAGGGAGACACAGACTCTGAAGCAGGATCCAGGCTCTGAGCTGTCAGCACAGAGCCCGATGTGGGGCTCAAAACCACAAACTGTGAGAACATGATCTGAGCTGAAGTCGGACACTCAACAACTGAGCCATCTAAGCACCCAAAATATTCTTTTCTTAAAAATTTGTCTTTAAATGTTTATTTTTGAGAGACAGAGAGACAGAGCACAAGCAAGGGAGAGACAGAGAGAAAGGGAGACACCGCATCTGAAGCAGAGTCCAGGCTCCGAGCTGTCAGCACAGAGCCCTACATGGGGCTCGAACCCATGAACTGTGAGACAATGACCTGAGCTGAAGGTAGACACTTAACCAACTGAGCCACTCAGGCATCCTACTCATTAAAATATTCTACGTAAGATAATAATTTGTGAATATAAATGTATTAAATTTCTGTAATATCTTTAAATTATACTAGTGGGAAATTATATTAGATTTATCTGATTTGAGAAATAACATTACAGCATTGAAATTTTCCAAATGAACTGGAAGATTTATTATTGGGTGGGCACTGACATGAAGATACACACATACACACACACACACACACACACACATATATGATATTATATATAATATGTGGGTATAAATGTACATATATATGTATATGTATGTGTACATATATAAATATGTATGAAAATGGAGAGAGAATTAACACTGAGTGCTATGTTTACACTGATTTTTATTTTTTTTAGTTTTTGTTCTTTTTTATTATTGAAATATAGTTGACAGAGGATATTATATTTGTTTCAGGTGTAAAACATAGTGACATGACAATGCACTACATTATTTTCCCTCCACTATTGCATTTAGTTCTCTGAGAGGCTATATGATGTACCTAATGAAATACGGACTTTGAAGTTAATGGTCATGGTTTTGAATCTTGGTCCTGATAGATAATATGGGTAAATTGACTAGCACATACTGTCACTTCCATTAATGCTACTATTATATGACTCCCATGTTCCTACTATTACAACAACAGCTGCTACTACTACTGTTGCTGCTGCTACTGTTACCACATTTTATAGGTAAAGAAACTAAAAGCTTAGATAGGTTAATAAATCTAAATTTAATCAAGATCATATTCCTGGTAAGGGGGAAAATAGGGATTTGAAAAAAGATTTTTTCTTTTTCTTTCTTTTCTTTTCTTTTTAAAGTGGGCTTCACACCTGCCTAGCAGGGAGACCAATGTGGGGCTTGAACTCGCAATCATAAAATCAAGACCTGAGCTGAGATTAAAAATCAAACACCTAACCAACTGAGCCACCCACAAATCCCTGAAAAAGGATTTTTCCAACTGACTCTTAGACCTTCTCAGTACATTACATGCTCTCTATCAGAAGCAAACAAAGCTATGCCCATCATTTCAGACCTTTTGATTTATAGAGTAATAAATATTCCACTGACCTCTGCAAAGGACAAGGTAGTTCAGAAGGGCAATCTAACTGTGCTTAGAAAGCTAATCACTGTATGGTTTGGAACAGAAGGGTAGAAAATTTTTTGTTGGAACCTATAACAAAATATTTGTCTCTGGTTTTCCAGTGGCTAACTGTAGGACCAATTACCAATAAAAAATTACAATTTTTTTTATTATTGTATCCTGGACATTTTATATATTATGTATGAGACTCTTAGGTCATGCTCAAGACCTAGATCTAGATCTAGAGGGGGGTGCCTCCTTACTTCTGGGGTTGGGGTTAAGTTCACGTTCCTTATTAGGCCTATGCTAACCCCATCAGGGCTGGGAGGGGGAGGATCTCCTTAAAATTCTCCCCATGTGGCCTACATGACATCATAGGTAGTAGGTAAGACTTGTTTCTGTTGGAAAGTAGGGAAAATCCAGGCTTCCCACTGGGCCTCTTAGAGGGATACCACTTTGGTAGGGAGAATGGATTACCTTATCACCACCTGTTGGAGGTGGGCGTCCTGGATCCCATGTGGTCCCCACTGACACCATAAAGTGAGGAAGCTTTTTATCTCAAGGCAGACATGTAATTAATTCCCAGCTGCGACTCCACTCTGACAGGGATGAGCCTTCATTGCTGCTGGGGAGGAGCTAATTTGAAGCTTTCTACTTGGCCTTTGTTGATCAGAGTGGAAGTGGTCATGGTTTTTATCTTTTTTCCAGTTTTACTGAGATATACTTGACAACATATTCTAAGTGTAAGGTATACAACAGTGATGATTTGATATATGTATATATTGTGAAATGATGCTAAAAATAAAATTACTTAACATATCCATTACTTCACATAGTTACTATTGTGTGTGGGGGGGTATGGTAAGAACATTTAAGATTTACTCTCTTAGAAAAGTTCAAGTATACATTATTGTTAACTTTATTCACAATGCTCTATTTTAGATATTCATAACTTACCTACCTTATAACTAAAATTTTGTACCCTTTGACCAACATCTCTCCATTTTCCCCATCCCCTACAATTTTTCCCATGATGCTTGGCTGGACTAGATCAGTTATCATCTAAAAGTTCTTTGTCTTGCTGTACTGCCCTTGCCTCTTCCTTTGTCTAGTGAGAGCAGGATTTAGTTGGACTTTTTTGTTTTGCACCCAGTGGTATTTCTAGATTGCTGCTTCTACCAGCATCTGGTCTGGAATGTATGAGGCCAAAAGAAAACCCAGTGAATTCACTGCCATGTCATTTCTCCGGTCCTAAGATCCCCTGCTGGTATGTCCTTCTCTATCCTCCATTTAGAGTCTTCTTAGATTTGTTTTATATAAAATTTCCAGAGTTTTAGTATTTCTTAGTAGAAACACTAGGAAGAAGTGCATCTACTCCAAATCAAATGAGGTATTTTCTGGGAAATCAAGTAGCTATGTCCTGGGTTAGGAGATTATAGGGAACACATTGCAAAGCAGAAAACTGCTTTCTGGCCTTGCTGAAAACAGCAGACCACGCTTGGCTTATGTAGTTAATGTATATTTAAGGGTAGGTCCTGCCTATGCTCATAAATTCCTTAGACCATGTTATCGCATGGAATGTTTTACGTTGTCTTAACTTGTTTTTCTGCATGTTTTTTATACATTCTTTCAGATACATGGCTCACTGACGTATTGCTCATTGTTTCCCTAAATGTGTGCTCTGTAAATATGGGAGCTTGAGAGCAGCTTGGGCAGAATTCTCTTAGCTTCCCCTCATTTCTCTTGACTTGCATGGCATCTTGAGTAATCCTTTCTGCCATCCTCAGCCTTGCTGGACAAAGCCGAAAGCTGAACCCATAGTATTTAAAACTGGAAGTCGTTTACTGACTTTCAAGTCCTATGGTTGTCATTGAAACTAATAATGAAATTGGGACAATTTACTCATAGAACTGTTTAAAAACATGAACACAGAATTCTTTTCTTAGACAATAAATATGGTTAGTTATGAACCTTGTACATTACATATCATTTCTGTGTGATCCTTAGGGTATGCTAAATAAAATTGTTGGGAAGTATGGGAAATCAAATGGGAGGATAGGACTATTGAGCCATAGTGTGGTCCCTTGACAACAGCATTGATATCAGTTGGACATGTGTTAAAATTGCAAATACCCATCCCCACCTAAGATCTATAGATTAAAGAACTCTGAGAATGGGACCCAGAAATCTGCCTTTAAAACAGCTATTTTTATTGGTTCTCAAACCACTGAACTAAGGGAATACTTGAGGACTCTTTCAGTTTAGTTTGGTTTGTTGGTGGGAGAATGCTCCAGAGCACCGGCATTAATATGCTATGCTGTATGTGTATGACCTTGTCCTGGAGGCTTCTCATGCAGCCTTTTCTACTTCTTCCATAATTCTATGGGGAAGCAAGGAGAAAGAAAGTAGGCATGCTTGATGCTGAAGTTACGAGTTGCCTGTACAGTCTTGGAGTGGATAGGAACTCAAATCTTCTACTTACTTCCACATGAGAGATATTAATATAGTCAGAGTCTGCCTTCCATTTAAGTCTCAGAAAACAGAGGAATTTTTAAGGGTTTCTTGCGTAAAATATACTTAAAATTCCACCACAGAAATTATTTTAAAGAAATTGGCATTTCCCCAAAGGAAAAAGCAACACATAAAGCTGTCTTTTCCTTAGTAATAGAGGAGGAATAAATTGAAAGCTAGTAGACTCTAAGCCTCTATGTGAAGAAGATCCAAGATACACAAAGAGGCCATAATGAAAGGGAATGCATTTGGGGACTTAAGTAGGAGTGTGCCAAACCAGCTTGGCTCCGGGCAAGTTCAGGACCCACGGTAAGCAGGATCAGTGTATTGGCATGCCATGGGTGCCCATCTATCAGTGGCTGATTCTGACTGAGTTGGTTATTGTCATCCATTATTACTAACAGTGCTTAGGGAATTTAGCAATAATCCTGTAAGTTTGTAGGCAGAGGAGCATCTAGCTTTTCAGTGAGACCATTCTCTCAGTTAAGGTGAAACACAAACTATGCATGGTAAAGGACATTCTTTAACTCAGTTGAGCATTATCTTTCTTCTTACTGTTTCTTAAAGACATCACAATTCCAGGTGTCTTTCGACACCGTAGTTCATCATCATCTACCTTAAGGATTCTGTAATGTTTGAAATCTCTTGGCCCTCAGGGGCGGATGGAATCACATCTCACTTGCTCCCCTAAAAGGCACAAAATCAAATTACACCAAAAGGCTCCTTAGAGTACAGCTCTTTGCCAATTACTTGAATTATTTTCAGCCACTTTGGCACATTTCCCCTCCAGACGAAATGGAAATCTTTTAGTCTGCACCAGTGAAGGATTTCATATTTCTTAGTGCTTCCACATATACAGCATAATGAGAATAAAAGCTTCTCTGCCTCACAGATCTTTCCTATGGTGCCATAATGCAGGGAAAATAACATCCATTTCTAACACATGAAGCCCACATATTTTCTAAAGAAGAAGAGAAAGACATTAACATTACACAAGAAAACTATTTGCTCTTTGCTTTAAATTTCCAAATTTGAGCACACCAGAGATTTCAGACTTCAAAACTACATACATCTGTGCTGAGATATGGACCCTCTCAGGTGCTTCATTATTGGCCCTGAAAGCTGGTTTCATGAAACACCTGCTCTGAGTAAGCAATGTGATCAGAGAGTGTCAGCAGGGCAGACAGATTTTAAATGGAAGATTGTTACTTACCCAAAAGCCATTTGGAAGCTAAAAACAGCAATATCAGCAAACCAGTAACAATAACTTAAATATCCCTAAGTACATTATTAACACTTCCAGCCCTCGAAAGATCAGATGACTTCTTTTAAAAGTTTTTGTGTCTCAAGAGAACAAATCTTTCCTCCACATTTATCATTTTATAAAAATATTATTTTCCACTGATAGTCTTACTTATCTTTTATTATTGCCCATTGCCCCTTTTATTTTTCCTTCTGATTTGTTATTTCTTCTCCACCAGTGCCAACAGCGGCATTCACAGAAATCAGTCCCCATTGCTCAGTATTCTTCCCTGTTCTCAATAGCATAGCCGTTAGGATTGAATCCCTTGCCTAGAGCATTAAGAACCGGGGGAAAAAAATCACTACTCATTGCTTTGCTTGCAGTTCTCATTTGGACTGGTGCTTGCAGAAATGGAACTGAACTTTCTTCACTGTTACTGCATCTGTAAGGTAATTGCCTAAACTTGTTGAGCCAATCGCAATTGCTGTTCTGGAGTTTTGCAAACGTGAAGAATCCAATGAAGCAATTTGTAAGCCATATGGGATATATCCCTCTTTCCCCATTCAAAATCCACATCAAAATCATGTTGCTCTATAGGATTTTGTATGACCCTTATGAAACTCCAGAATTACACTCCAGAATTTTATTTTAAAACCTCCAAACATTAGCTTTTTAAAAGAAATCATTCTTATTTATGATATCATTTGTGTTGCCCAATTCTTATATCAAATGAAAGGGGCTTGAAACTCTTTAGCACTCTCTCTAAAATTTTTGGTAACTCCAAGAAATAGCATTTAATAAGAGAGAACACACACACACACACACACACACACACACAATATAGCCCTGTAAAATAAAAGGAGGTATAATATGTCACATGCTTGCAGCATATTTTTTCCTACTACAAAATTTGTGTTCAATGTAGACATTCCAAAATGCCTCATTACTACTGCCTCCTGAGTGGGAAAAGTGAACTATATATGATATATAATATAAAGAGAGATACAGAGACAGAGAGAGAAGCAGAGAGACAGAGAGAGACAAAGTAAGAGCTCCATACCTTTAAAAGAAACTCAGAGAATTTAAAAGCTTCATGTATTCTTTCACTTAGAGGCATAGTGAATAAACAAATTATGTATTTCCTGGACCATATTCCTATGTCTACTTGTAAAATTTAAAGTACTTCCCTTCAGAAAGGAAGGTAATGTTTCTGACCCAGTTGAATCCTCACTGAATGACTAAAGAACTAAATTAGCGCTTCATATTTGATGCCATGCAGGTCACTGTCTCCTCAAAGAGACAATTACTGAAAACCAGGCCAATTTTTAAAATTTTAAACCTTTTTCTCTCTCTTATAGATCAATCATTGGAAAAATAAAGCAATCTCTTAAAAGTAATTCTGCAGGTCTTAGGACACACTTACCTTGTTGTCTTATTTTTTTTTAATCCATGTTATTCACAAATCCTTAATTAATGAAATGTACTGACTCGGCCTGGAGAAGCACTATAGTGAGCCTCAAGGCAAATGCCTAAGAAATTTCAGTTAGCTTAAGACAGTGCAAATGATTACACTTGCAAAACAAGACAGGGTATGTTGTGATGCAAGAGCTATAAATTTATAAATCTTATAACACTTGAGAGTTCACAAGAATCAAAGTGGGATGGAGATTGTACAGAGCATTTTGTAGTGCTATCAGGCTATTGATCCACAGGAAGCAGTTGAACCATTTCAGTGCAATGTGGCAATTTGAATGATTAATAAAAATCATAAATGGAAAACTGTACTTATATGGATGTGCGACAAAATAATGACTGATAGAAAAATATTTGTGAGCCATCTGAATAGAGTCAAAATGGAGATTTGAACAGGAGCTATGTACCTGAAGGAGTCTACAATTGTGTGGAAAATGGAGGAGTGGGAAGAACAATGGAAGTTCATAACCTTAGATTAATTACTTTGATCATTAATACCTTCTTTGTCGATGGCATTATTCTAGGTACTAAGGATTGGCACAATATAAGATAATATAGTCTTTATTTTTAATAAAATTGTGATGCGATGAGCATCCAACAGTAAAAAAGTTGTATTTATCAAAAATTTATCAATGAATTAAACACATGCATATGTGTACAGATGTTAAACACAGATAAGGAAAACATGTGGACGCCCACATGCAGACATGTTGCTAAAGCAGGTATCATTACGATGTGGAACTGAGTTTAAAAAGTCAGTGAAGGTTTCCAGTAAGTGATAAAAACTGTTTCCAGATATGATGGGAAGAACAGGAGCTACTTTGAGAAGATGGAACATTTTAAGAAAAATCTTAAAAGTATTCAACAGAGATAATTAGATGAGTATAAATCTCATACAACAGCTGGAAACTCATATAAGAACTGAGTCATTTTAAGGAGGGTGGAAGAATTTGGTAGATGTTTTGAAAATCTGGCCAGGAATTCTGATGTCAAAATTCAGGAAATTAAAAGCTTTCCAGAGATTTAAGGAAACAGGAACATAAGCATGCCTATAAGGATAAAGCTGCCCATTGGAAGGCCCTGAATATGAGGGCACAAAATAGAAAAGTAATTAAGAGTTTTAAAAAAGGGGTATAGATTTCTTCAACAAAATCATTCCATTTATAACTGGAAAATTCTCAGTTCTGGATAACTAAAGAGATTTTAATGCTAATTAGATTGTTGCAGTGACAAGA
Source organism: Cryptoprocta ferox (assembly GCA_028646485.1). Classification (NCBI taxonomy): domain Eukaryota; kingdom Metazoa; phylum Chordata; class Mammalia; order Carnivora; family Eupleridae; genus Cryptoprocta; species Cryptoprocta ferox. Next base: position 32,959,766 of record CM053573.1, read on the forward strand.
TCTTATTTTTTTCACATAAACATACTTTTTCCTCCATTGACTACAAAAATATTTTCCTTTCACTTTATCACAGTAGCTCATTTTGATTATGCTCAGACCTCAGTGCATCACCTACACCTACCCAGCTAATCTGAGTAATTAAAGAAAAATGATGCATGATGCATTTATAGTTAAGTGAAATGAGTATAAATCTCATATAACAGCTGGATTCCTATACTTGGCAACATGGCACAGTTTGAGAAAAGCAATCATCTTCCTTTCCTGTTGGCAAAACACTTCACTGATCTCTCCAATTTGAGGCCTCTTCAGGATTTAGTGTCTTCTCACTTTGTAATGAACAGAACGCTACTTCCAGATGGACAGCCTTATCATATGCTATTTTTATGCTGCACTTTAGAATTTTAAAGTGGGAGCAGTTATTCACCAAACATGAAATGTATCACTTACTGTATACATTTTCAAATCAGCATGCTCAACCAGCTGCTGATGAGCTTAATACACTCGGATGAAAGAAAGCCTGGGTAAGTCAGACAGTCGGCAGACATTTAAGTTCTTCTGTTGTGTGCTGCTGATGAAGACAGAGGACAACTCAAAAAAAAGAAAAGGCAAGATTCCTGCCCTTCAGTGGTTTCCAATCTAGCATGGAGATTAAAAGAAAACATATATGCTTGACAAGCATTTGAAGACGGAAGGTATTCTGGAAAATGTGTTATGCATATCTAGGTGCAGAATAAAAAGAGAGAGAGATTGAGAGAGAGAGAGAGAGGTGGAAAGAGTTATCAAATTATTAAAGTCAGACTGCCATAAAAGCAGAAGGCCTCCAGAAGCAGATAAGCTCTTAACTGAGTCTTGAAGGAGATTGTATATCTAAATTGCAACAGGAAAACTTTTATTTGTAGTATGAAAAGAGGCTAACAGAAAAATGCAAATATTATTTAGAGCAGCTACATAATTTACTTGGCTGGGATATAAAAATGATGTATTTCAAGAACTGAGATAGGACATTAGAGAAATGGAATGAGTAGTAGGTGTTTGGAATTGATATAGAAAGACAGTAAGGAGACACTGGAGATGATTGAAAGCATAAAAATTGTATGGGGAGACTAGTTTAGTAACTACAGAAATATGGTCAGGAATACCACATGATCAACAGAGTAATTCGAACATGAAAGGAGTAAGAGCCTGGTCTGTAGAAATGGATAGAAACTGGTTACTTCTCCATAAAATATTAATTTTCTGTATGAATTCATTTTTTATAAATAAATTCAGTATTTTAGTATCTTTTCAGGGCAGTGCCTTAGGAAATCAAGTCAATAAGAGATATAGCTACCTCTTTAAGCAGGACTTTGGAGTGTAGAAATGCTTGCTCAGTTGTGTGGGGTTAGAGGAAATACAAAGTTTTAGGAAGCGTCTCATTAAAATAAAAATGTCTTTATTCTTTCCCATGTACAATACACTCTGCATGATAATCAACTGGCAATAATTTAAATCAGATTATTTTCTGCACCTTGGGCAAAAAGTATTTTTTCCCCCAGAATATAGTTTGAACTGAGTTTGAGAGATACCTCATCTTTCAGTTAAAGATGGTGCTTAATGATTCTCAAGCATTTTCTGCTTAGTACAACTGAAGAGTATGGTAAACCCTCAATATTGAGCTAGCTATAAATGTGATTCTGTGAGTCTGGGGGTGGATGGTGAGTGATAGTGAGGGTTGTACTGAGGAAGGAGCATAAGGCAAGCTGCTATCCTGCAAACCCCTTCCCCATCTCAGGTGTGACATTGCTTAGGCATTCCTGGATGCCCTAAAGCTAAAAAAGGGGGGGAAAACCCCAAACAGTTAGCTGATAGAAATCACAGTCCTGCAGGACATGAATCTCTGTCAGTTTACAAATGTCTTATTAAATTATAAGAAAAAGGCAATCATCAATAACCTAACCTCCACAACACTATAGACTCAGCCCTAACATCACCCTCCCCTCCACAGTAATGTGGGGAACAAAGGCAAGAAGGAAATGATAGATAAAACTAAATTTCCTTATAACCTGCAGCCCATTGACAAACACTTGAGGCAAATACAGAATATAACACTCCTCCAGTAACTCCCTACTGTCTTAAGGTTAATGCTTTGCTAGAGGGAAAAACAACCTTAGCTTGACAATAGCTGGGACTCCAGTTTCTTATGAGTCCTCTTTAGTATATGAAAGTATTTTTGGAAACTTCCCTTTTGCCTTTACCTCCCCCAACTCCATACTACTCCTCACAATCCCAGTGCAGCTCCTTCTGCTCAGGGGTTCTGTCCCTGTGCTTTAATAAAATAATCTTTTTTCACCAAAGACATCTCAAGAATTTTTTCTTGGCTGTCTGGCTCTGGACCTCCACCATCACTGCAAAACCACATCAGTATCATTTTGGAATGTTTTGCAATATTAATTTGGAATCCTCACTTTCCCCCTGAAACCACAATCATGAATATCATTGACTTGACTTATGGAGTTTTGAGGAGGGGTGGTGAGAGGTTATTTCTCCATGCAAAACTTAATTGTGTGCAGATAAATGAAGGCCAACCACATGAGAAAAGGGAAGCCTATTTATTCTGAGCTTGTTCATAACAAGAAAGTTAACCACTATCACTTTGTGTTTTGGCATGACTTAAAGGCACTGAGAGGACTGGGAAAGCTTTATAGTGTAAAAAAGGAAGGCTTCAGGTGTGTCCTGATTTGGAAGCTGTTGGCATGGGGAAGCTGTAGATAGGCTAACTAGAAGTAGATCATCCTTCATAATTGATTAGGAATGCATATTTAGTTTTCTCTGGTTGATGCTAAGTTGGAAGTGGGAACAAAAACTAGGGAAGCTGTCAGTTACTAATCAAGTCCTGGTCATATTGGGCTGCCTGTTACAGAAGTTATTGTTTAGCTTCCTGGATTATCACCTGATAGCAATCTAGCTTCTTGCAGGTCTGACCTACAGCAGACTGGCTTCTTGGGCTGTTTGTTGTAGATATGGGAATTGGTTTCGTGGACATGTTGCTGGAGGTTGTAGGTCAGAGTTCCGTTTTTATATGTGGTCTGGCCATGGTCCATTTGTATATTCAATCTCTCAAATGTTATTGACATATTCCCCCTAGAGATCTATCCTGTCACTGCATAATGTCATATCCTATCCCTTAGTATATATGCAAATGTGTATAGTGAAATGTGCACAGATAGCTAGATGGCTTTCTCTTAATGTTTGCATTTAAAATCTTGCCAGTTTATGTTGTTTAGTGAAAGTGTCTGTGTTTGCTTGTTTTTTTAATTTGTTAATTTGAAAATACTTTGGCCTTTATATACATATCAAGAAATCAAGTTGCCATTCACTAGAGAAGTCTTAATCAGTTGTGATAACAAACCCAGTCTTTTTAAGATTTACTAGTCTGCTTCATCACATCTCATAATTGAAGACTGAACTGTAATAGCTGATACCTATCCTAATCACTCAACAGCCTGGCTGCCTTACTTTCTTGCCTTCTGTCTATAAAACCTTCCTTCCTTCATTTCTACCTTCTTCACAGTGCCAGGATTGCTTACAATCATCTCATTTTCTGAACCAAAGAGAAGAAAGCAATTGCCAATAATTTTGACTGCATTTATGTGGACAGTGAAATAAAATATTTGAAATCAGGATTGCTTTGAAAAATACAGGCTATATTCTTTTTGATGCTTTTGGTTGCAAGTAATAGAGGATAGTGTGTAAAATTGCTTATGCAATAAGAGGATTTATTATCCTAGGTAAGAAATCCAAAGGCACAATTTTAGATTTGGTAAACTCAGTTGGTCAGTATATCCCTAGAGTGCCATCTCTCCTTTTATGTCTTGTCATCCTCAGCATGTTGACTATTGTCTTCAGCCTATCTCCTCATGAATATAAGTTGCTGCAATGACTCTGTATTAGTTTCCCGGAGTTGGGTGGCTTAAACAACATAAATGCATTTTCTCATAGTTCTGGAGGCTGGAAATATGAAATCAAGATCTTGACAAGGTTGGTTCCTTCTGAGAGATGTGAGGGAGAGTCAATTCCATGCTTCTGTCTTAGTTTCTGGTGATTTGCTGGCAATCTTTAGTGTTCCTTAGCTTGTAGATGCATCGCTTCAATGTCCACCTTCATCACTATATGGCATTCTCCCTGTGTCTCTGTTTTCACATGGACATCTTCTTAAAAGGATAACAGTGTTAGATCTTTTTCCCAATGCAAGTCACTGAGAGTAGAATCCATGAACACAAATGGAGTTGGTTAACGGGTTTTATTTTAGTTTGGCTGGATGGCCCATCCCGAGTGCATGGAAGTCCTCAGGAGAGCGCCCCGCCGAGCAGAAGCTCAGGGCTTATATAGGCCACAGAAGAGTAGGAAAGGTTATCATTGAGGTAACCAATCATAGTTTACAGCATTTCATGGGGGTCAATCACATTTTGACACTCAACCGTTAGATTTGGCGGAAACCTATCATTTGTAGAGTTCTTTGTCTCAGGAGAGATTTGAAATGACCAATCATAGGTCAAAGGGGGAGGCAAACCAAGTATACAGAAGGAGAATTTTGCAGTTAAGGGATGAGGTTGTGTAACAATGTCTTGAAAAACAAGTTAACTTTTAAGTTGTAATTATTGGTTACATACTAGGACTTCCAGAGCCCGATTGCTCAACCCTTGGTTATCCACCAGGAAAGAGTCAGAGAGTGGAACAATGGCTGGTATGTTTCCATAAGGGTCAGCTTGACCCAGGAGAGGTCTTACAATAGTCATCTTGGATTAGGGACTCACCCCACTCCAGTATGACCTTGTCTTACATAATTATATCTGCAATGACCCTATTTCCAAATAAGGTTGTATTCTGAGTCATGACAGTTAAGACCCCAGTGTATATTTTGGGGGAAACACAGTTCAATCCATAACAAAGCCCTTGCATCATATCCTTGTACAACGTTCAAAGGCTGAAAGGACAAGTGCTTCTTCCTTATTTTTAAAGAATATACTTCCTCATGTGTTCCCGTGACAAACACACTAAAAGTGATGAAGAAAAGTATCACATGGCGGGGAGCAGGCAAGATGGCAGAGAAGCAGGGAGCTCTGTAATCCGCGCACGCCCGTATGGATTAAACTGAGAAGGACTGAAGGGATAAAACTTGGATTTGCAAGTGGGGGAAAGAAGAAATAGACGCCAGAAAGAAGAAAACCACAAAGATGCCTGAGTGAGTGACTGTGATCCGGGAAATTAGGGGACGGGCGGATCCCGGTGGTAAAGGGGAAAGGAGCCCCCGAGCCCAACACAGGGAGAGCGCACTATGCCCCGGATAGACCAGGGGAAGAGAAAGAGAGACGGAAAACGCGCCTAGAACCATCTCTAAGGGAGGAAAAACTCGCCCGTCTCCCCATATATAACTGCCAAGCGCCGGGAGAGAAATCCGTCCCATCTGGCGGGCAAGTTCTTCCTTGGGCGCAGCAGCAGCGGCATCCACTCAAAGCCACACCAGGAGCGGCGGCAGCACAGATAAAGGCGGCAGTGGTGCGAAAAGCGGCAGCAGCGGCGCCAAGGAAGGCGCCTTCAAAAGCGGTAGCAGAGGTGGCGGCTCCGAGAAAAGGGCGGCGCAAGCTGGGCCGGGAGGCTGGCCACCAGCAAGAGCGCATCTCATCCCCGGTGACGGTGTTGAACTGCACGAACTGGGATTTGGAAGTGAGGCGGAGCTTGGAGAACGCAGTTTGGCTCGCCCGTGGCATAGGGAGATCGGACTCAGAAGGGCGGTTGCAACGCTTGGTTCCGGCAAAGCTTTGAAGCAGCGCCATACTTCTCCCTTCAACCACCAAGGCGGGGCCTCAGAGAGAGCAGCCCCCTAGACCTGACCTGACGCCAGACCACGCCCATCCGCACAGGGGAGTTGTCTTTTTTTTTTTCTCTTTTTCTCTTTCCTTTTTTCTTTGCTTCTCCTTCTTTTCTGCTGCCATCCAGATATATATCCCATAGCATATTCTTATCTCTCCTCTTGGCTGGTTATGTGCTTTTAGACTGCCCACAGACTTTTGCTGTCCCAGTCCCCGCCTTGTTTTTTTTTTCTTTTTGTTTTTGTTTCTTTTTCTTCTCTCTTTTCTTCTCTTCTTTCTTTTCTTTTCTTTTCTTTCCTTTCCTTTCCTTTCATTTCCTTTCCTTTCCTTTCCTTTCCTTTCATTTCCTATCATAGAATCATAGAGGGATTCTATGAGGAAAATGTGCAAGGAATACAAGGTACCAGAGACACTGCTATCAACATGAACTCCACAGAAAGCACAATGAATCCAAACCTACATTTTTCAATAATAACACTGAATGTAAATGGACTGAATGCCCCAATCAAACGACACAGGGTAGCAGAATGGATAAAAAAACAAAATCCATCCATATGCTGTCTACAAAAGACTCATTTCAGACCTGAAGACACCTTCAGATTGAAAGTAAGGGGATGGAGAAATATC
>CM053573.1:32966741-33005985 GCA_028646485.1 Cryptoprocta ferox
GTAGCAACGTGGATGGACCTCGAGGGTGTCATGCTAAGCGAAATAAGTCAGGCGGAGAAGGATAGATACCATATGTTTGCACTCATAGGTCTAACAGGAGAAACCCAACAGAGGACCATGGGGAGGGGAAGGAGGAAAAGAGTTAGGGAGAGGGAGGGAGACAAAACACGAGAGGCTCTTGAATACTGAAAACAAACTGAGGGGGAAAGGGGAAGAGGAAATAAAAGGCATCAGAATTGGCAAAGAAGTCAAACTTTCACTTTTCGCAGATGACATGATACTCTACATGGAAAACCCGATCGACTCCACCAGAAGCCTACTAGAACGGATCCATGAATTCAGGATGATGGTCTTGGTGGAGGCCACTTGTGGGGAAGAGCACTGGGTGTTATATGGAAACCAACCTGACAATAAACTATAAAGTTTAAAAAAAAATTAAAAAATAAAAAAAAAATAAAAAAATAATAATAAAAAAGAAAAGTATCACCTGCTTTTGTTCTGAACCAATGACAGTGAGGGAAATGGAATTACTAGTAATGGCTTAAACTAAGGATTGGCAAATTTAATCTTGCAAAGAATCAGATCGTAAATAGTTTCTATTGCAACTACTCATTGTAGCCCCAAAGCATTCATAGACAGTAATGGATGGGCATGGCTATATCCCATTAAAACTTCCAAAATTTTTTTTATAAAAAAAATAAGTATCTGAATTTTACTCAAGGGTTATGGTTTGTCAACCCCAACCTTAGACTAATATAAATTCATTATCTGGATCAAGTGACTGACCCCGACTTCCTGGGAAACTTAAATCTGACCTTTTTTTTTCCTTTTCTCTCTTTTTTTAAAACAAAGTTTGATATTTGTTGGAAGGGAACATATGGTCAATATAAGTATAGCACTTGGCTTCTCGAGTCTTGAGTTGCTTATGGTACAGCTTGTCATGACTACTCACTTGGAAATGTTGCCTTGCAAGACAGGTTTTGAGAGTAAGAGCATAGCATGGGAATTAGGATGCCTGTGTTCAAACCCTTGCTTTCCAGCTAGCCAGATGGATGACCTTTATAAGTTACTAAGCATTCTGTCCCAAATTCTCATCACTAATATGGTGATGATAATAATAGTACATACCTTATATCTAATATCTCAGATGGTTGTTATGTGGATTAAATGATAAACTAGGAATAACCATTCATTTACTTCAGCAGTTTTTAGTGGTTTATTTTGAGTATGTGGTCTGTTTCTCCATTGTGGAGGAATGAGAACTTGAGCTAAAAACTTTATACAAACTTGCTTTTCACAATAGTTTTCTATCTTAGACTACCATGGTTTAACATTCCCTTCAGGACTATTGAATTAATTCATATCATTACATATATGAGTGAGTAATAGATACCAGGATGAGTACAGTACAAGACGTGATAAGATCGCCAAATTCAATTAATGCTACTCCTGGTCACGGCTGGAGAAAAACAGGCCTTAGGACAATAGATTCAGTCTATAGATTTGGATAATATTGGCTTCTATAATCAATACAGATCGCCCTAGGATGGAAAGAGCAGTAGTGATCCACATTGATGATGGTACCTGGCAGAAGAAACTCACAGGGTTTGTGCCTGCATTGCTTTGGTTTGTTTTTATTGTATATATACGGATGCAGTTTAACCTGATGCTACTTGCCCCATGCTTACTAGGTTTGTAGCACTATTGTTTTCTCAGAGAGAGAGAAGTCCTTAGAATGACAAACTTCTCTCTTATTTCTTTTCTTCTCCCTAGGACTCACATTAGTGATGCCTTTTTACAGGATACTAATTTAACTACTACTTATTTCTCTTTTTCAGGATACCATTAATATCTACTAGGTATGACATGATTGTCTTCTATCCTTCTACTCATATTCCATACTCATTTTCATTCTAATTTAAGTCAGTCTCAACTCTCCTTGTTGAATTTCAGAATTGTAGAAAGGGAAGGGAACTTCACCACCACATGGAGACCAATGGACTCTACAGAAAAGGAGTTGATCAAAGTCATATTGCAATTAATACTAGATAGTTAATATTCCTGATGCTACAGGATTTATATTATGGAAAAATTCAAAACATACACAGATATAATAATATAATGAACTAGCTGTGTATCCATAACCTAGGTTCCACAAGTTTTAATTCTTGCCTTTTTTCATTTCTGTTAAACTTAGTCTGATCATGTTTCCTAGTTTAAATCAATAAATGACTGCTAATTATCTTAACTTTCCACTACTCCATCAAAGGTGTCCCAGTTTGCACAATGAATTACATGGTCATCTTATCTATATACCTTATTAATTGCTCTCCCCAACTCCCTTCCATTGGGTTATCTTGAAGCAAGTCTCAGACTTCCTATCATCTCATCTTTTAGTATTTTTACATGAACATCTCTCTTAATAAGAATTCTTATCTTGTCATTTGTCCATTTTCTCCAAAACCATATTAAAAATCTGATCAATAATAAAATATTTTAAAGTACAAAATGCTTAGATCGATGCTAGATAATCTCCTTCTCCTCTTCTTCCTTCTTATTTTTGAGCTGTGCTTTAGTACTCCAGAGGGACCATTTTGACTAAATTGACTGATCAATGTCAACCTGTATGACTCATTATTTGACTTCAGGGACTGCTTAGTTAATGGTTTGGCCAAATTCACTGGTAGCTTTGGCACCTGCAGGTGTACTTCAGTTGCTGAATATTTGATATATGGGATGTTGTTTAGGGCTTTGGTAAGACAAAATAAATTAGGTCTGATAAATATTCCTTCTGTATGCTTACTAATTATGAAATTAAATACATAGACAAAACCCTTCATTTTTTTACACCTTTCAAAAAACTCTAGTAATTATTTTTTTCTACCACTGAATAAAATATTTACTGAGAAAACCTGTATAGCAATAAAAAAATCGAAGCATGTGCAATTTTATTTTAGCTAGGTTGAGGCTTTCTTATAATGTCTTACTCTGGAGTTGGGGGAGGGATTTGTGTATGTGTGGCACAGTATTTTATGTAACAAAATATAGTGATTTAAATATGCCAATTGTTACCTTTTTCTTAAGTTTTAAGTCAGATATGACAGTAGTGAAACTGGAACACAAGGACCAAAATGATAACTCTTAGTTAATAATTACTTTTAGCTAAAGCAGATAGTACCTTTCTTCTCTACTATATTATACTATACAACTTTCTCTGCACTTAGAATTTGCTCCCTAAGATTCCAGGTTGAGCCGTTGCAAAGACTACAACCACATGGGAATATTCCATTCACTGTAAACCAATAAAGTCTGTGTAAATTTCCAGCTGACACATTTTGAGCAAATTGTATATAAGGTTTTGTGTGTTGTAACAAAAATTGTAAGACCTTTGGCAAGTTCTGAAGCTTTCAGTTCATTTAAAAAGGACAAAATGAAGACAACTAGTTTGTGTGTGTGTGTGTGTGTGTGTGTGTGTGTGTGCACGCGCACTGTTATGTACTTACTATTACTAGATCCAGAAACTTTGTCTTTAGATTTTTCTATAGAGCAGGCTATGAATAAAAAGTTAAAAAGTCATTTCTTTCTGATGAATGCATTGAATCAAGAGAACAATGGTCAGTCTGAAGTTCTTTACATTAAAACCCAGGATTCCTATTCATTTTCTGTCACTAAATATAACCCATCTAATTTAAGCACAAGCATCATTGGTCTTAGAATAGAAGATATTGGGATTGGTATCCAGTCTTGATCCATTTTCTAGTTAGTTTCTGTCTCTCGCTTGCTCTATTTCTTTTAAGGTTCTTGGTTTCTCTTGAGGTCTCTGCCTTTGGGGTGTAACAGCTATAAAAGTCTGTGTTAGAAGTTACAATGCAATTCACTTTGCTTGGCTCTGTGTTTATGACATGATTGGTATCTGTGAGCAGGTAGGGAATTGGAAAAATGTTCCATCTCACTCTGAATGTGGCATAGTCTGATTACAGCACAGACTACAAGACAGATTTCTTTGCTCTGATCCTAGGAACATCCTATTGCTCTTGTACTTACACCAGGAATAGTTCTGTCTTTTTAACCTTTTCCAAAGATCAGATTATTCTGGGTTCTGGGCCTTGACGATAACTCTAGCATGTTATCAGTTGTCAAGGCATGCTCTCTATAACCTTAATACATCCTGACAATCACTATACTGAATGAGTCTCTGCCCTAACCTCTAAGAAATTTCCCATCCTTGCCAAATATTGCAAAAATTTGCAAGTTCAGATGCAACTAATGAAAAGAGGTTAAGCTCAAAGCTTTTAGCTTAATTGTGCATGCAGTCAAGGTAGAAGAGTCAGAATACTGCATCTTCCAACTGTAGTGACTTGTATTTTCTTATAGTTAAGCCTCAAACCTTTCTAGGCTGGCATGCATAAATAAAAAGATAAGGGAATTGAACATGTGTCCTGAAAATGGAACTCTAAATACTTAGAAAAGAACCTTCTTTAAGAGTGGGCAGAAATCTGTTCATTTTCCACAAGCCTAAAGAACAAGGCAAAGGTCTACTAACTATAAAAAGATGGAGATAAGAACAGCTGGAAAAAGCTTAAATAGCACTTTTTTCTCATTTACATCCTCTTCATGGTTCTGATTTCCCTCTAAGGAACCATTTCAGAAACCAAATGAAGAAATGTACCTGGGAATTCATAATATGCTGACAGAACTAGAGAATGAAGATATTTTGAAAGTGAGGAAAAATCTTTATAGATGCCACTTTGTTTTTTAATGGCAACCCTGACTTAACTTATATTCTATAGATAGGTCTAATGTAAATTTCGGAAGGTTTTTTTTTTAACATCTGAACATTTGTTTTGGCAATGTCTGAGTGTCTTTTGGACTGGAAATACCTTTGTTAGTTTCAGAGGATCAGACAGAGTTTTATATGCAAAATGACTTCCTAGAGAAACAAGCATTTCATTAGGCAGCTGCCTGGAAATGTTAAGAGATGCTAATTGCTTGGCAGACTTAGATGAGCAGGGAGCACCGAGGGACGCTCTTGTTACCCCAATTCGTGGAAAGCAGAAAGTGACACCAAACTGAATCTAAGAAATGTAGTTTCTGATTGGGATACTACTTTCTTTCTGCTTTCAACAAGTTTTATTTACTTATTTTTTTCTAGAAAGACTTCAGGTAAAATTCAAGACAGAGTAAAATAATTTAATTCTTCAAGTTATAGAGAGTCTCAGACACAGTAACTGTGCTTGAAGAACTAAATGTCTCTCCCAAGAAGTTAGCATTTTTATAAGGAAAAAAATCCTCAAATATATCATTATTCAATTATTAAACAAATAATATCACAATTAGAGGTAGAGTTAATTATGAGTCACACTAAAGAACTGCTAGCAGGTCTTTACTGAAAACAACAACAACAAAAATCTTCATTTATTGAATAGTTCCACCTTAAACATCCATGTTTTTAGTTAAGATATTGCATCCCCCCACCACCATCACCGTTGTTAAAAAATAAAACAGCCTTCTGAAAAAGAGTCTTCTAATTAAACAAGTTTAGGGGCATCTGGTGGTTCAGTCCGTTGAGTGTCCAACTCTTGATTTCAGCTCAGGTCATGATCTCACAGGTTCATGAGAACATCCCCAACTAGTGCATGCTCGCTCTCTCTCTCTCAAAATAAATAGATATAAAAAATAAGTTTAAAATTTTCAGGAGTATTTTGAATAGTTTTAAGAGTTATTTTAGTCTTAAAATAAAACATGGAATTTTCAACAACTATTTATGCCTTTTGATGAAGTCAAAGCACATTTGCTGAATGCTTATTCTATGTCAAGAAATCTGTCCTAGTGTTTAACATATATTAACTAACTTAATCCATTTTTTCTTTTATTAACTAACTTAATCCTTACAAAAATTGTATCAGGCAGCTATTTTCATTATCATTAGCTTTTTTTTTTTTTTTTTTTTTTTTTACAAAGAAGACAATAGGCATACAGAATTCAAGTGTCTCTCCCAGAGCCTATAATTAGGAAGTGGTAGAGCAATAACTGAACCTAGTTGAGTCTGGATCTGGCCCCTTTACTGTAGACACAACACCAGTTGTTCTCAAACTTCATTTTGCATCTGAATCATTGAAAGGTTGTTAAAATGAAGATTGATAAGCACCAGTCTCAAAGTTCTTGATTCAGTAGGTTTGCATTAGGGCCCAAAAGTTTGCATTTTAACAAGTTCTCAGGCAATATTGATGCTACTCTTTAGGGGTCTACTCTTTGTGAACCTGTATGCAATGCTCTAGTATTTAATTTACTTAGACTCATAATCTCTTCTATTGGACCAGACAGTTGTCTTTTTGAGAGCAGAGGGTGAGTATGTTGCATTTTCAGTTTTCCACAGCTGGTCTTCGCAAGTAGCAAGTGAGTATTTAATACATGTTTGTTCTAAGTATGGATGAATGAATGAATCTCTAGAATCCCCTTTTAAAATGGGAAAGGCCCTAGGAATGATATTTAATTAAGCTGTCATCTTACAAATAATTTAGTATGAATTCATTTATTTGAAATTAACAAATTAACCACCTACAAAGACCTAGAGGGATGTATGGCAGGGCTCTCTGATCCAAATTACAAGGAATGGTTGGGAACAGGCCAAGCAGCAGGGCTTGAGGATAGTCCTGGGTATAGTATAGTACTGCACTGTAGGACCCAAGCATGGAAACATGGGTCCAATTTAAGCTTGGGTACAAAAGGGGACCCAATGGTGGGAAAGGATCATTAAAAAGAGATGAAGTTGAGGGGCACCTGGGTGGCTCAGTTGATTAAGCGTCTGGCTTCAGTGAGGTAATGATATCATGGTTCATGGGTTTAAGCCCTGTGTCAGGCTCTGTGCAGACAGCTCAGAGCCTGGAGCCTGCTTCAGATTCTGTATCTCCCTCTCTGCTGCCCTCTCCCACACAGTCTGTCTGTCTCTCTCTCAAAAATAAACTTTAAAAAAAATTTAAAAAGAGATAAGGGTGTTCCTTTGCTCAGCAACAAACCGGTGGGCTAAGTTTATGCACTCATTTGAAAACATTACATAATGTGGTAGAAAAATCACAAGGCTTTAGAGGCAGGCAGATATGGGTTCAAATTGCTGTTCTAACTAGCTGTAAACCATAGAGTAAAAATATAATTTGACATGTATTTTCTCATCAATAAAAATCACTTGATGCATAAGATTAATATGATAAGCTTAATAAGATAAAGCAATTTAATATTTGTAAATCATATACCATCAATGATTGGTACTCACCAAGAGTTTGTTTTCTTCTTTCTCCAACATTTCTGATGCCTGCTACAAATTAATGCTACACTTTCCACGCTGGCAGGAAGTTGTTAGTAAAAGAATAAATATGTATATTTCTCTCTAATCATATATTATATAGAATACACCTAAACTTTTTGAACTATTTACTAAATCTGCTCATGTTATTGTTGTGCCCTTTATGCTTGACTAAACTGAAATGTACAAGATACATTTCTTTAATTATCAGATTTTGCTTTATTCTCTTAGACCAGATATCAAGGATAATTTATAATTGGCTCTGCCTGCTTATCAAATCAATAATATTTAAAATATCACTGCTGTAGCCTTTGTCCTTTAGTATAACCTCAGATTACTCTTGGAAAAGGTTTATCTTTTGTATTTTAAAGAAGAGATGTTAAAGCACAAACATGTGAAATAGAGGAAAAAGTCATATATTGTTAGAATGCAGTTTTTCAACACCTACTTCAGTGCTTTCTGTTAGGTGTTGCTGCTTCATTGAATTATAAACAATAGAACTGACATATTCCTGTGTGTTATATTAACCACATTAAAAGTTTTGTTATTATAATACTGGAAGAAATTTTTCACATCTTAGAAGTCACCTACTCATATGTTTTAAGAAGACCATTTGTACAACTCCTAATTTAAAACCATGTTCCTTTTTTAACCATTGCATTTAGCTCTTCTCCCCTCATCCCTTTTAGAAACGAGATGGAAATGAGAAGGAAGTTTTTAGATGCTCACACAAACTCTGTGATCATACTTACTGTACTTGGTAAGTTTATATTTATGTTATGTTATGTTTATGTTACTAGTTTATGTTTATTATCATGTTAACTAGTTTATGTTACTAGTTTATGTGCCATGGTCATCTTTCCATACTTTCATGGTTGTCACCAACTTTCCAAGCACATTCTAAGATTTAGAGACTTTTTTATTAAGCTCTATGCCTGACCTGGGGCTTGAAATCATGGCCCAGAGATTAAGAGTTGAATGCTCAAGGGGAAAAGAAAGAGAAAGAGAGGCCAGCCAAGAAACAGACTCTTAACTATAGTTAACTAATAACAAACTGATAGTTACCAGGGGTACAGTGGGTAGGGGAAAGGGTTAAATAGGTAGTGCCCTTGTGGTGAGCATCAGGTGTTATATGCAAGTGTTGAATCACTATATTGTACTCCTGAAGCTAATATTATACTGTGTTAGCTGGAATTTAAATAAAAACTTAAAACAAAGAGTCACATGGTCTATTGACTGTGCCTGCCAGATGCCCCTAGAGCCAGTTTTAACAATAGCATCTTTTGCTTTAAATGCTCAGTTCATTTTTTTTTCTGAAAAGCAAAACAAAACTGACAATAATGATCAAAATGAACTGTTTAAAACATTTGCTGCATTCCACCTAATTATGCAGATAATACCCTTCATCCATAAAATGTCTCATTTGCCTTGAAAACATCCCCTTCCCTCGGGCTGCTTTGGTCCCCATTTTCCTGTTGTAGCCTATGCACTGTTACAGAGAGCAGGGCTGGGCAGTATTCTAAGAATACTGCAGAGCATTTCAATCATTGCCTTCCACAGTTGTGGTTGCACATCCTCGCAGTCACAGATTTGTTAGGAATTCAGTTGCACATGCTTTTTGTTTTAAATGATTAAAAATACTCTGTGTGACTTTATATTTTTAATGGCCGCTGCTTCAAAACCCTGAAGTCTTATGAAATGTCATTCATAATGAGACCTCCCTCCTTTTTAAGTGTCAACAGAGGAAGATGTAAATACTCTAAGACACTTGATAATAGGCAATAAAAATTTCACCTTTAAGTAACTAGCTACAAGCTAGTTTCAATTAAAAGCATTATTTATTATCACAAAATAAATGTATCTCTATGAAGTAAAAGAATTTAATGACTGCAAGAAGAATCTAAATAGATATTCCTTTGTCTTCAGTGACTGCAGGTCTCAATCAGTGGTTCTGAACCTTCATTTAATCCCAGTAGACCTGAGGCCTATGACACAATCCCATTTGTAACACAGGCTCCCTTTTACAGCATGGTGGAGAACTGGGTAGTATCTGAAATGGGGACTACTTAATTAATTGATTAAGCCAGTCATTTAATAAGACTGAGTGCCTACAATGACATAAGCATTGTTCTGGATACTCGACATTAAACAGTGAATGCAACAAATTCACCAGCCTCTTGGAGCTTATATTCGATTGCTGGGAGATAGACAATACCAAAAAAATCATATAATTTCAAATAGTGATAAGTCCTTTGAAGAAAAACATAGAGCAGGATAAGGGAATTGAGATTGATTGGGGAGAAGATCCAGTTTAGATGCAAATAATGTATAGTCTTAGAATCTGTGGTAAGTAATATCTCTTGAAAGATCCTTGGTACTTACAACATGAAGAGTAGACACAAAAATTATTTCTAGAATGAATGATTGAAACATTATTTCCTCTATAATATCCAAGAATCATTGTTCTATGGATTCTGATTAAGTGGTAAGAGATTTCGAGGCATTAAGATGGCAGAGTAGTAGGGGGATCTTATGCTTGCCTCATCCTTGAACACAGCTAGATAGATATCAAATCATTCAGAACACGCAGGAAATCAACTTGAGAAATGAGAGAACACTGCACAATTAGAGAGAGAAAAGAGGTCACATTGTGGAATGTAGGAGGTACAGAGACATGATTTGGGGGAGAAAAGAATTACCAGTGCTGTGGAGGGGACAGAGCCCTGATCAGGGAGATAGGAGAGAGAGAGAGAGAGAGAGAGAGAGAGAGAGAGAGAGAGAGAGAGAGAGAGAAAGAGAAAGAGAAAGAAAAAGAGAAAGAGAAAGAAGAGAAAGAGAAAGTTCAAAGTCTGAAGTTTTAGAAGTCTGTCTAAATCACTGGTTCTGAACCTTAGGTGGAGCCTGGCAGGAATAGAGATGCTCCTATGGAGAAGGAGGGCAGAGCCCCAGGAGCAGACATCATGGTCTGAGGATCCCCTGGCTCACATTGGGAGATCAAAACAGATATAAGTGATATGTCTGAACCAGAGTTTAAAACAGCAATCATAAGTATACTAGCTAGGCTTGAGAAAAGCACAGAAGACACTAGGAAGTACTTATCACAGATAAAAGACCTAAAAATTAGTGAGGTCAAAATAAAAAATGCTATAGCTGAGATGCAAATCTGACTAAACTTAAGGACAACGATTGAAGAAGCAGAGGATTAAATAAGGGATATAGAAAGTAAAATTATAGAAAAAATGAAGCTAAAAAGAAGAGGGAAAGCAAAATATTGAGTCACAAATGCAGACTTAGAGAATTCAGTTACTTCACAAAGCATAATAACATTTGTATCACAGGAGTCCCAGAGGAAGAAGAGAGGGGAAAAGAGGCAGAAGGTTTATTTGAGCAAATTATAGCTGAAAACTTACCCATCTGGAGAAGGAAAACAGACATTGATATTGAGGAGGCAGAGAGAACTCCCATCAACATGAACAAAAGCAAGTCAACACCAAGACATATCATAGTAAAATTGGCAAAGTACTGAGATAAGGAAACAATCCTGAAAGCAGCAATGGGAAAGAAATCTGTGCCTATAAGGGAAGACAAATAAAGTTAGTAGCACATCTCTCCACAGAAACTTGGCAGGCTAGAGGGGGGCAGCATGATATATTCAATGTGCTAAATAGGAAAAATATACAGCCAAGAATACTTTATCCAGCAAGTCTGTCATTCATAATAGAAGGAAGATAAAGGGTTTCCCAGACAAATACAAACTAAAGGGGTTCATCACCACCTAACGAGCTCCACAAGAAATTTTTAAAGGGGACTCTTTGAGTGGGAAAGAAAGATGAAAAGCAAAAACATGGAAAGGAACAGAGAGCATCACCAGAAACACCAACTTTACAGGTAACACAATGGCACTAAATTCATATCTATCAATAAACACTCTGAATGTAAATAGACCAAATACTACAATCAAAAGACATAGAGTATCAGAATGGATAAAACAAAAAAGACCTATCTATATGCTGCCTACAAGAGACTCATTTTAGACCTAAAGACACATGCAGATTGAAAGTGAGGGGATGAAGAACCATCTATCGTGCTAATGGACATCAAAAGAAAGCTGGAATAGTCATACTTATATCAGACAAACTAAATTTTAAATGAAAAACTGTAACAAGAGATTAAAAAGGGCAATATATCATAATAAAGAGGTCTATTCAACAAGAAGAGCACCCAAATATCTAAATCAATAAATAACAAACATAAAGAAAATTATTGATAAAACCACAATAAATTAGGGACTTTAACATCCCACTTACAGCAATGGATAGATCATCTAAGCAGAAAATAAACAAGTAAAAATGGCTTTGAATGGCACACTGGACCAGAGGGACTTAACAGATATATTCAGAACATTTCATCCCCAAACAGCAGAATACATATTTTTTTGCATGCAAATGGAACATTCTCCAGATTAGATAACATACTAGGTCACAAATCAGGCCTAAGCAAGTACAAAAAATTGAGATCATACCATGCATCCATGTATATTTTCAGACCACAACACCGTGAAACTTGGAGTCAACTACAAGAAAAAATTGCAAGACCACAAATACATGGACATTAAAGAATATCTTAGTATAGAATGAATGATTTAAGCATGAAATTAAAAAGGCAATAAAAAATACATGGGAGCAAATGAAAATGAAAATATGACAGTCCAAAAGCTTTGGGATGCAGCAAAATCATTCATAAGAAGGAACTATATAGACATACAGGCCAAATCAAGAAGCAAGAAAACTCAAATACACAACCTACCCTTATGCCTAAAGGAAAGGAACAGCAAATAAAGCCTAAAGCTTACAGAAAGAGGGAAATAATAAAGCTTAGGGCAGAAATAAATGATATAGAGACAAACAAACATAAAACACCAGTAGAACAGATCAATAAAAAGTAGGAGCTGGTTCTTTGCAAGAATTAATAAAATTGAGAAATCCCTAGGCAGACTTATCAAAAAGAAAGAAGAAAGGACCCAAATAAATAAAATCACAGATGAGAGAGGAGAAATCACAACCAACACCACAGAAATACAAATAATTATAAGAGAATATTATGAAAAGTTATATGCCAACAAATTGGGCAATCTGGAAGAAATAGATAAATTCCTAGAAACATAATAACCACCGAAATTGAAATACGAAGAAATAGAAAATTTGAACAGACTGATAACCAGCAAACAAATTGAATCAGTAATGAAAAATCTTCCAACAAACAAAGGCCTGGGCCAGATGGCTTCCTAGGGGAATTCTAGGAAGAAACATTTAAAGAAGAGATAATACTTATGTTTCTCAAACCTTTCCAAAAAACAGAAATGGAATGAAAACTTCCAAATTCCTTCTATGAGGCCAGTATTACCTTGATTCCAAAACCAGACAAAGCCCTCACTAAAAAGGAGAATTACAGGCCAATATCCCTGAAGAATATGGATGCAAAAATTCTCAAGATACTAGCAAATCACATCTAGTATCTGTTTAATGTATAAAAAAACAGTACCTTAAAAGAATTATTCACCATGTTCAATTGAGATTTATTCCTGAGCTGCAAGAGTGGTTCAATATTTGCAAATCAAGCAACATGATACACTACATTAATAAACGAAAGGGTAAGAACCATATGACCCTCTCAATAGATGCAGAAAAAACATTTGACAATGCTTTCATTCCAAAGCATAGCATCCATTCTTGATAAAAAACCTTCAACAAATTAGGGATAGAGGGAACATCCCTCAATATCATAAAGGCCCTATACTAAAGACCCACAGCTAATATCTTCAATGTGGAAAAACTGAGAACTTTTCATCTATGGTCAAAAACAAGACAGAGATATCCACTGTCACCATTGTTATTTAATATAATACTGGGAGTCCTAGCTTCAGCAATAAGACAACAAAAATAAATAGAATGCATCCAAATTGGCAAGGAAGGAATCAAACTTGGACTATTTGCAGACGAAATAATTCTCTATGTAGAAAACCCAAATGACTCCATCAAAAAATTGCTAGAACTGAAACACCAATTCATAAAAGTTGCAGAAACCTGTTGCATATCTATACACCAATAATGAAGCAGTAGAAAGAGAAATAAAGGAATTGATCCCATTTACAATTTGCGCCAAAAACCATAAGATACCTAGGAATAAACCTAACCAAAGAGGTAAAAGATCTGTACTCTAGAAACTATAGAATGTTTATCAAAGAAATTGAAGATGAGATGAAGAAATGGAAAAACATTCCATGCTCATGGACTAGAAGAACAAATATTGTTAAAATGTCTGTACTACACAAAGCATTCTACACATTTAATGCAATTCCTATAAAAATACTAACAGCATTTTTCACAGAGCTAGAAAAAACAATCCTAAAATTTGTATGAAACTACAAAAGAACCTGAATACACAAAGCAATCTTAAAAAAGGAAAGCAAAGCTGGAGGCATCACTATTCCAGACTTCAAGCTAAATACTACAAAGCTGTACTCATCAAGACAGTATGATACAAGACACATAGATCAATGGAGCAGAATAGAAAACGCAAACCCAGAAATGGACCCACAACTGTATGGGTTTAATTAAATGTATCCATTTAATCTTTGACAAAGAAGAAAAGAATATTCATTGAAAAAAGACAGTCTCTTCAACAAATTGTGTTGAGAAAACTGGACAGCAACGTGCAGAAGAATGAAACTGGACTACTTTCTTAAACAATGCACAAAAATAAATTCAAAGTGGATGAAACACCTAAACGTGAGATAGGAAACCATCAAAATCCTAGAGGAGAACACAGTCAGGAAACTCTTTGACATCAGCTGCAGCAACTTCTTACTAGGCACATCTCCAAAGGCAAGGGAAACGAAAGCAAAAATGAACCATTGGGACTTCATCAAGATAAAAAATTTCTCCACAGTGAAAGAAACAATCAACAAAACTAAAAGGTAACCTTTGGAATGGGAGAAGATGTTTGCAAATGATATATCCGATAAAGTGTCAGTGTCCAAAATATATAAAGAACTTATCAAACTCAACACCCAAAAAACAAATAATCCCAGGTAAGAAATGGGCAGAAGACACAAGTAGACATTTTTCCAAAGAAGACATGAAAAGATTCTCAACATCACTCATCACCAGGGATATACAAATCAAAACTAAAATAGATATCATCTCACACCTGTCAGAATGGCCAAAAATGGCAGAGGAAACAACATATGTTGGTGAGGGTGTGGAGTAAATGGAACCCTCTCCCACTGTTGGTGGGAATGAAAACTTGTGCAGCTACTCTAGAGAATAGTAAGAAGTTTCCTCAAAAGTAAAGTAAAAAATAGAACTACCCTACCAACCAGCAATTACACTACTAGGTATTTATCCAAATGATTCAAACATATTGATTTGAAGGAGCATATGCACCCAAACGTTTATAGCAGCATTACCAACTAGGGCCAAACTGTGGAAAGAGCCCAAATGTCCATCTGCTGATGAATGGATAAAGAAGGTATGGTATACATATACAAGGGAATATTACTCAGCCACCAAAAAGAATGAAATCTTGCCATTTGCAACTATGTGGATGGAGCTAGAGAGTATTATGCTAAGCAAAACAAGTCAGTAAGTCAAAGACAAATACTGTATGATTTCACTCATACGTGTAATTAAAGAAATGAAACAGATAAACATAGGGGAAGGGGGGAAAAGATACAGAGGCAAAATATAAGACACTCTCCTTTTTTAAAGTTTGTTTATTTTGAGAGAGATGGGGGAAGGGGCAGAGAGAGAGGAGAGAGAGAGAATCTCAAGCAGGCCCCATGCTGTTAACATAGAGACCAACATAGGGCTTGATCCCATGAACTATGAGATCATGAACTCAAGAGGCCATGATGCCTCTTGGGACCATGATGCTCATCCTCAAAATGAGCTGAAATCAAGAGTTTGATGTTTAACAAACTGAGCCACTCAGGCACCCCAAGAGACTCTTAACTATAGAGAACAAACTGAGGGTTAATGAAAGGATGTGGATAGGAGATGGGTTAGATGGGTGATGGGTATTAAGGAGGGCACTTGTTAGGATGAGCACTGGGTGTTACATGGAAGTGATAAATCACTACATTCTACTGTTGAAACCAATATTACATTATATATTAACTAAATAGAATTTAAATAAAAACTTGAAACAACAACAAGACAATAAAAAAGATGTGATAGATTTCAACCTCAGGAGATGGGAGTATTTGTGACGGTGGTGAGTGCTGTACAAAGCAAAGTACTTAAGTAGAGAACCCTCTAAAGTAGAGGAAGTCATTGACATCAAAAGTGTTACTGAAGCTTCTATATTCATATACTGGGACCTTAAGTGACTTAAGTAATAGTGACAGTCTTTTGTACCATAAGCACTTGAGTTCCATGACATCTGACATCAGTGTGGGTGATCATAAGGAAGAGAGAAATATAAGTAAATAAAATACTATTCAAATACATAAATCAAGACATTTTTCATTGTGTTTGGTAGCAGTCAATAAGATAAGGAATTAATAGATCTCAAAGAGTCCTTTATTCCTGACACATGTCTTTAGGGGAAAAAAAAAACTATGTTAAATCACTTCAATGTATATAAAACTGGAGTATATAAAGAGCCTGAAGACTATTCTAAATTCCCACCACATGCTCTCTCCAAACATAATATGCTACTGAATCAAAAATATTTTATGGATAGAGAATCTATGTCTTCCAAGAAGAGCTCCCGTTATTATACGAAAATTTCTCAAAGGCATTCCATTGCCTGAGCTCCTTTTCAGAAAAGTGACTATTGAGTTTGAAATGTTCCATAAGTTAATATTTTACCCCTCCCAGGTGATATTTTTATTTGTGTGAGGTTTAAAGACAGGAAGCTTCTAGATGGGGTTCAAGGCATCAGGCAGATAAGGGAGATCTTTGGAGGAGACTCTCAACATTTTACCAGCTAGTCACTTCGCTTAAGAGTAGTGCTGAGGTATTCAGATTACGTACACAGGCAGACAATTTCATATTTTTGCTAACTATATTCAAGGTTAAAACTTTTTTAACTTCCCTACATTTATCTATTATGCACTCACTTCTCACCATTAAGCTTTCCAGTTTACTTATTTAACTAATTAAACAGATAGAGGGAGGGAGTGGGAGAGATAACTCCCACAAAAATATCACAAATAAAGCCTGAGTCTTCTTCAATATTCACTTCTTTTACATTTAGTGTGTATTAAATTGTCAGCATTTCACCATTTTCTTCTCTTTTGTAATGCTTCACCCCAGTAGTAACCAAGAGTACTACACCGTAGAAAAAGGAACTTTTATCCATAAAAGAGCTTTTCTATTGAATGAATCAGAAGATAAAACCAAGGCATTTTTTAAATATATCTCTATCATTTTTTCCCCTCAGCTTGTTGCTCTAGACCTTGAGTTTAAACTAGTTCAGAATCAATCAACTCAACTCAGAAATAGAATGAAAGACTTCTCAGAAGAAAGTGAGAACAGAGGAAAAAATATATTTTTAAATTGTCTATCGTATACCTTGTATCTCAGACAGAATTTATCAATGTCTCACACATGATCAAAGCACATGGTGAAGCCCTTGGTGAAGCAAATCCTCAGGTCAAGCATCCAAAATTGTCACATAAATTGCAAGGTGGGTTGAGAGTCATTAGATAAGATAGTGAACAAAACAAAAAAATAAACGGTCAGTCCAGAAAAATAAAATCTACATTTCATCAGTTCTTACCTGGAATATAATGGTAGCTGAGCAGTCAATTTACAATTTTACAACTCACAAAAATACTATAAAGTAAGAATGGAACCTCTTTGAGGTAGAAAGGGAAAGGGCTTTCTACTTTGTTTGGAACATCCATAGAGTTATCTTTATGCAGGTGCCTTGCTGAGCGTTTTAGGACTGAAATATTTTTGATAAAATGAACTTTCAAAAATCATTGGACTACAGATTCTCAAAATTAGTGTTTTTTTATATTTGCCATTAGTTCTAATAGAGACTTAGTGATAACCTAGGAACATGTTGAGTATGCTCAATAGGAGTAACTGCTTCTCCAAATTTTGAATATACACATGAAATAGAAAGATTAAAAAGGATTCCTGGGAGACCAGACCTAACTGTTGATTGTGTACATAGGTAAAAGCTTTAGGAGTAAAGGATTAACAATGCTCATGGGCATGATGTGTCAGGATCATCAGTTAACCAGCAGGCTCTTATGCCTTTAGTAATCACAATGACAAAAGGAAGGCCTTGGCTTGGACGAAAGGGAAATTGATGGGAGTCATATATTACCATCAACTCAGGTAGAGCAGAACTCATTTTCTTCCAGTTTATCTTTTCTGACTGGCCATCCTTAATTTTTTTTCCCTTTTGTAAACTTTATTTCTATGGGTGCTCTGAAAATATTTGTTATTGATTTTACAGTTATCATGATGTTGATAAATACTCAAAGTTTCTGCCCTAGGACAACCATTTAAAATAAAATTGTAAAAAAGATGAGAATCTACTAAAAAAAGTAGTGATGCCTATAAATGTATGTTTTTGTTATATTATACCACACTAGTTTGTCTAATTTGTTACTAAAGCTTTTTAAAGTCATTTACTAATTCATTTATTCATAAACTTGAATTGAGTCTTTACTACATGCCAGATACTGTGCATGGGGCCAGGGATAATTTAAAAAAAAAAAAGATGAATAATACCTCATTCAGTTCTCCAAAATTATTTATTCTCTGGGGACACTAGTCAAGGATCAATTGGTGATCCCATTGTCATAAATGTTATGCTACAGGCTTGCATAGATTATTATAGTGAAGCAGAGTAGAGTGAGCTATGTCGTTAAGGAAAAGAGCACATCTAATCTTGGCATTTTGTGTTCAATTTTGAATTAGCTTGGCAGAGGAAGTTGTTCCAACCAACCAAACAGTGGACCTAAGTGTCATAGTACTTCACTATTGGTAAGCCCACTTCTGGGTTTTGCTTGGTAGGTCTTTGGTATATAGTAGTTGGAAGAAGAAATCTACATATGTGAATTGGTAAGGTTACAAAGACATCTCTAAAATATTTGGATAAGAAAGGATTATTCTCATAGGGCTGAGAAAGTAGCTTCTCAAGTAAAATATTAAATTATTTCTGCCATTAGTGTGACGAAGATCCCTCCATTGACTAAACTTAACTCAGGTTTCTCTGAGCTTTTTAAAATTTTTGTTAATGTTTTATTTATTTTTGAGAGAGAGAGACAGAGTGAGCAGAGGAGGGTCAGAGAGAGAGGGAGACACAGAATCTGAAGACAGGCTCCAGGCTCTGAGCTAGCTGTCAGCACAGAGCCTGACGCGGGGCTGAAACCCATGAATGGTGAGATCATGACCTGAGCCGAAGCCGGAAGCTTAACTGACTGAGCCACCCAGGCACCTCTCCCTGAGCTTTTTTAAAACTAGGCCTGACTTTTGGATGTCCAGGTTCATCTCTGCAATGCACGCTTTTTTAAGTAAGAACACTAATAGGTCAGTTTAATCGGAACACCCCATCTTCCACATTTGATCACCTCCCATATCTAATTGCATTCCTCAGTCTCCACCATCTCTCGGGTGATTCTGATCACTCTGGACTGCTTTTGGCAAGAATCCTCTTAGGTGGTTTAGCCAGAATCCCCCTAACCTCTGATGTTTTCTCTTAGTAATTTTCTACCCACTGACCCTCATCCTGGTCTGTGGCTATAAATTCCCATTTACCCATGCTGTGTTTGAAATTAAGTTCAATCTCTCCCTCACTGAAAGATTCCACTGTAGTGGTCCCTACACCTATATCCATGCCCTCCTTGCATTAAGTTTTCATTGTGCTTTACCAAGTGTCATTATTTATATTTTTAGTCTTACTATACTTTTTGTTGTTATTGCTGGTATTTTCCCCTTTTTCATGTCTCTTTATGAATAACAACAATCTATTTCTCTTACATCAAGGAGAGAGGAAAATTACAAAGCTAAAGAATAGGGGCAAATAAGATAGAAGTAATTCTGAAGCCATAAGTATTTTTAAAAAATTACTAATGATTTATAAAGCATATTTTAATGATGTCAATAGTAGTGGAAAGTATATTATAAATTATATAATATAATTTATATATATTATAAATTATATAATATAATTTATATAAATTATAAATTATATATAAAGTATAAATTATAATTAATTCATACAAACAGTGGAAGATAGTAAAAGCAAATGTTCAAAACAAACTATTGTTTGTATGAAATAAATCTTTCAAACCAAAATTTAATGCCTTTACTTAAGATGCCCATTGAATTTCTTAATATTATGTTATCTGGTAAAATTTACAGGGATAAGCAAATGTTAATAGTGAATAATACATCAATGGAACATTGCAAAAGTTGTTTCTTAAAGGGAGATCAAGCATCAGTCTGATTATGGGAAAGATATTACAGAACTTTTTAAGAACTATTCTCTTGGTTTTATAAGGAAAAGTAAAATATATCATTCGTGTTTTGGCTTAGAATACTGAAGTAATTGTCCTTCCTGCTTGTATAGAACTGGTCATGTTTTAATTCCATGCACTGTCATCAAAAATAATATTAAATAGTTGCTCCAGTAATAACTACTCTTTCCCACCCTTGCCCTCATCTCTCTCCTTATCTAATTGGGTCAGAGGTGGAAATAAATAAGAAATCAGAAAGAACATCTGTGTAATAGCCTTGGGAGATGTGGACTTGTAGCTTGCTCTGCTCTAAATGGACAGACATCTCTTCTTTCATTATCTAATAAAATGCTTGGTTTTGCTGAGGGATAAATTTGATTGAGCCAGATGGGTGGCCAGGGGATGATTTTTAATAAACTCATTTCTACTTCACCTAACCCAAGAAACTTTTAGGAATCAGTGCATAATGTGCACAAGGCTCTAGACACCCAGTCTTACATAAATGCTTTATCTAATTCCCATCAGTCTATGAAGTAAGAACATTTATTGCCCCATTTTACAAGTACAGAAATTGAGAGTTATTATTAAGTAGCTTTTCATGGACACAAAATTAGTAAGTGGTGGGACAGGGACTTAATTTTTTTTTTATTCTTTAAATTCCAAATTCAACGGTCTTAACTATTATGTCATATTAAGGTAGGCATTTTTTATTGTTTACATGTTGGTAATATTATTTAGGTGCAGGGAAAAATATGATTAAAGACAGACCCCAACAGCTGGATGAGTTCTTATTCATGTATACAACTCAGTGCAAGTCTAAACTACTACAATAAATGATGAACTCAGTGCTGGCATTCTTTCTAATGCGGTTTAATTCTTATGCATTTCTCAACTGCGTTTTAGAAAAAACTGTATTTAGTTGGCCCTGAAAGAAATCTAATACTTTTCCTGTGACTTTCAGAAAAGGATGTGTGCACACAGTGTAAAAACCTCCTAAATTAAATTTGCAAAATAAACTCATCATTTCTAGTTGTCGCTGTTGTGCATAAAGCACAAGGAGTGCTTATGCTATTTCTCTCTGAGGGCTTTTTATACACTGTGACAGGTTGAAGAACTGCTGTAGGTAAGAGTCTGGAACAGCAGAGGCTGGACATACAAGTCACCCCTTGTCTTGCCTAGTTAATATCAACAGAGTTTAAGAAGGTCCGACACCTGTATGTGATTCAGGGAATTAGGATCAAAGAGATTCTTCCATGATCTGACTTTGGTTTGCACTCCCAAATGTACCTTGCTCTTGCAAATCTATTTTTTATTTTCACCATCTGAAAAAAGAAGCTTTCTGGTTTAACTAGAGGCAATAAAACATGGAAGTAGAATCGATGAGTCATAAATTAGCTATTTGAAGTTTCATTGAGTATAAACTAGATAGGATACCTGTTTAGGGCATGGTGTTATTATAAGTGGTCAGTGGTTGTGTTCAAAGATTTAGTTGTCTCCACAGTTTATTTTATGAAAAAATAAACTCATCCTTTAAGAGAGTTACCCTAGTAAGCTTTGCAAATCCACCTCGTCTAGCAGAGATGACAATTCTATCTTTAAGATACAGAACTTAAATAAGGTCTTTGTTACAGGTAGTGTATGGCTGCCTGCCAAATGGTTCTAACTCACTGAATGACATCTGAGGGAGACTAGGAAGAACTAAAATACACTGATGATACAAGAAAGAAATCAAATGACTGAGGTAGAATTCTAGGAGAGGAAAGCCATTAGCAGAAACATTATTAAGCATTTAGACAGCACTTTGCTTATAAAATGTTTTATAATCTTTTTTTATTTGATTCTTGTAGGCTTTCAGCAGGCAATGTCAATTCTATGATGTTCTCTCAGACATTTAGGCTGAATATTTTTAGTTTAAAATATTGGAGGATCTTTCTAACCTCAACTGCCTTTAAGGCCGAGCCATCAAAATACTCTGAAAGGTCACATTAAAAAAAATTTAAACATGACCTCTCAGCTTGAGAGACCTAAATCGATTTTTGTTTTTGGTTCTCCCCTTCATTCACTGAAGGGTTTTGTGCTAATACTCTTCCCATTTTAGAGATTAATGAAATGAAGCTCACGTATTTCTCATTTTACAGATTAATATAATTAATAACTTAAAAATGAATAAGGAAGTCAT
The DNA here is from genome assembly GCA_028646485.1 of Cryptoprocta ferox. NCBI lineage: Eukaryota > Metazoa > Chordata > Mammalia > Carnivora > Eupleridae > Cryptoprocta > Cryptoprocta ferox. Next base: position 32,988,705 of record CM053573.1, read on the forward strand.
AGAATAAGACAAGGATTTTCCTTTAAATTGGCTCCATTGCTTTCTAAAGTTGTTAGTTTTAAATTGTGATACATAGTCGTATTCGTGTGTTTTGGATCACATGGACAATAAAAACAAGATTCCTTATTTTATATTTTAAACATACCCTATTTAAATATTTTAAAATATATGAAAATTTGGACAACTGGCTTCTTTAAATGAGTCAGAAATAACTCATAAGTTTTCAGAAACTCTATAGATGCATTTTGAATGTGTTCAACAAAATTCCCTTGTGTTTACCTGTAGTTTTGTGGACCATTCTGTAGTTCAACTTGCATGTGCAATTTGAAATGCTCTATATCAAGGGTAAACTAAAACCCATATAGGCTGTAGCCCATGACCATTTTGTAAATGTTTTAGTAAAATAGAACTATTCACATCCATTTATGTATTGCTTGTGTTTATGTATTGGTTTTGTGCTACAACATCAAAGTTGATTATTTGTGAAAGAGTGTATGGCCTGCAAGCCTAGAATATTTATTATTGGAACTTATAAAAAATTGCCTATCCCCTATCCTCTGAGATACAAGCAAGGAACCTATCCTCATTTATTATAATAAAAAAATAAGGGTTTACATACATATATGTAAGGTCATGCAACTAACTTACATTTAACTTATATTAGGTGCCAGGCAGAATGTTTAAAATGGCTGCAAATATAGAGATTAAACTCAAATTAAGAAAATATCCTATCAGAAGTTTCTCATCTCCAAATTTTTTATTGGTATGTTTTCAGCAACTTAGAAAGTTGCCAAGAAGTCAACATAGGAAGTAGAGAAGTATTAACTCACTAGTGATGGATTCAATTCCATTTCATTCCATTTCAGTTACACATAGGAAGCTGGCCATTGCATTTGCACATAAGCCAACCTAAAGTATTTAAAGTGAGACACGTATTACTCTTCTCAGAATTCACTTATCAAACAAGTTATAGCAATCAAAGAGGATTAAAGGAAGAAAATTCTTCTACTGTATGCAATGTTATGCAATGTACCGAATCAAGGAAAAGGAGAGCACTGTTATAATTCTGTGGTTCTAAAATTATGTAGATGTTAAAGTTTTTAAAAGAATTCTGTGTTTCACAAGTAGCACACTGAGAGCACCCCTGAACTGCTAAAGAAAATTTAGAGGATAGTAGAGTTCAAACAGCTAAGAATGAACTATCATGGTAACATGATTATGACCCAAGTTTTTCAATGCATTTGTCCTGATTTGGTAGAAACACAAATATTAGATAATTATCTGTACTTTAGTTTTTATTTTTATTTTAATAATCATTTTTAACCAGAAAACTTGACCACTGATGAGGACCATTTTAAATAAACAACTTGCAAGAACAGCTTAAGACCATAATTCATTAGAGGGTTGTTACTGTAACAAATGTGTTCATTTTCCCAACTTGCACACTCAACCATTTTGAATGTTCTATAGATTAATTCATAGCCAAGGGAAAGGTTTCTAGACTTTAAAACTATTTATTAAGCACTATGGCAAATATAAAATGTTATAGATAAATTTATCTTAAGTTCAACTCAATGGGCATAACATACTAAATTTAAAAAATGGAAAAAATGTGATATGAACCACAAAAGCTATGACATAAATTATATTACCCATGCATTTATTTTAAAAATCTCCTGTAAAATTTCTCCAAGCTCTTACTTTCTCTAGCCATATTTGTTATATATAGAGAAAATAATGAACCTAGGTTACCAAAATAAGGACACAAATTTATTTTATCTTTTATCAACTTTTGTCTTCTGACTGGATTTTCTTTTAGGTTTAGTCTTGCTGTCCTAAGAAGAATAGTCATATGCAATCAATTAGAACTGAGGTGTGAGTAAATGAGAAAGGGTTCATTTCTCCTTACATAATGACAATCATGGATGTAGAGTGGGAAAATGACAATATAGCAATAAGGAAGTCTTCCATACAATTTTTTAAATAACAAAGACCTGTTATTTCAGAGATCATTTGCTCTGGTTATTACTACCTGTTGATATAATCTTATCCTATCGTCTCTCCCCTTCCCTTCTTTCTTTACTATACAGCTCTTATCATGCTCTATTACTCTATAAGATTCACTCATTCGTTATGCTTACTGTTCATTGTCTGACTCTCCTAATACAGTATAAAGCCTGCTAGGGCAGGGACTTTGTTTTGTTCCTGCTGCATCTTACCTGCCTGGAACATATTTGATATACAGAATTTCAGTACCTATTTGTGGAAGAAAGGCAAGAAGGAAGAAAAAAAAACATCTACTATTTGAAAGAACTGTTAAGGTGAACCAATAAGAATTATACAATATAGCAAAGCAGTGAGGCACATCAACAAAATTAGTAAAATCCTGCAGTAACTTTGCTTTTTATCCCTTTCACTAGGTTTACCTTTTTCCTAAATGATGAGACCTGGCTAAGAGCAGGTGGTAGCTGAAATCTAGTCCAAGTTCCACTTACCAAATCCTGAACCCAGATGTGACTTGTCTCTCCCAGAGGGAGAGCCTTTTCCTAACTAACACAGAGTCCCAGTATGGGCCAGCAATAGTCTACATTTATTCATCCTTTGCCATAATCTTCATTCTTGGCCTGATACTCTGTCAATTCAACAAAGGTTTTCCATATTCATTCTAATGACTTACCCTAAATTTAGCACTTTTTTTCTATTAAAGCAATTTTCTGATTAAAAAAAATTAAAGTCTTATTTCTGTTATCAAGAGAAAAACATTCCACTGTTAATTCTCATTGTATAATTCTGCCAGATTGAATACTCAATGAATAAGGACTTCCTTTGCATATAGAATACAAGGTCTTTTTTTTATTTCCTTTCTGAAATAGAGGTTAAACTTGTACATTGCATAATTGGTCCCAATTTTTCACCCCTCCTGGAACTCACCTTTTTACTATGGCCTTATCATGGTCAGGAATATTTCCCTATCCTTTGACTTGGGCTCACAGTTCTAATATGCTTTGGCCAATGGCACATTGATAGGAATGATACTGTATTTTAAAAGGTCTAACTAAGGCAGAGGCTCCTGGGTGTCTCAGTTAGTTGAGCATCCGACTTTGGCTCAGGTCATGATCTCATGGTTTTGGGTTGGAGCTCTGCACTGGGCTCTGTGCTGAATGCTTGCTCAGAGCCTGGAGCCTCCTTCAGATTCTGTGTCTCCTTCTCTCTCTGCCCTTTCCCCACTGGCGCTCTGTCTCACTCTGTCTCTCAAAAATAAATAAATGTAAAAATAAAATAAAAGGTCTAAGGCATTTCCACTTACTGTTTTGTACCTCTGTCATTGGCATCAATCAACCATGGCTCAGCCAGTCTGCTGGTGAAAACAGGTTGGAAGATATGTGGAAGAGAGCTTGTCTGCCTGCCCTGTAGAGCTGCTGTCTGTGGCCCATGAGCTCCAGCAGCTGCGGGGGTGAGAAGACTCACCAGCTGAGCCTATGTGCAAAAGAGCCAAACTGCAGGTTCATAAGAATTTTCAATTTTCTTTCAAGCCCCTGAATTTTGTGTCATTTTGTTATGCAATATTTTTGCACAATGGTTAACTGACACAAAAGCTAACTCTGTGTGTGTGTGTGTGTGTGTGTGTGTGTGTGTGTGAATACCTCAAATGAACAGTTATATACTATTCACAAGACATTTACTATGTGTGGCACCCAACACCAAGGCAAGAAATTTTAATGTGCTTTACAATACTCTACTTAATTTTATCTAGATGTCTCTTCACCATTTTTTTTCTTAACATGATTTGTATGTATGCATTTATGTTCTAACTTATGGCATGTTAGCAAAATATTTCATAACTCCTTTTCCACATTTTACATGAATATAAAGATATGCAAATTGGAACAAGGGACATCCATCATGTGTCTTCCTTTTGTTCTTGAAAATTAGTGCTCACCTTTTCATTTGTACTTTTTTACAACCACTGTAGCAATTATATCTGTTTTGTCCTTCACCCTTATGTGAATTAATTGTCATCTTGGTGTATTGCTATAAAAATAGGGATTCCTAGAGAAGATGCTTTCACAGAATCAATTATTCAAAGGCTAATTATCGTATTCTAGACTTTTCACATTTTTTTTATTTTCTATCTTCTCCATACATTTGAATATTTCTCAGTCCATTAACAGTCCATTTTGCTTCTCATTAACATCTCTGGTAGAAAGTATGGTGGAAGTATAATTGAGACTTTGGGAAATGATAACACTTGAATTAACTAAACTCTGGGTGCTCTCTACCTTACTCTCTACCTTATAAAGACAAATAGCTGAGTTTATTGAATTTATAGAGAAACCTAGACTGACAAAGACTTTATTATCATGGTCTTTCAGATCCATACATATGTAAGGAGGCCATCAAAAATGTCCTCTTTTCATAAGACTGTAAAGTGAAATTATAGCACCATTAGCCTCCTCTAATAAATCCTTTTGATATACTCTGACCTTCAGGTTCAAGGTTAAGTCCATGGTGACAATGATTAAGTATCGTATTCCGGTTCTGTGCTGTGGGGGGCTCTGCAAACATTTCTTCTTTGCCAGCTATTTTCCTGTTTGGTCTGTCAATGGAGGTTACTAAACAAGTTGAGAGATAGTTGGAAGGAGAAGGCATTTGCTTCTTCCAGGTGTCTACTGCTCCTGTCAATCTCATTTCAGCTGTAGCTTCTCACCTCAGTAGTAGCTGTTGGTTCTAGCTTTTTGCTTTCTTCCATGTTCTTAGAACCAACTTCATGGCATTTCTTTGAGAAACTAGCAGCGGTCTGGTAGGGCCCTCTTCCAGGTTGGCAGCGTGTCTCTTTCAAGCTCTTGAGATACCAGTCATCATCAGGGATTCTCACTTTTTACAGAGCTGAGTCAGCTTCTCAAGGTCTTTTCTCTAGTGTACCACCAATCTCAACCTCCTGTCTGTTGTTTGCATTCCACAGATAGAACCTTCCTGTAGTGACTATCTGTGTTAGTTCAGTATTCCCTTTTTGATTGTTCAGTTTTTCAATAACTCTTTAAGTAATTCCTTTATCTGATTCTCTTTGTTGAACTAACTAGTATATTTCCCATTTGTTGGCTCTGTCCTCTGCTGATGATCTGGTGCTAAGTTTAGATGTCAAACACCATAAAGCTAAGCCTTTTGGCTTGCTTTTTTGCCTTATCTCCTTAGCTCATAGCTCGCTGTAAAAATGATTGCTCCATATATAATCACAGGAGGTTTCGCTGGCCCCACGCTCTGATCACTAGGTAGCTATTTTACATTGTTTGTACCTAATACATTTTGGTGTTGGCTTACTCATGTTAGGTAGTTCATTTACACTATTTCTCTCATCAGACACTGAGATCTCATTGTCATGCTCTCTGCATCTTTTAATTAGTCTCTCTCCCATAAGCTGCTATTACTTGGCTCATTTCTATCCTCAGGGAACAATGTAGCATCCTCATCCTCATCAGCCACTTGGTGAGACTGAACAGTGTAGTGTCAGCCTGACTCTCACTTGAGTTTTCATTCTTTGCCTCTGACTTGGCAACATGTCCTCCCACAAGGTTGATGTGGGGCTTTCACATTAGGCCTATTAGTTTTAAGTAAGGGGTGGTTGTGGTCAATTCTAGTCTAGTTCCCTTGTGCCTCCTTTCCTTGAAGCATTCCACTGGTCATTATGACATGATATTGTGTCATAAAGTCTGTAATTAGTGCTGAGAAAATGGCCCAGAAGCAATGTCTGAGCCTTTATTCAGCATTCACTGTACTGCTTTCCAGAATTTCAGATTCCCTTTCCTCAGTCAAACCAGCCCTGAGGCCAGTTGACTCTTCTGTTTCATCATTTCTCTGCACTTATATTGTTAGTTCTGCATATTGTCACTGAAGCAGAGTTCTTTACACACCATACTGGAATTTGGGTATTGGCCATAATATTAAAAAATGAAGTTTTGTCTTCTCCCTGTTCCCTCTCCCCACAACTAATTAGATGAATGATGATTTCAGTATCTCAAGAAGTTTTCTCCAAAAGTATAAGCTTTGGGGCACCTGGGTGGCTCAGCTGGTTAAGTGTCCAACTTTGGCTCAGGTCATGATCTCACGGCTCATGAGTTCGAACCTTGTTTTGGGCTCTGTGCTGACAGCTCAGAGCCTGGAGCCTGCTTCGGATTTTGTGTCTCCCTTTCTCTCTGCCCCTCCTCTGTTCATGCTGTGTCTCTTTCTCTCTCTAAAAAACAAATAAACATTAAATAAGCATATGCTTCAAATTTTATCTATGTCAAATGTTAATGGACTTTTGAAATTTATTTTTAATGTATAAAACACTTGGTAGCAGCTTCTGAAGAGAAGTATTTGTTGTTTCATGATATTTTTAATGCTTACTCATGAGCTTTTTGTAAAAGTCAAGAAAGCAAACAACCAAAGTAACTTAGAATTGAAATCAAAGGAACATTCAGAAAATATTCAAAGTAGATTTCATTTTTTAAAATTTTTATTTGAGAGAGAGTGTGCATGCACGTGTGAGCAAGAGTGGGGTGAAGGGAAGAGGCAGAGAGAGAAAGAGAGAGAGAATCCTAAGAAGGCTCCACACTTAGTGTGGCCCTGAGGACAATTGGCTCTTCTGTTTCATCATTTCTCCCCACTTATATTGTTAGTTCTTCATATTGTCACTGAAGCAGAGTCCTTTACACACCATACTGGAATTTGGGTGTTGGCCATAATATGCAATGTGGGGCTCATAATATTTGATGATGTGGGGCTCAACCCCACGACCCTGGGACCGTGACCTGAGTGGATATCAAGAGTTGGATGTTCAACTGAATGAGCCACCCAGGTGCCCCTCAAAATAGATTTCTAATATATATATGATATATATATATATATATGATATATATCTATATCTATCTATATGCCCAGAGTATTCTTTCTCCTTTTTCTTTCTTTCCTCCTCTTTCTTTCTTTTTTATTATTATCTACATTTAATGGAATCTGACATTCATTCCTGCTGTCATGTATGATTGAGTGTTAACTAAATGAAAAAGGCAAGGGGTAGAATCTTATTTTAGTAACAAAATGTAAATTCTGGGGGTGCCTGGCTGGCTCAGTTGGTTGAACATCCAATTATTGATTTTGGCTCAGGTCATGGTCATGGGGTCATGAGATGGAACCTAGAGTCAGACTCCACATTGAGCATGGAGCCTGCTTAAGATTCTCTCTCTTGGGGCACCTGGGTGCCTCAGTCGGTGAGTGCAAACTTTGGCTCAGGTCATGATCTCACGGTTCCAGAGTTTGAGCCCAACATCGGGCTCTCTGCTGTCAGTGTAGAGCCTGCTTCAGATCTTCTGCCCCTTCTTTCTCTGCCCCTTCCTCCCTCTCTCTCTCTCTCTCTCTGTCTCACTCAAAAATAAAAGTTTTACTCTCTCTCTTTGCCCCTTTCCCCGACTTGCACACACACACTCACACTCTCTCTAAAATAAATAAATAAATAAATAAATAAATAATATTAAAAAATATAAGTTCTGAATATTGAGATATTTATTTTAGTTATTTCACCTACAGAAGATCTCTTTCCTTCCCCTTTCCCCAAGGTTATTTAATAGCTAATCGCTGGTAATTGGACTTAAACTTATAAAATATTTGATTTTGTTTTAGGGAAAAGTTTAGGCAGGTAGTAAGTAACGGAAGAAAATGTGTAGAAGGTAAGGTTCTGAAGACCAAAAGTTTCGCCCCAGTATAAATGGTAATGAAGAAGACTGGCTAAAAAGAAATGTCTCTTTGCCATGGCTTTTTTTCAAACTCCTAAGAAGGCTATGCTATTATCATTTTCTCCTCATGTCTTTGTTGTCTCCTACTTAGAGGAAGGATCTTCAGATGTGCAACATCAATGTGATAATCATGGGTAACGTATAGCATTTTCCACTGGCTCAAAGAATGGCAACATTTCTGGAAGGAAGAAAACTGGGTCACACAGCTAATGCACGAATTTGAGGTGACCCACAAAAGACAGTGGTGCACAATTTCCATATCTGTAGGTCTTTATCTGGGCCAAAATAATGCATGTTGCCTTTGCCTCAGACAACTGGAGCCAGCTGCACTCCATCCGGGAAGCTGATGCTGACAAATCCTGGGAAAGCAAGCACCAGCAGCCCCTCTTGCACTGTACGGCATGTGGTATCAATACTTCTCCTAAAATCTCTTGGCCCCTATGACGTGTAATAATCATTAAACCATACAGATCTGCGTTTCTTAGTGGGCAAATAGTACCTCTGAATATTGACCCAGAAGTTTCTGTGCCTATAGGTCACATAGCATATACTCCATAAGAAGTCCATCTATAAAGGGTTAAAAAATCATTTCTGAATTCTTAAACGGAAAGTTAATAAAGATTTATGAAATACCTACTATGAATCATTCCCTTGTTCTATGTACTTATACACATGGTCATTTAATGCTAAGAGTAACAATTATCTATTTTATAGTTCAAGAAACTGAATATTGGCATAATTGAGAACATGCCTGGACTGTAACTATTGTTTATTTTTTTATGTTTATTTGTTTTTGACAGAGAAAGAGACAGAGTGTGAGCAGGGGAGGGGCAGAGAAAGAGGGAGACACAGAATCGAAGCAGGCTCCAGACTCTGAGCTGTCAGCACAGAGCCCAAAGCAAGGCTCGGATTCAGAAGCTGTGAGATCATGACCTGAGCTAAAGTTGGATGCTTAACCAACTGAGCCACCCAGGCACCCCAAGCATTATTTTTAATAGAGAAGAATAACCCTGGAAAGTATTCAAGTACCAGGAGAATAAGTAAATAAATTTTCATGTGTATACCCAATGGAATACTATAAAGCAATGACTATAAATAAAATAACAGCTATACATAGTAACATTGGTGTCCCTCAAAAACATGATGTTGAATGAAAATTTGTAACAACAGAAAAATATGATTCTATTAATGTGGAGTTCGAAATATGCAAGATGAAACAACATATCACTGAGCAATACTAAGATATGCAGTAAAACTGTAAAGAAAAACAAAAATAATATATTAAAAAAATTCCTCTGGAGTAGGGAGAGAAGGATTTGGGAAAAGACATCAAGGAGATTTGATAAAGTTCTATTTCTTTTATTTTAAGTTTATTAATTTAGAAAGAGAGAGAGAGTGAGCAGGAGAAGGGCAGAGAGAGAGAGAGGTAGAGAAAAAAATCCCAAAATCCAAGTGACAAAATCCACGCCCAAAAAGGGGCTTGAACCTACGAGCCCTGAGATCATGACCTGAGCTGAAATCAAGAATTGGATGTTCAACCAACTGAGCCATCTACGCGCCCCCGATAAAGTTAAATTTTTAAGCTGTGTGGTGGATACCTCGGTGTTAAATTTTATATTGGTTTAAGCTGTGCAGATTTATTATATATACCCTTCTTTATGCATGACACAAAAAGGACAAGAAAATAGAGTTAGCCTAAGCAACTCATAATATGCTAAACTCTGTGCCCTGTCAACCATGTTACAATAGTCAGGAATGATGTCCAAAATTCTGTTTACTTCCATATATAAGCAAAAATCTTTGTTAAGACATCAAAGAAGAGATATGGAGGACTGGATATAAAATGCAATATATCACATATGAACACATATAAGAAAGTATATCTGAAATATATAGAGAACTTATATAATTCAATAGAAGAAACAAACACAACAACAAACCAAAATCCAATAAAAAATGAGCAGAGGAACTGAATAGACATTTTTCTGGAAAGACATTCAAATTACCAACAGTTATATGAAAAGATACTCACCAACACTCATCATAAGGGAAATGCAAATGAGAACCACAATGAAATATCTTGCACCTGTTAGAATGGCTGTTATCAAAAAGACTAGAAATAACAAGTGGTGATGAGGATGTGGAGAAAAGTGAATCTCTGTGCACTACTGATGGGAATGTAAATTGGTGCAGCCACTATGAAAAACAGTATGGAGTTTCCTCGAAAAATTAAAAACAGATTTATTATATGATCCAGCTATTTCACTTCTGGGTGCTTATCTAAAGAAAATGAAAAACACTAACTCTCATCTTCATTGTAGCATCATTTACAATAGCCAAGATATGGAAAAACCTAATGGATGAAATGCATAAGGAAAATGTGATACATTTATACAATGGAATATTATTCAGCCATAAAAGAAGGAAATCTTGCCATTTGCAACATGGATGGCTTTTGAGGGCATTATGCTAAGGTGAAGTAGGACAAAGAACAACAAATACTGTATTTTCTCACTTATATGTGGAATCTAAAAAACAAAACAAAAAAAAGCACTTGCAGAAACAGATTATAGGTTGGTGGTTACCAAAGGCAGGGGGTGGAGGGTGGGTGAAATGGGCGAAGGGTGTTAAAAGGTATAAACTTCCAATTATAAAATAAATAAGTCATGGGATGTAATGCACAGCATGGTGACTACCCTTAATAATACTGTCTTATATATTTTAAAGTTGCCAAGATTGATCTTAAAAGTTCTCACCACAAGAAAAAAAAAGAAACTGTAAGTATGTGGTGATGGATATTAACTAGACTTTAGTGATTATTTCACAATATATACATATATTAAATCATTATTTTTACACCTGAAACTAATGTAATATTTTATGTCAATTATATCTCAATAAAACAAAGAAAATTTAGATTCTACTTTTAACCCTAGTCCTGGCTTTTTCATTGACTTGGCTTCTCATTTAGATCCTTTGTTACTTCACAGTCTTTAGGTACTGTATATTAAATAGTACCTTTCAAATGCCTGCAATCCAAAGAGAATTGAAAGGATTTATCAAGACATATCTGGTAACCCTTGCCCCAATCCCTAGATTAGGTAAATAAAGTATTATAATACAGATTTCATGGCTGGAAATAAATTGGTGGCAAATAAAATTACAGGGTTAAATTTTCTGGGGCACAGTACAGTGTCATGACCATAACTGTAATCTCTTATTTTAGAAAATAATCCAGAGGGTAGAGATGAAGTCTGTAGAATTCTTTTTAACTTGTGCCTGGTACATAGTTACAACATTTTGAATGTAAAATGAGATTGTCTTTATGGCAATTTCTGTTTTGCCATGCCAATTTAGGAAAAGCATCCTGGAGATTATTTTAATGGAAGAGAAAAATTAAACATTCTTTTAATAGCTTTGATACACCTATGAGCAAGCTTTGCCTATTTCTACTGAGTGAAGTAATTGTGATAAAATGGGAATCATTTGCCTTGAACCAGTGGTGGTGGAAGAGTTGAACTAAGAATCAGCAAATCTATTGTTTCATCCCTGCCATGCCACAGATTCACTGTATGAATCATGACTATGAAAATTTTGGGGTACAGATTGCTTACAAAGTCCCATCCATTTTTGTCACTCTTTTCTCCAAAGTATGTCATACTTCCCAGATGACTCCCCTCTTTAACTGGGGGTAGGGGGAGTGTGGTCTTTCCCGACTGTGGTCTTTCCTGGTTGGTGCTCTGTATTGTATGTAGAGCAGCTCTGCTCTTTCCATTGTGGGCACTGGCAGGTGTCATCGGCCTTCTCCAATCGTGATTGGCTGGAAGCCTGGAACCATAAAATGGCCGGTATCTCTGTTTCTACAAAGCTGCCGGGCCTTTTCCGTTTTGCAGCTGCTTAACTTGTATGCCAAATTCTACTAGCGAGTGCTGACTGACCACCTGGCCAAGGCCATGCAGCCAGCTGCCACTTACAGCTTGAGGCTAACATGTGAGCGTTCTGATGCCTATACTCAATCGCATCCGAACTCATTTCTGCTCCCAGTTCTTTTGCTCAGTGAGAGTTAATTCAGGCTTGATTCTCTCTCCTTACTTCTTCCCTCATTTGCTTCCTTCTTCCTTTCCTTTCTGCATAAAACAAATATTCATAAGTTGCCTATGAGATGTTCTGTGCTGTGTGAAGATAGAGCCCATATTTTATATCTCTGCAAATTTGTGAGAGTCAAGGTTTTACATGCAAGAAAAAATGAAATAAAATCTCTCAAACATTAAAAAAAAGAATTACCAAGTTCCATTCTTTCTCTATTCCCAAAGCTAACAAAATTTCATTTCCCCATCCTTCTTGGAAGTCACCTGCTCCCAGATGCTGCTCAGTACATTTAAATGCTATTCAACAATCCCAACTGACAGTTGTTAGCCGACTTTGTTTCTGACATAGCTCATATCTCTCTCAGGATGTTTTTGTTTTGGTATACAGGCAGCACCGACAGTTAACCTAATATATTTCTGTTATTCTCCTGGGTGCCTTTTTGCAGCTAAAAACTATTCCATGTTGTTTCCTAATGAGAGTTTTGGTCAAACACTGAGTGGTAGTTGCAGGTCAATCCTTAGGTTTAACCCTCCAGCATTTCCCCTTTGCTTTTAAAAGCTCATTGGACAAAAGCCAAGGTAGCAGAATCCAGAGGAACCCAAGGGGAGAGGTTTATGAATGCATGGTGAGCTCATATTATCAGTTCCTATTTTGGTGTTTCAAATTCTCCCCTGGTGTTTGTGAGTATCTTGATAATTAGAAGAAAATATTACCTCCTAAAAACTGCATCTTAGTTTCAAAGTAAAGATTTAAAAAGATTCCATTTTTATGGAAGTTGGATAAATTTTGCTCTTACTCTCTCTCTTTTTTCTTCTTTCTTTCTTTTCTTCTTTCTTTCTTTCTTTCTTTCTCTCATTTATTCATTTCTTCTGTATGCAATAATGCTGATAGGTAGAAATATAAGTAATTAGTTCTGGAAAAATGTGCCATCTGAGCCATTTTTTTCCATAATTAGGCCATGCACCTTTCCTATTTGTATCAAATACTCTGCCCTGGGATAATCTTGGCTTTGAGATCCCAGATCCCATATCAACTCATGTAAGCCTCCAAAGTGTACATTAGAACTGAAGCCAATATCTTTATAAAATGTGAAACAAACACCATGTTTTAACACATAAAAGTGCACCCTCAAATACTTATAAATCTCTGATGAGGATAAACACATTTGCAAATATATGTATTTGGTACTTGTAGCAAAACATTCATGTAGTTTAATGAGGTAATACTTTCAGATGATTTTTTTCATACTTTAAATCTTCACAGTGACATTGGCCTGGAAAGTGTGGTTCCCCTGGAGGAAAACAAAGGGTTCATACAGTATATACCAATGTTGTTCCTTTCCAAAGTGATGCTGGAGAAGGATGCAAATGGATATATTTAGGCTCTGTGGTCTCCTCTCTCTTACTAGCAGAGCATTACCAGAGCCTAACACACTGCTTTGTGACATAATGGGTAAGGGTCTGACATGCCCACACAAACAGGGGCATCAAGAGACCACTTCAGGTTTTTGATTTCTTGCCAACTAGTGAGTAATCTTATAATCAAATGTGCAGCAATAACAGGCCCAGTCGGGAGGATTAAGAACGAAGTATCTATTGGGCTGCCTGATCTCTTTGTTCTTTAGGTTTAGAGTAGGATAAATGAAAAGGGGGAGGCCAAGAGGGAGTGGTTTAATATAGAATAAATTGTCTAAAAGGATCAGTGAGAGCAGGATTATCGATGAGTTGAAGAGTGAGCTTGCTGACTTTTTATTTTAAAACTAAGTCAGGGAAGAGGTATGGGGATAAGGCAGGAAATCAGATAAGAAAAACAAAGGATGCAGGCATATTGGCCTTAAGTAGTCTTTTTCTGTTTCTGAGATTTCTTATGTTCTTTTGCTCTGAGCCAAGATCAATTGAGATTAATCAGTTGTATAGAAAGCATTGTGATCGCATTGCAGGCTTTTAAAGTTTAAATTTGTTTATTGAGCACAATTTGGTTAGCATCAGGTGCTGAAGTTATAGACACCAACACTAGCATAGAAATTACTTTATTTAGCTCCCAGTTGTAAGTTTCTATAGCAACTGGGTCCTATACCAGAAAGCTGAGATTCTAGAGCTCAAATGATTCAGTCAGAGATAGCAATATTATATTTGGGGGGCACCTGCTCCCTTTTTCTATTTTATTCCCCTTTTTTGTGGGAAGTTTCTTCAATGTGACTCTATCTGCTCAGTCATACTTTTAATTACACCTTTTGCCCTGAACTTTCTCCCCTTGGCAGCAGTATAAAGGGTCTATTTCAGTTGTGTTTCGATTTCCATTGACTAGTTAGCATATTGAGGCAGAGGAGTGGATGTGATCTGTTTTAAGTAAAGTTAAAATTTTCCAAAAGTGAGGAAAGTATACATGGTGCCAAATTTAGTTAGCCACCCAAGGCAGAAATTAGTATGTTAATTCAAAAAGGAAACCTAACCTAATTTCTACATGATTCTGTTCATAAATGTCATGATCCTTTTAAATATGTGGAATGTCCCTTATAAAGTTTTCTTTGTTTAATTTTTAAGTAAACATATACTTGAAACAAAATTGATTTTATTTTTATGGTTTATAAATGAATGTTTTTATTGTAACAAATAGGGATTTTCTGGACAGCCTTGTTATGGTTGAAGTAATATTTTATGATGGTAGTTAGGCCAATGCCACAGAAAGGCTTAGTAAAATAATTACACCTGGGTTTCAGTTGAGAGGATAATCACACATTTTAAAAAGAAATAAACATAGTAGCATTCTTTCTGTCCATGTTTTTGAATGGCTTTGATACAAATATACATACACAGACACACACACACACACACACACACACACACACACACTGAGGGAGAGAGGGAGAAAAAAACCTTAGATAAAACAAACCCACACAGGAAATACATGTTTTAAGTAATATTTTTGATGAAAACTCCTTGTTTTATAAGAACTGGCTTTTGATATTTGAAATAATCACTACCTGATTAAAAGTCTAGTTAGCAGAGGAATGCTTACCATATAACATATGGTATAGACTATTAGTTTGGAGAATGACAAGAATATACTGTAAAAGCAAAAATCCTATGTGTGCCCTGATAAAACAAAACAAAACAAAAGATTTCCATTTAATGTTTACATTTATTGCTAACTTGGGGCCTATTAACATTTGGAAAATACAAATTCTAAAAGGCAGCTGCTAGAGATTGGCCAATTATAATTTCAAAATTCAAAGAGAAAATCTTATTTGACTCTAAAATTCTGTACTTGTCTTCTCCTTTCATGAATGATCACACAGCCAAAACATAACATGTGTGAGAGGAAGGCTAAAACGGATTTGCTTCCTGATCGGCTGCAAGGGCCTGTCACCTCAGATGACCTTGGTTCTTTCTGCACTAAATAAGGAAACTTCTTCCTTTAATTTTGCAACAAATTTAATTATGATAAAATAAATCGTGTTAGTAAAATAGATAGTGATTATCTATGTTTGTTCCCTGTTTTTATGAGGAAACTTGAAATGTCACTAGTCATGTATTAGAGTGTTTATGTCATTTCTATTATATCACAATACATCCAAAAGTCATGTGAGACCAATATTTGATCTCCCAGACAAGTAGTTTCCAGAGCTCTGTTAAAACTCTGAGAAAAAATTTGATGAATAAAGAGCAGTTATTTGCCTATACTCATACCTGTGAATATAAGGGTTTGGAACTTTTACAAAATGGATTCTGTGATGCATCACTGAATTTTCCTCTTCAGATCCACCCATGATATAATTTTTTCTTTAGGTAACCAATAATATTATTGTTTAATTTAAAACATATTGGTTACCTAATGCAGTAACTTGATTAAAAATGTTAATCAAATTAAATGTTAAGTCAAAATAATATTACATAGAACATAGACCTTGGAAACAGAAAGTCAGATTTCAGTATTTTACTGCAGAAATGAAAATAGCAAGTATTGGCATAGATAAATAATTCATACATTTTGGTTTTGTTAGCTAAATCAAAATAGGTTTATTTTGACATACATATTTTTGTCAGAGATCAGTTTTTATAATCACCAATCATAACCGATTCCCATTAAATATTTGTCGGTAGCATCAACAAAATACTCCAAATCAAAAGATTGGAGTGTCAAAGGATGTTTTTCTTTGTTATGTACAAAAAGAGTTAAAACAGCAGACCTGAGCCTACTCTCTTCAGAGGACTTGTTAGCAAGCTTGACCATGGGCTGGGTTTTGAGAACTTGGCTTCTGAAACATTCCCTAACTGATAGGGTAATTTTGCTGGGCCTAGGCTCTTTGTGCAAACAGCGGAATTTAGTGTGACATCTGCTTTCTTTCTGTGAGTCTGATATTTCCATTTGTTAGGCAGAGAATGCCTATGTGATTGGTAGTCATTGAAACCTCTAAACTCTGAGTTTAAAATGGGCATGACTTAGCCATGTTTTTTGCTGCCTTTTTATTCCTAAAAGGAGAATGTGCCATGTGTGAACTTTTACACAAGGGAGGGGGGAGAAGATACAGGGATTCTCATAGATTTCTTCAGTCTTTACTTTCTGTCTTTTTCTCTTTTTGATCTGTGATCTTTATTATGTCTTCATAACAAATATTATCCATTAGTACAACTGCCAGGAATGAGAGAACGTCTGTGTTGAGTGAATGGAGGTTTTGGTCCTGGCATTCCCATGAAATTTGTGTGGGGATCCACACTCAAAATAAAGACAGCCAGAAGGAAAGTGGCAAGCACAAAATTTATTAAAGCAGAAATGCAGTCTCAAGGTGAGAGAGCAGGCAGGTTCCCTGAGTCCTAGGTTGTTTTGGGTTTGGATATTACTGCGTGTCTGGGAGGTACTGTGGGGTGGTCTCTGATAGAGGCTGCTTCCAATCATTTGGAGGACTCCTCCCACAGGTTGGAAGAGGGAGTTTTTGATGGCAGTCTTTCTCAATGGGGGGTGTGGTGCATATACATTATAATTGTTTAGGGGTTACCTTGGGGACAGAGAGGCCTGTTCCAAACCTGTGGCTCCTAGTCTGCCAGGCCCAAGGTCTTGGAAGCCATAAGGTTAGGGGGTTGAGCCCCCAGGATTATAATGTATAGCTTATTAATTACCGCTTTTTCCTCCCACTCATGTCTCTATCATTCCCCTTCAAGGACTTGGGACTCTGCTTCTGAGCCTTCCTTCCACTGCTCATATCTAGCTTCTACCTAACACAGCTATATGCCTGAATCCTGTGAGCCTTTCTGGCAAGTCATTAAATATGTGTGTGATCTTTGGGGACCCCAGGAACAGATTAATACTCTGGCTGAGGGGGGAGAGGACAAGATGGCGGAAGAGCAGGAAGCTCTGTAATCCGCGCACGCCCGTATGGATTGAACTGAGAAGGACTGAAGGGATAAAACTTGGATTTGCAAGTGGGG
>CM053573.1:33006485-33025309 GCA_028646485.1 Cryptoprocta ferox
CACTGAAAAAAAAAAAATCAAGAAAACTAATAGGCAACCAACAGAATGGGAAAAGATAGTTGCAAATGATATATTGGATAAAAGGCTAGTATCCAAAATCTACAAGGAACTCACCAAACTGCACACCCGAAAAACAAATAATCCAATGAAGAAATTGGCAGAAGACATAAATAGACACTTCTCCAAAGAGGACATCCAGATGGCCAACAGATACATGAAACGATGCTCAGCATCACTCATCATCAGGGAAATACAAATCAAAACCACACTGAGATACCACCTCACGCTGGTCAGAGTGGCTAAAATGAACAAATCAGGAGACTATAGATGCTGGCGAGGATGTGGAGAAACAGGCACCCTCCTACACTGTTGGTGGGAATGTAAACTGGTACAGCCGCTCTGGAAAACAGTGTGGAGGTTTCTCAAAAAATTAACAGTAGAACTCCCCTATGACCCAGCAATAGCACTGCTACGGATATACCCAACAATACAGAAGTGCTGATGCATAGGGGCACATGTACCCCAGTGTTGATAGCAGCACTTTCAATAATAGCCAAATCATGGAAAGAGCCTAAATGTCCATCAACTGATGAATGGATCAAGAAGATGTGGTTTATATATACATTGGAATATTACCTGGCAATGAGAAACAATGAAATCTGGCCATTCGTGGCAACGTGGATGGAACACGAGGGTGTCATGCTAAGTGAATAACTCAGGCAGAGAAGGACAGATACCATGTTTTCACTCATAAGTTAACAGAAGAAACTTAACAGAGGATGGGGAAAGAGGGGGTGGAAATAGGAAGTGGGAGGGAGGCAAATCATGAGGGAGGAAATTTGAATACTGAAAACAAATTGAGGGCTAAAGGGGGATGGGGAAGGAGAAGGGGGGTGATAGGCATGGAGGAGGGCAATTGTGGGGATGAGCACTGGGTGTTTTATGGAAACCAACATGACAATAAACTATTAAAAAATAAATAAATAAATAAATATTTTGCATTTTATTTTTAAATATCTTATATTTTGGCAGGTTCTGTTATATCGACTGCCTAAGAATCACACTGTAAGAAACAACAACCTCCCCTTTTCCTCTCGGCTTGACAGCTGCAAAGCAGCAACGATGCTTGAACATCTCCATCCATGTTGGCCAGATTGGTGTTCAGACTGGCAATGCCTTCTGGGAGCTCTATTGGTTGGAATACCAATAGTCATATCCACTCCAATAGTCAAATGCCAAATGACAAGACTATTGGGGGATGAGATGGCTCCTTCAACACTTTCTTCAGTGAGACGGATGCTGGCAAGCATATGCCCAGGGCAGTGTTTGTAGACCTGGAACGCATGGTCATTGATGGAGTTCTCACTGGCACCTACTGCCAGCTTTTCTACCCTGATAAGCTCATCACAGACAAGGAAGATGCTGCCAATAACTATGCCCAAGGGCACTACACCATTGGCAAGGAGATAATTAACCTTGTCTTGGATCGAATTAAGAAACTCATTGACCAGTGTGAAGATCTTTAGGGTTTCTTGGTTTTCCACAACTTTGGAGAAAAACCTGGTTCCAGGTTCACCTCCCTGCTGATGGAACATCTCTATGTCAATTATGGCAAGAAGTCCAAGATGGAGTTTTCCATATACCCAGTCCCCCAGGTTTCCACAGCTGTAGTTGAAGGCTACAACTCCATCCTCACTACCCACACTACCCTGGAGCACTCTGTGCCTTCATGGTAGATAATGAGGCAATCTATGACATCTGTCGTACAAATCTTTATATTGAACACCCAACCTGAACTAACCTGTATAGTTTAATAGGTCAAATTATATTATCATTGCTTTTTCCCTCAGATTTGATGGAGCCCTGAATGTCAATCTGACAGAATTCCAGACCAATTTGATGCCCTATCTGTATCCATTTTCCTCTGGACACACATGCTCCTGTCACCTCTGCTGATAAAGCCTACCATGAACAACTTTCTGTAGCAAAGATCACCAATGCCTCTCTTGAGCCAGCCAAACAGATGGTGAAATGTGGCCCTTGCCATGGTAAATACATGGCTTGATGCCTTTTGTTCTGTGGTGACATGATTCCAAAAGGTGTCAGTGCTGCCATTGCCACCATCAAGACCAATCGTACAATCCAGTATATGGACTGGTGTTCCACTAGCTTCAAATTTGGTATTAATTACCAATCTCCCACTGTGTTACCTGGCGCAGAACTGGCCAAAGTACAGCAAACTGTGTCCATGCTGAGCGACACCACAGCCATTGACGAGGCCTGGGTTCTCCTGGACCACAAGTTAGACCTGATATATGCCATGTATGCCTTTGTTTACTGGTGTGTAGGTGAGGGTATGGAGGACACAGAGTTTTCTGAGGCCCATGATAACATGGTTATTCTTGAGAATTATGAGAAAGTTGGTGCGGATTCTATTGAAGAGGGTAAAGAAGAAGGAGAGGAATACTAAAGTTAAAAATGTCACAAAAGTGTTGCTTTTACAGGGAAGTTTATTCTGTTTCAAACATTGAAAAGTTGTGTTCTAATCAGTTAATTTGTATGTAGTAGTATATACTCTTCATATACAATTACTAACTTGAACACATAGTGCTTTGTTTAATTTCTCTGATGGCTTTGAATAAAGTATTCTCTGTCATTTAAAAAAATTAAGTTTATTTAGCTTGAGAGAGAGCACAAGTGAGCCAGGGGCAGAGAGACAGAGGAAGGAGAGAATTCCAAGCAGGTTCTGCACTCTCAGCACAGAGCCTGATGTGGGGCTTTAACTCACGAACCGCGAGATCATGACCTGAGCTGAAACCAAGAGTCCGATGGTTAACTGACTGATCCACCCAGGCTCCCCAAGTATTCCCTTGTCTTAAATAAAAAAATAAAAATAAACATAAAAATAATAAAACAATTAATCAATCATATTTTTAGGTATTGTCTTTAAGCAAGTGTCCAGTGTAAGTAATTGTAACCAAAATAGTAATCTTATATTCCTCTTGGAAAAGACAATCTTTTGACCACATGCCAGAGGAAAACAAATTAGTATTGTAGGCATGATGATTTCTTAAATCACTTTTGTCTCTCTTTTCCAGCTGGTTTTGTATACCTTTACTATGAAATGTTGCATATAAATTTAATCATAATTCATTCTCCTAGGTATATTCAGTTCCGTAATTTGAGAATTAAAGTTCTATATATTCAAGTTCTTATTTAAATTAGGATGAGAATTAGTGTTATTTAGGTATATGTTTTGTTTGTTTGCTTTTACTTACTAGGTTAAGCTTAATTTCCATTCATTTTTGGCTATCAAGAAATGAAAGCTTTTGTGGTTTTAAAGTATGCCTGAGTTTCATAAATTTTGCAAATATAAATCTTTGCAAACATAAATCTCTGCTAATCAATATATTACACATAATTGATTCAAATTGGTATTTGGTCTTCACCATTAAAGTATAAACAGAAGATAATTTGTTAGTAGTAAGTATACATTAAATAGATTAATATAATTATTTACAACTAAAATACTTTCTATAATGTAGCTAATAACTTCAATTAGAATATAATCCTGTCTGATGTAGATATTTACAACTTCTTTAAATTTATCCTTTATTAATTTCACAGAAGAAATATTTCAATGTCTAAAACTTGACTCTACATTTGAAGTTTAGGAATCCATTTATAAGTTTTCTTCAGAGGAGATTCATGATTTCTCATGATGAGTATTTAATTATAAATCATCAACTGAAAAAAAACCCATAAAACTTTAAGAAATTCTTACACAAAGCTATTCTATTATCATAAAACCTTAATTAATAACTGCATAAAATTGTAAATATAGCAAATTTTAAAATTAATCATGCAAATGTTGAAGAAAGAGCATTAGATTTTATTTCATTTTCCAAACAAAGCAGCATAAGTCTTAGCTAGGAATTATATAGTGAAAAGCACCATCAAACAAGCAAACTAAAAATTGCTAGAAGCTCCTTCAAGCTTATATCTTAATATCCTAGAAAAGAGACACTTGAAAATTGTCAGAGCTTCTGAAACTGACAGTCTGTGTTATACTATTAACTACTGAACAGATAGATGAAAACATTTGCACAGAAAATATTCTAAAATATTATATCAAAATAAATGTATATATTATGGAATTGGATTCAACATTTTCATGGCTAAAAAAATAATAATAATAAAACAAGGACTTCCAAAAAATTGGACACCCAGAATCAAGTCTCCAAGATACAGAGTGGTTTAGAAAGAGAGCCCTGCAGTCGCACTCCTGAGTCCCCAGTTCCATCACCTACTAACTCATTAATTGTGATCCTCACTTCCCTTTTCTCATGCAATGAGACTCATGCAATCTCCAAGAGTTATTTTGGCAATAAACTGAGACAGTGAATGTAAAGCACAGAGCCAAGTCAACTGTGAACATTGATACATGTTTATTACTATGTGGCATTAGAAGATGTCTTGATGGTGGTGTTGCCTTCCCTAGGGACAGATGTTTTCCTGTGCCCGTAGGAGTCTTTTGGTTTGAAAAGTTTAAGAGGTGCTGAAAAACAGAAGCATTATATATCTCTAAAACTAGTTTATTCACTTTCCTATGGTCACATGTCACATTTTCATCCCTGATAACCATCACTTAAGCATTTCCCATCATCTCAGTCTTTGAAACTCTACACCCCTTACAGTTATGTTCTCTCTTTTTCTTGGCCTCTTCTCTGAATATTCTAGGTAAAAGTAACTTCTTCCTCTACTGCAGGCATTACATTTCATTTACATTTTTTGAGTGCTTATGATTATCTAGAGATATGTACTGTCTTGTTTTCTGCTGACAAACAGCCTAATTAAGTGAATATTATTATTAGTCCCATCTTTCACATGAAGAAACTGAAAGTTATATAGATTATATTTATTACACAAATAACCAGTGAGGAAACAGCTGAAAAGTGGCTGAGACAGGTCCACCAGCCTCCCGTGTCCACTTTCCAAAATGACTTTTCCCGACTGCCTTAGTCTCAGATATGCCACTAATAGACCATCTTGGGTTGCCACTGTTTGTATCCATTGCTTATTTCCCTTACTAAATTATGAGCTCTTAGAATTTCACAATCCTTCCACTGGTTGTTATCTAAAACAAAAAGGTCAACCAGAAACCAGAGAAAGGGGGAAAAATTGCTTTTCATCTGACCTTGCTGAACTCAAGAAATACTAACATTCTCATGGGAAATATACATGGGAAGATTTCAAGACTATAAAGATTCAGAGACTAGTCTTAACTTGCAGAGGCTATGCCAAAGAAATCTGAATCTTTGGCATGTCAATATTAATGACACATGTCAACTTTCATAGGATCATGAGATAAATAGTAACCTGAACCACCCTCTTCCAAATCTTTTGTTTCCTCTGAAGGCAGACATGGTGTCATATGAAGTCACAGGACCCATTACACCTGCTGCAATCAATACTGCAATTAAAGAAGACTAGCACCTGAAGGAATTGATCAAACAGATCCAAACCTATTTTCTCCACTTTATATTAATTCAAAACAATAAAATGAAAAATTAAATATATTGCATGCAAACACACAAAAAACCGACAGTTCCTGAGAGGAGTAGGTCATAAAAATACAAATAAAAAAATAACAAGATTTTATAAAAATTTCAAATGTTTAAGTAGCCATTGTCAGGAATAAAAATACAAATAATAAACACTATTCCTAGTCAACAATGTCTACCTTTTTTACATTTTACACATTCAGTAGTTCAACACAGAACAGACATAATTCTTTGCACTTTTACATTTTTGTCGATAAGATTAAGATATCAATGGCAAGCTAACATAATGGTTAAGATCAGCATTTCTAGTTGCATAAAAGGAGGTCTTTGATTTGCCTGTACAAATTCAATAACAACTCATTAGATGTAACTATGACTTATTACTGTGTTTCTTCAAAGATGATGTCTCAATATTTTGCCTTATGAAATAAAGCAAATGATTTCATGTAATCTTAGATTTTAAGTATGTCTTAAATATCAGCATAGAAAGTGCTTGAGTGGCTAAAGGATTCCCAGAATTTGAAGACAAAGTCAAATAAAGGTTACCCTCTGAAACTGAAAGATGTAAATATCATAAGATTTTAATATCAGATTTAATTATGTTGAATACACACCATGATACATGTATCTTCATGTTGTTTGCCCTCATTAATGAATTCAATTTTTATTTAGTGGGGTATCTTAGTTGTAAGTCATAGAAACAACTCACACTTCCTTAAGGAAAAAAAGAGATGGAGAGAGAGAGACAGAGAGAGAGAGAGAGAGAACTATAGTATGATGAAATTAAGGAGAGGAGCGGTCTTGTGGAAACTATATTGACTAGAATTGAGAAATGTAAACTGTTAGGACTTTTTATTTCTATCAGTGATGTTTCTCTGGTCCTACCTGCATTATTCTTCTTTCTGGTTCTTTATCCATATAGAATATTATGGCCAGATTACAGCTCCTGATTTTACCTGTGAAATGTTGTCTATAAGCAAAAGTCACTTGCTTTCTCATTTCCAATTCCAAAATCCCCAAAACAAAATCTATTTGGCATCAATTATGCCATGTCCAATTCAATCTAATCACCAATGCCTGGGAGGCAACACCACATGCCATTATATGGCTACCATGAGTTATTTGTGGCATAGGGGCAAGAGTATTATAAACTTGGAAGATAACCCAAACTATATTAATGCATTTGGACATCTATGGTGGTAAACTATCCAAACATCCAAAGCTATCTATGCAATTCAATCAAAGAGACCAAACACACTTAAGTTTCCTGGAAAACTATAATCAACTCAGCTCTTTTACATTGTGTCTGAGGTTATGTCCCTATTTCAAAACAGAAAAGCCACAGCCTATATGGAGGATAAATAACAGGCTATATATTAAAATTAGTCCAGCTAACCAGCTTTGTCTCAGAAAGAATGGCTATCATGAATATTCAAGTATCTAAACAGGTTTGTTCTATAGTATAATGTGGATAATTCTCTTGAACCCAAACCAACCTGGATGAAACATTTAATACCAACCCACTGTCTTTCCTCTTCTTTCACGAACAGCCACAGTCATACTAACTACAAATTCAATTTCTTTGGTACCTTTACATAAAAAAATAACCTTGACCTGGATCATAGACACAAGGTTTCTCATCACTAGCAAAATATAATCCCCACTCTGGACAAACCTCCATCTAATTTACAAATGAATAATAGCTAGTATATTATGAGCCAATGTTTTAAAAACTGATTTTCCTTGAATGAACCAGGACCTAAGTCATTGCTCTTTGTATGTTAAGAGAATATATTCAATCACAGAAAAAGGAAAACACATTCTCAAGATCAAAGAACTGTTCTCATCTAGCTAATCCAGATAGACCATACTGACAACATTTACTGAAGTTGGAAAAATTACTATTATAATGACAAATTCTCCAAAAAAACCCCTAGATTTTAATAGCTTAATATTATTTGAGATCACATATTTCAACAAGTGACTGAGTCTAATATTTATTGACAAGATAACTAAGTGATAATTCTTGTAGCAAGGAGCTCATACAAATAAAGTACCAAGTATGTGTAATAATGAAAGCTCTATGGAATTAAAAATGACTAATTCAAAATTGCACCACACCTCCTTGAAATTTTAATAAATTGCTTTTGAAAAAACAATTATTTTCCAACTATGCAAGTGTATGTACATTATATGGAATTTACTTTTGAGCAGCTGAAGAAGAAAAATGTAATTTGTGATTGAAATGGTAGCCCTAATTTATTCTCTTCAGTAATGTTGAGATTTGATTTTAGAATGATTAATGATGATTATAAGCAATGAATTGAAAAGGTCATCAGGTGAAAAGTCCAATTTAGGAACTTCAGAATTCTTTAAATTAGTGGTTTCCAATTGCCATTTAGTTGCAGAATATTTTTTAAAGTATATGTAAAATTAATATAATCAGAGTATGTATGTTCTGCTAACAGGAATGGATGAGAAGCATAGGACGACCCCATCGAACCGTTCCTTTTCTGTGCACGCTGACTTTCACTTACCTCCTTAAAACTCTAAAGCCCGGTGGAATCCTTTACAAACCGCTGTTTCAATTAGTATTTCTTACTATGACTTCCATTATTTTTCACAACAAATTCCAAACACATCAATACCAAAGAAATATCAGTTGCATCCTACTCTCTGGAGCCGTTTGTTCCTAAACTGCATTTTGATTCGTGATAATTTAGTTTCCTCGGCTGGGATGATTTATAGTGAGCCAATAAGTGCCATGTTTTTGTGTACTTTCCAACATGATGAGCAGTCCAGTCTAGGCTAAAACTTATTTTTCTTCTTTGGAACTAGAAGAGTGTCCACATAGATTGAGGAAAATAATGGTGACTTACCAGAAGGTCTGCATATTGTTTCTTTTTCCTGGAATACTTTTTCAGCTTTTCAGGATGCCCCAAAAAACATCTGTTTGATTCCTTCAGTTTTTTACAACCAAATGATATTTGAGGTCACAACATTACGACATTATCTGCAGCATTAGAGCTGTGTTGTGCTCTTTCTTGTTCTCTGCCAGAAAATTAACATTAGCAAACAAGATGGTAATGACACATTTTATTATAGTTACTGACTTACTAAATTCTTATTAATAATACTCATAAATATTCCCACAACATTCGGTTATGATTATCATGTTTATTTACTGATTATCATTGATAATGTGTGGAATTTGACTTCATTACCCTCCAGAGGAACTGTACAGGTAAAGATACATATGCTAGAAGAGGAAAAAAAACAGGAAGAGGAGCAGGAGCAGAAGGTGCTCTTTAGAGTGTGTTTTATTTCTTTAAAAAAATATTATTATAGATGAAAAAGGCAAGCCACACTCTGAAAAAAAATTGCAAAAGCCATATCTGATGAAGGATTGTTATCTAAAATATGCAGGGAACTCTTAAAATCCAATAAGAAAATGTTTAAAAACTGACTACAAATGGGCCTAAAAGGGGCACCTGGGTGGCTCAGTCAGTTAGCATCTGACTTCGGCTCAGGTCCATGAGTTCAACACCCATCTCGGGCTCATAGCTGTCAGCACATAGCCTGCTTTGGATCCTCTGTCCCCCTCCCCCTCTCTCTACCCCTCTCCCACTTGCACTCTTTCAAAAATAAATAAACATTTTTAAAAAATGGGCCAGAAAACTTCACAGACACCTCATTAAAGAAGCTATACAGATGGCTAATAAACATATGAAAAAATGCTGCACATCATATGGCATCAGGGAAATGCAAATTAAAATAACAAGATACCATTACAGAACTATAAGAATGGCCAAAATCCAGAATACTGACAGGATTAAATGCTGACAAAGATGTAGCATGGCTACTGGGAATGTAAAATGGTACAGCCATTTTGGAAGGCAGTTTGTCAGTTCCTTACAAAATAAAATATACTCTTACTATGATCCAGCAATCACACTCCTTGGTATTTACCCAACTGAGTTGAAAAGTTATTTCACACAGAAGCATGCACATAGATGTTTATAGCAACTTTATTCATAATTGCCAAATCTTGGAAGCAACCAAGATGTCCTTCAGTAGGCAAATGGATAAATAAACTATATGCAGACAACAGAATACTATACAGAATTTTTAAAAAAGGAGCTATTAAGTCATTAGAAACATAAATGAAACTTAAATGCATGTTACTAAATGAAAGAAGACAATCTGAAAAGGCTATATTCTATGTGACTCCAATTATATGACATTCAGGAAAAGGTAAAAGTAAGGAGATAGTAAAAAGATAAAAGATTGCCAGAGGTTGGGGTGAGGAAAGGCTGACCAAGCAGAACAAAGCAATTTGTTTAGGCCAGGGAAACTATTCTGTATGATACTACAACGGTGGATATATGTCACCATACGTTTGTCAAAAATCATGGGATGTAAGAAGGTTAGAATGAGCCCCAATATAAATGATGGACTTTGGATGAGAACAATTTGTCCACTTTGGTGAGAGATGTCAATAGTGGGGGAGTTGTGTGTGCATGGGGACAGGACTATACAGGAACCCTGTGTAGTTTTCTGCTCAACTTTGCAGTGAACCTAAAGCTGCTCAAAAAATTAAAGTTTACTATTAAGTAAACTTACTTGTCCTATGTACCTCATAGTACATAGGACAAAGATTGATTGTGTGAGGCAGAGTCTGATGGATTTGAAGACACTTCACATAAATAGTTTCATGTTAGTCTTCTTCAAGTTTAAGCTTTGCATCCTAGATTTCCCTGGTACTCCAAACTATACACATTCAAAACTTATCTTCTTGTATTTCCTTCAAACTTTTCTTTAAATTGCTTTATCTAGCAGAGTTTACAGTGCTACTGTCAACTCAGAAGCCAAGAAAGAGAGAACCATTCATAATACTGATATTATTCTTGTCCCACATATACAGATATTCACTACATTTTACCTTGTAAATTTGGCTTGAACTCATCTCCTCTTCCTTATCCCCAAAACTGTTGCCTGGGGTACGTATTAGCATCACTTGGTGAAACTTTTAAAGATTCTGATCCCTAGTCATGACCCCCAGTTCAATTACAGCAGGATTGCTTGGGATGGAACCCAGGTATCAATAGTTTTTAAGCCTTCCAGGTGATTCTACTGTGCAACCAGGGTGTTCATCCACTGATTTAGACCTTAATGATCTAGAGACCAATAACTTCATCATGATCCTAAGTGATGGATGATCTTGCCTCCAGGACGCTTCCTGTCAAATGTTAAGTCCACCACCCAGAACCTCCTCTTAAAACACTCTCTATTTCTTAAACATATTTTTATTTATATCCAGTTCAGGATAAAACTCAGATTCTTGACAGGGGATATATGTGTCTGCATGATCTGGCTCCCAAATTCTTCTCAGTCTCACAGCCTCATTTTCCACATCAAATGCTTTGTAGTTGATAGTCCAGCAACAGCAGGCTGCTTGCACTTCTCTGCACATACCATGGTGGCTTACCTCACTGCCTTGCTCATGCTGTGGTCGTTCCCTGATTTTATTTAATTATCGGCCTCTCATTATTTAAGACTCATCTCAGAAGTACTCCTCATCCCCCACATCAATTTGTACCTTCCCTCTAGGCTGTGATAGAACTTGCATGCCTTTTTTTTGTTTGTACTTAACCTCTACAGATTGTAATTATTTCCTTTTGCACAATTCTTTCACTAGTCTGTGAGCAACCTGAGGAAAGGAACAGGTCTTATCAATGTTTTTATCTACACTTGAGGAGACAACTCATTGTTATATGGATAAATTATGACATCATCAGTGTAAATACAGTGACTGCTTATCTTTCTCCTCACACAGGGAAAATAATTATAAAAAACAAAATTTTAATTTTAACAAGATGGAGAAAGAGTGTTAACCAGAGATCTCACAATTTTTACATGAAGATGATAGTTTTCATTACTACTCCTAATCTAATTTATTGTTCAAGTCCTAAAAGATGGATTGAAAGGAAGATTCTAGATGATTGTTTATGAATTTATTTCTATTAGCATAAGCTTCTTAGAGAACTAGGAAGATTTTGCAGTACTATCCTGTAGCTGAAGATATCTGTCTACTTAGATAATCTTAGCCCAAGTCATGATATTGAAATGAAAATGGTGATTATTGACAGATCTTTGATGTGAATCATAACTAGAGGATCCAATGCCCCAGGAGTCCTCTGACCATAAATCTGGAATTAAAAATAACTCTGTTGTGATCATCATGTTGACTCAAAACTGTTAAACGTTATGCTTATCTCTTTCATTTCTAGTAATTAGTAAATAAACTCATAGGTGTCACTCCCTTCATACTACATTTCCCAGCTCTTCTTAATATCCTCCCCATGCACTATTTACCCTAACCTGTGGTCCTAGTCACTCCCCCAAGCCAAAGGTCATGCCCACTTTAATATTTATTCTTTAGCTCAATCATTTCACAGCAATCATATTTCTGTCATTGAATACCTAACATGTGCTTCATCTTTCTTTAGATTCCTGAGTTTATGTCCCTGTTCCTGATTCTTGTGCTAAAAACTAAGCCAACTGCTTCACCTAAGTAACTGAATATCTCTACTCTTACTTTCAACCTCTTTCAATCTGACTTTCTCACTAAAAACAATTTCTCTATCTCTGCCCCAAGCCCTGAAATCACATCCTTGTCTTTACTTTCCTTAGAATGGAAAACCACAATATGGACACTTGCTCAGAGTTCCAGCTTTCTGCTCAAACCCTAAGTCAAAGTGGAATGTTGTCTAATCCATCTTATCACTTTGTAAGTCTGATATTACTTTAAATAATCTGATTTAGAATCAGCTTAGTTATTATACCTGGATCTTGGGACCTTAGGTATCAGATCTCAAAGAGAAACCTCACCCAAACTCTTGACAGGTAATACCTGTAAAACCTCAAACATGATACACATTAATGAGTATATGGGGCAGTACCATAGTGTCAGAATATCAAACTATAATTCAGTCAGCCTGCCAACGAAGGGAAAATAATAATTGAAAGAAAATGGGGAAAAGTACCATAGCATACATCTATAATATTTCAATGGGTGTCACTTTTCTTACAAAGGTTTTGCTTAGGGATGCCTGGGTGGCTCAGTTGGTTAAGCGTCTGACCTCAGCTCACGTCATGATCTCACAGTTCGTGGGTTTGAGCCCTGCATCAAGCTCTGTGCTGACAGCTCAGAGCCTGGAGCCTGCTTCAGATTCTGTGTCACCCTCTCTCTTTGCTCCTCCCCTGTTCATGCTCTCTCTTGCTCTTGCTCTCAAAAATAAATAAACATTAAAAAAAGGTTTTGCTTAGATTCTAAGGGACCCAAACTTCTACTGTCAGACCTCCAAAACTTAGCTGTCACTTCATTTCAGTAGTAGTAGTCGCAGTAGTAGATTATCAAAGTGATGTGCCCCACAGTCTTCTACCTCTTCCAAACCTGCTTCTAGTCTCAACTATTTCTGGACATAAAACATGTCAATGACACTTTCTGTCCTTGAAGATCTCATAGGGTAGAAAACACACACACACACACACACACACACACAGAGTACATAAAAAGGTTAGAGTGATTACTATCTCAGATAAGTACAAACTCAAGAAAGAAAAAATAAATCTTAAAAAATGATGCAGGCAAAGGGAGATACAGAAGCTCCCAAGAAGGGAGGAAAGTAAGGTCAAAAGCGTATGTAATTTCTTTCATAAAATACAAATTTTGTTTTGTTAAGGAAAATGATAATTGGGAATCTGTGGCACAGAAGGAAGAGGAGGTAAAAGGAAAAAGAGTGAAAGATAGAGAAGCAATATGACATTTATTTGTTCATTCCCTGTAGTCCATAAAAAGTGTGTTCTTAAATGCACTAAGTCATGGGAACCTATAGCAATTGTAAATTCCATTTGATTTATCTTTGATACTTTGAAAATTTGATCCTGTTCAGCAAGTTTAGTTGGTCCTGTTTATATGGTAGACTAAAAATAATAACTTGGCCCACATTATGGTCTTGTGAATTATTTATTTGGTTGAATTCTCCCTTTTTGCATTCTGGAGCAAGGGATGGGGATGGGGAGCAAGCGGAAAGATGATTCAGGATGATAATGAACCACTTTTTTCCCCTCAGCAATAAAGAAAGTTAAACTACCTGAGGTGAGGTGTCATTTCAACAATATTTACCAATCTTGTTTACCTATCAAGTAGAGCAAAACCCAAGTCTACCAGTAATTACTGCTTTAATGAATTATTTTGATTGCTTATTTCAGAAAGGCTCTCTGTTTTACATTAAATCCTTCTCAATTATTGAAATGCTGACTTAAATTCCCCAACACAGACTTGTGGACTTTCCTTAAATCATCCTCACTGTTTTCTAATAGTATGTGTTTATCTAGCAGAGGAATACCTGCCTCGTCTCCAGGTAATTATTTAAGCTACTCAAGTAAATGTAAAATTACTCTCTTCTGGTTAAATTACATATTCTAATACTTTAACTTAAAATCAGCCATGAGAACACCCATTCTTTGTATTTGTAACATTTTATTTTTAATTATTTAAAAGTTATCATTGTAGTGAAAAATATAAAGTCTAGCTTCTCAGAATTAAGCTATAACACCCATTACAAATATTCAAAATAATCATCAGTTCAGCAAGCATTTACTAATTGCAGGATCTTTTAACAAGAAATGTGTTCATTTTAAATAACTTTTTTTTCTGATCTAAAAGGGTTTCTTCTGATTATGAGTGCTTACTTTAGGAAATTTAAGAGACAGTAAAAAAGAGTGTAAACATCACCTTAATCTCACATTAACAATATAATTTTTAATATATTGATGTATACATTCCTATTCTATATTTCAATGAACATGCATTTGTTTGTGTGTCTTCAATTTTAGAAACAAAACTGGAGTCAAGTTTAAAATATTGTTTTATAGTTTGCTTTTTTGTCCCTTAGTATCATATCCTAAGATTACAGAGGAGTCAACAGCAAGTCTCTCATGCTTCAAGATCATTATTAACCTCCAACAGGTGTTGAGTGAGCCCATAACATTTAAAAACTCCTTAAATCTACCAACCTTCACCTGCCAGTTCAAAAAAGAGTTCTAGGCCGTCAGAGTTAGACCACCTCTAACCTGGCTTCCAAACCACCTTCTACAGAAGTAAAACAGGGTTCTTGGTCATCCTCCTCTACTGCCTCTTCCTCCCTCATGACCTCCTTGTTTGCCTTGAGACAGCCAGTAGGACTCCCACTATGTCCTTTTATTTCCTTTTTCTATTTGCCACAAAAGGAAATTCCCAGGTCACCATCACCCCCTGCCCTGTATCTCCTTCCTTCTATTTTCCATGTGGCTCCATACATCCTCTATTCTCTTCCCAGTTCCTACCACTCCTCCATTTATAACCTTCCCGCTGCCCCTTCTGGAACTCTACATATATCAACAACAAAATCCTCTATAATCTCAGTATGTTCTCTGATCTCTTTTTCCAGGACCAGGTATTACCTTCTCAATGAATCCTCAATTTCAGGTTGGTAAATCCATTAGTTAATTTAGGCCACATTTATATGATCTGTTAGCAGAACTGGACAGAGTAAATTACTTCCTTTTCCTTGGAATACTTTATTCACTTAGTTTCTATAACTCATCACCTACTTTCAGGTGGTTTCTTCTCAGTCGCACTTATTGGTTCATTCTAGGCTTGCTCAACTTTGAATAATGAATTCCCTGGATTTCTTCTCCTCCTTCTCCTCCTTCTCCTTCTCTTCCTTCTCCTTTTTTAGTGACCTCATTGTTTTTCATGGTTGTAAATTATATCTATGCTCTAATAATTCCCAAAGTTTTTCTCTAGTTTAGATTTTCTCCTTAAACTCTGCACTTATACAATTCTGAAGAATCATTGCCTCATTCAACTCCTGACTCCACCTTTCAAGAGCCATGTGAAATTGTCAAGGTATTTAAACTTTTGTGCCTTAGCTACTTTTATTCCTAGATTGGGGATAATATTGGACCCACTTCACAATATTGTTGAATAATGTGGTCCAGCAGGAATTTACTTTTTTTGATTCATTTAAGAGAAATACCATTTCTTATCATCATAAGGAAATACGTTTCTCTCTTTGGGTACCAAGAGATTTTGGCTGACTTGTAGTAGGACTTCATTTATGGAATTGCTTTTCAAGACTCACTAGATGAACATATGGATTATTTTGTATTGGAAGTACATATATGAAGACTTACAGTCATAGATTTCCTAAAGTAAATCAGCATTGTATTACTTGAATAATCTTTATTTTACTATTCTATATGATTTTTAAAATCCACTTTTTTCGGGGGCACCTAGGTGACTCAGTCAGGGAAGCCTCCAACTCTTGATTTCAGCTCAGATTATTTTCTCACAGCATAAATTCAAGCTCCATATCAGGCTCCATACTAACAGTGCACTAGCAGTACAGAGCCTGCTTGGGACTCTCTCTCTTCCTCTCTGTCTGCCCCTCCCCCACTCATGATTGTGCGCTTGCTCTCTCGCTCTGTCAAAAATAAATGAACTTTTAAAAAATTAAAAATCTAACCTTTTTAAAGTTCTTATTTAAATTACAGTTATTTAATATCCAGTATATTAGTTTTAGGTGGACAATATAGAGATTCAACACTGCTATACATCACCTGGTGCTCATCACAAGTAACTCCTTAATCCCCATCACCGTTTTAACCCATATACCCACCCATCTCCCTTCTGGTAACCATCAGTTTGTTCTCTACAGTTAAGAGTGTGTTTCTTGAAGTTAAGAGTCTGTTTCTTGATTTGTCTCTATCTCTTTTTTCCCCTTTACACGTTTGTTTTGTTTCTTAAATTCCACATGTGAATGATATCATATGGTATTTGCCTTTCTCTGACTTACTCTACTTAGCATTATATTCTCTAGCTCCATCCATGTCATTGCAAATATAAGATTTCATTATTTTTTATAGCTGATATAGATATATATGGGGGTATATATATATACATTTCATTCTTTTTTATAGCCGATATAGATATATATGGGGGTATATATATACATACGTATATATACGTACATACATATACGTATGTACATATATACCACCTCTTCTTTATTCATCAATTGATGGATACTTGCACTGTTTCCATAATTTGGCTATTGTAGATAATGCTGCTATAAACTTAAAGGCACATATATCCCTTTAAATTAGTATTTTTGTACCCTTTGGGTAAATACCAAGTAGTACAATTGCTGGATTGTAGAATAGTTCTATTTTTAACCTTCTGAGGAAACTCCATTCCATTTCCAGAGTGGCTGCACCAGTTTGCATTCCCACCAGCAATGTTAAGAGGGCTCCCCTTTCTCCACATCCTCACCAATACCTGTTCATTTTAGCCATTCTGACAGGTGTGAGATGAACTCTCATTGTAGTTTTGATTTGCATTTCCCTGATGATAAGTGATGAGTAGCTTTTCATGTATCTGTTGGTCACCTGTATGTCTTCTGTGGAAAAATGTCTATTCATGGTTTCTGCTCATTTTTAACTGGATTACTTAGTATGGGAGATGTTGAGTTTTATAAGTTTTTTGTAGATTTTGGATACTAACCCTTTATCAGATAAGTCATTTGCAAACATCTTCTCCCATTCTGTCAGTTGACTTTTAGTTTTTTTTAATTGTTTCCTTCCCTGTGCAAAAGCTTTTTATCTTGATGCAGTTCCAACAGTTTTTTTTTATTTTATTTCCTTAAAAATCTAACCTTTAATTCATTTTTTCTGGTATTTGGTTAAAGATATTTATATCCACAATTAAAAGTTGGATGGTCTACAATTTCTATGTCTGTGCTTTGTCAAACTTTCATATGAGAATTATACAAAAAAAATATAAAATTAATTAGAGAGCTCTTTTTCTCCTCCAATATCTAGATAAGATAATATAGTTTGAGAGTTATCTGTTCCTTTAACCATGTGAAAGAGCTTTCCCTTTAAACCACTATTGTCCAGAGAGCTTTTTGTGGATAATTATTGCAGGTCAGGCATATCCAACTGTTTTTTTACTATTTTTTACAGTCTGTTTCTTCTGCTGACCCTTACTCATGTTTGTTTTGTTTTGTTTGTGTCTTATGTTTTAATTTTTTGGAAATCAATCAATGGGACTTCTTAATGGCCTCGCTTGAAAATGCAACTCTGGAGAAGGAATTGTGCTTGCCTTTGCAAAACACCATGGCCACCAACAACCCAGAATCACTTTAAGTTAAATTATTTGCTAAGGCATTTTAGATCACACCAATCGTGCCTGTGGGTGGTTTAGTTGGTTGAGCGTCTGACTTCAGCTCAGGTCACGATCTGGCTTGTGGGTTCAAGCTCCATGTCCGGCTCTGTGCTGACAGTTCAGAGCCTGGAGCCTGCTTTGGATTCTGTGTCTCCCTCTCTCTCTGCCGTCCCCCCCCCTCCCCAGCTCACAAACTCTCTTTCTCTCAAATGAACATTTAAAAAATTTTAAAGAAAAAGAAAAATAGATCGCACCAATCAATTTTCTAAATTTGGCCCTCAAACTAGCATGAGGGTAAGCTCACATTTATAAACATTTAAGGGTGTTTTTAATTTTACTTCCATATAGCACCAAGGTTTAGACAGCCAAGTTTCCTTTGAGCCTTTCCACATATCAGGGTTACCATTCACCCACTGTTATTCTACAGTCTCCTGTATGATTTACTGCTTTGGATAGAAAGCCACCAAACCTGAAGCTCAAATTCCACCAGAATTTGATAGATACACTTACAGCAAAAACTGACAATAGTGCAGTTGATATAAATATGCCAAACTTTGCCAGGGAATCTCTTTTACTCTTTACAAAACTGATACCAGCTTATGTATTACTGTGAGTCTTTATGAGTATTTTTATGAGAAGGTGGTAGGAAGCACATTTGTCACACCACATCTACAGAAATGTAGATTTACTCTATAGATATTTATTCCCATATATTCAATCCATGTCATGGCTCAGTCTAGGTTTTGTTTTAATCTCCAACAATGATGAACTCAGCCAGAGTATTTTTTTATCTTTTTTTATTTTATTTATTTATTTATTTTTTAACTTTATAGTTTATTGTCAGGTTGGTTTCCATATAACACCCAGTGCTCTTCCCCACAAGTGACCTCCACCAAGACCATCAACCCCCTTTACCTTTCCCCCTTCCCCTTCCCCCCTCAGTTTGTTTTCAGTATTCAAGAGTCTCTCGTGTTTTGTCTCCCTCC